>CM046061.1:63219346-63759346 GCA_025215515.1 Schistosoma japonicum | reverse complement strand
TGTTGGATGATGGTGCAGGTGGCAAGAAACTGCACGTTGAGGTTCAATTGGACCCAGTGTACCGACCAGAAGATTTGTGTGTGAATATTGATTCGAATCGTGTTGTGGTTAGCGGACGTCATTACAAGCAAAAGACTGATGCAAGAAGAAAGTCGAGTTCATTCGCAGAATTCAGTCAGTCGTATTCGATTCCTGAGACTGTGGATCCGTTAACTGTGTCTGCTCAGGTAGTTGACAATATGTTGGTTGTAGAGGCACCGATGATGAAGCAACACGAAATCGCTCATTAGACGAAAATATGATTGACTGAAATCACAATAATTATGGTAATGATGATATTCACTTGTGTTATTTAACAAATAAATACATTTGCTTACTCGCTATTTGCTTTTCAACTGTCTAGTTACAGTGTATTATGAGTGTAGTTTAGTTGAGTTGGACGTCAAGTGATTGTTTCAGTTATAAGTATGCTTATACTATAATCTAGTTATCTATTAAATTAGCATTCATTCCGAAATATGCGTTCGTACGGATACATTACATGATGAATGTCGTGAGGAAAATTCCAATCTGTGCGATTAATTAAGGCTTTCTTTACCAATGTTAGTTCAAATATCGTTGTTGTATGTGGTCATTCATTATTAGTATTCACCTATTTGTGAGAAGTATCTTAGATATCCCAAGAAGATAAATCAGATCGAGAAAAACTAATATAAACGATAGAGGTTTGTAAAAGAATTCTGATTTACTTAAGCAGTAGTTTAACTCAACATAGTCTAATTACATTTTAACACGTTGAAACGTTGTATTGGGAAACTATATCAATTCAACTCAATAGAGTGTCACTCGTAAGTATATAAGACAGAGATGGTATATTATTGCGGAATACAAAAGTATCACATCATTTCTGACATTATAACAGATAAGGGATTTGCAGGTCAGATATAAAGTGAGTACAATCTGTCTCCTGACACATAAAGGTGGTTTAAGTTCCTTGATGGCTAGAGCTTTCACGATTGCTGGACATGTACCCACTACAATTTCGATATAAGAAATTCATAGTTTTCTTGAGGTAAATCCTATAACCCATTTACAATTATATGCCTTGCTAAGGTACAACATGGTTGTATAACTACAATGCTGATCCATCAATTCCATAACTAAATTATACACCCCACACCCCTATGTATGTGTCCACACATACATCTAATCATGAAATGCAACTAGACCTGATGCAACCATCGAATTATAAGCAACATTCTACCAATAACATTCAGTCTGAAATCAGTGTAAATCTTCTCGTCAGTTGCCTGCTTCTCCTCGAAACAATGACATTATTTGAATGTTTTTTATCCGGGACGAAACACAGTCGATGAGCAAACCACAGAAATTTATAAATGAAAAATTCAGTACTGGTTACTGCCACATACGTCTACTGAGTTTGCGATTTTATATTCATTTATTCCCATATACTTACATTGACTATTTCGCTGTATGTACTAGCTATTCGAAGTTTCAATAGGGAAGAGCGATCAGCACTAGGATGTGTAACCATTTTACATATCGATGATGCCATCATTATGAATATAAACTGAAGGGAATGGAGGCCACGTAACTTGTGTCGTCTGTGGTAGATAGTATGCTAAATGTGAATAACGCGTTCACCAGAAACTGTCTTTATAACATAATGTGAGTGAAAGTATTGTGATTACATTGTGAGATTTAGTCTTGTGGTAGGTTACAATTAACCATGGTATGTTGACTACCAACCCATTAGTTGACCAGATGAAATTTCCAGTTCTTACAGATGTTTATTAACCACTTTCACCATAGTGTGTGAATGGGCTCTCCTAACTGATATGATTCATTACGATTTGATATATCCTGGTGTATTCATGTGATTAGCTATGAGTAATCATAAGCTACGTATGTTGTCTTTTACTACGTAGAATTCCTAGTATTCAATATCCTTTCTTTCTCTCTTTATTTGTATTAGCCAACCTTGAAGCAATATTTGTTTGATGTTAACCTGAAAATGACCTCATTCTTTTCACACAGCCTTACCGATCTTTCAATTTTATAATTGATTATTTCCTCGTATCAACACTTCTTGTTTTACACTTGCTGACCAGATATAGTGAGTATAATATTCACTGGAGATTTCTCAGCCTTCTTAATGTAAGACAGTGAGTAGTAGTGTGGTTATTGATCAATCAGTTTATTTGTTTTTGTAAATCACGTAAATACGTGATTTAGTAGACCTAACGATCCACTATGCTTGCATATCTTAATTGCACAGTGTATTTGAATATTGTCAGTGAAGTAGTAATTATAGTAGTTGTGGGATTCATATGAATCCGGTGGTTTTAATCAATTATTTGCGTAATGCAATCAATCAGTCACTCAAAAGCTAGTTTGGAAATTCATTTAATATAGATGTGATTCGTTAATCGAGTCCGAATGGTAACCTCAACCACTAGTGTTCGATAGTTTGAATTAGTCAATTCATTTGAAGAAGTAGGAGAATGTGAGTAGTTAAGATGTGATGAAAAATGATAACAAACATGTGAAACTGGTTTGAGTTTGGGAGAGATTTGTGATGATTTGGAGTTCATAGGGGATGATGAATGCAAAGCACGTTCATGCATTGATGATTGTGGAGACATATGAGATGAAGTAGAGTTCACAGGTAATAAAGAATCTAATGAATGCAGGCAACCGTAATGAATTAGGGATTTTGAGAACATCTTAAGAACATCTGAGAATGAATTAGACATTGATTTTAGAGAAATGTAGGATGGATTTGGATGGTTTGATAATGAGGCGTTGGGTTTACATGCAGCATTTAAAGAAGTATTAGGACTATCATTTCTCTCTATATAATTCTAACCAGGTGAATCTAAATCATTACGCTTCGTAAGATGACACACATCATCAAGTTCACGATCATCAAAGTTAACATATTAATGCATTTCACTGGTTAATTTCAGTATATCTTCAGATGCATTCCTAGCAAAGTGTTCCATCGGATAGGTTTGTGGGCACCTTAATATTTTGATAAATTCATTCACTCAAATTTCGGCTTACTTCCTATATCGGAGCATTTACTCAAGCTGTTTCGATGATTAATATCACTAAAAGTACACCTGTTCTTTTACAACCAATTTGCACTTTTTATTCAATATGATTATTGATGTAATCCACTTGTTTAGTTGTCACTATTGATTGACTGACAATTGCATTCATTTGTCTCATATTATCTATATTTGCATGTATCAATATTATTATATAACAGAATGATATTTGATGAAAGTGTAACGGTATGGAATGTTGTGTCGTTTTATCGTGTTGTTCTTATATGATAAAACTATGCATATATTTTCTGATATTTCGTACGGAATTCTGACCAATTTATAGTGATGGTTATAATGGTTTCATGTGAAATACCAATACACAAAAATCTTGGTGAAATATGTCTATAATCAGTAGTATATTTTGATATATGTGTATTTAATGAAAATTATCTTACGTCGTCTTAACAACGGTTGTATAAGCAATTGCCTTACTATCTGGACACTTCGCTGAATTTCTGTATAGATTTATTGGTTCACTCTGAAGTCAAATTCAAAATGAACATCAATTTACAGGCGTTAACATGTTGTTAGATGTAAGGTGAGTGTACATTATTCGTAGTCACGACTATGGATAGTAATTTCGATAGAATGTTAAATACATAGATGGTAATAAGTGCGAAGAATATAAGTGTTGGTCTAAAGCACAAACATCTGAGTTGGTAGTGCAATAGTTGCATAATTATTATTCTCAATAATATCGTATAAGTACGTGATTGTCGATAGAAAATAGAAAGTACATACCGTTTGTGGTATATATAAAAACGGTTAGTGGTAACGATAAATCATCACGTGCGTTTTAGATTGGACTATGTACTATGGGACGCAGTGTGATTCCTTTGCGATTGAACTAAGATTCATGATGCGTTTTATATTTGATCATATAAGACTAGATAGCAATCAGAAACAGAGTAGCATAGAACAACAGTAAGAATATCAAAGAATTAGTGAACTGAATGAAAGTTAGTGCTCACTTGGGCATTTTGTGAGAAGACTTACCAAATAAACTAATATCAGGATTAGGAGTATAGAACATTAGCACAAAACTAGGTCAGATAAGCGTATCGAGTGATGAGTGTTCGCACTCGTTAGTGTAAATACTTCCAATGAGGCATTAGAAGAGATTGAATTACTAATGTGTCGTATAAATGACGGTAGCGAATTTGTTTCGCGAATAGTTTGTAGTAAATTGTTCCAGACTTTTGCGAATTCATTTATAAAGTAATTCATACAAAGGTTGAATTTAGAATGAGACAGATTTGTTTTTGAGGCTCAATTGTGGTGGCTACAACAAAAAGGAACTGCAAATTGAATTGCGACAGAGGATGCAGAAGCCAATTTATTCACTATCACGCGATCGTGATATCACGGGGGATCACGAAAAATCATATGAAATCTGTAAATAAATCTACAGAAAGCTTACAATTTATGGAATGCATGCATTTTATTTGCTCAAATTTTAGAAAATACTGTTTGACTGTAGAAGTCCAGATATCACATAAAGTAAATTCATGAGATTATGATTTCTAATTGTTTATCCCATTCTAACAGTAACATACCCCGCTTTTTCAACGCACATGATACTATCAGTGCATGAAAAATAATAAATGCATGTGGAGGTGTCTTGAAGTGTTCTGTTTTCACGGTTACTCGTTTCGGGCAAGTTTGATGCTGAATTAGTAATAATCAGATTCACAGATTAATGATGTGCCGGCTCGTAATCAGCAGCTATTCTTCTAGTTTATATCATTTTCCGTGAATGGAAGGTTGATACGTTCAATCATATTTGGGATTGTGGAAACACATTTGTTGATTTAAAATGCTTATTGGTGGTCTTCATGGTGGCGGTGGTTGGAGGAAGGGAATCATTTTCCTTATAATGATTTTCACTTCACTTGTCTAGTGAATTCCAAAAAATATAGTCTGGTTGCTTTCAACAACAAAGTTTTGACTAGACTTCTTTTGTGTGTGATAAGATAGTAGTTTTAAAATATATTTACTAGCCTGTCGAATAATAAAACGTATATGCGAATCTTCGTTTCTTGTTAACTTTATGTTTAATAAATTTATGCCAATTGTAACTTACACTTATATGTAATTTCGCGATTCAGTTGAGCAGAATTAAAACAATTATGTAACTGGACATCATGATCAATGTTATCAACTATGATGAGCATGTAATCAAAATATCTCAAATGTATAGATGGTTGTTCACTCTCAACTTGAGTTTATTATTTAGGTGCTCTAGAAAAATGTCATAAAATGTCAGGTCTTGTGAACTTCTAATGGCAAGCAACATCTCCAGTTTTTGAGAGTACTTTATGTAAATCAGAACTTCATATATTTTGAATCTAACAGCAACAATTCTTTCATTCACTTATTAGGGAAGCTAAACAAACTGACATATGTTCATAAAACGTCAATACTTTGTTTTACGAAAAATTGACAAATATTTATGCTACATCAAGTGAGATCAGTTATTTTCTGTTTATGTACACAACATAGATTTTTCAGCAATGTTTAAACAGTCCTTAAAATTGTGTAACGCAAATTAATTTGCTGTGGCATCAATCAATTGAGAAAGCCATCAAGTCGGCTTATGAATTACTTTGTACAAGTATGGATTGTGAGCGATTACTTGAATCGTGAATCATAAGCAGGCCACACAGTTTGATTATGTAAGTGGTTGCAACATAATTCGTAAATGTTCTACACCTCACTTTTCCTAATCGGTAATATTGAAATTGATGACACGATGAATAAGTACTGTCACAACCATTCTGAGATCATTTATTTTCATTGGAATTAGTAAATCATAATAATTCTACAATACTCTAAATTCTGTGAATATGGTATAGGTATTTTTGTTCAAAAAACAAAGAAAATATTTGTAAAACTTGGACGCCGAGTGTATGTAGGACATATGAATAGAATCTATTTGTAAATAATCTCAGCGGATGAAATTAAAGAAAAATTCCAACGTTTCGCTCGGCAAACTGGTCTGAGCTTCTTCAAGGAAATAACCAAGTTCAAAAATTATCGAATCTAAGTGTAAATAAGAGGTCAAATTCGATTACGAATATCCAATCGTATACAGGATATGAAATTGTTATATGAGTCATTGTCAGTGAACTAATGTTGAAATTGTTATGATTGAAGGAAGGTGTGCACATCGTGTGTACTCTCAAAATGTGTCTATCCGCCGAAACTCTTGCTAATGTACATAGACGACACTTTCATTATCGCGAAACGAGATGTATTAGATGAACTTTTTGAAAAGGTCAACAGTATTTCCAACAACACCAAATTCACTAAGGAAATCGAGACTATCGATCATAAATTATCTTTCCTCGACTGTCTGATCGAAAGGAAACACGCTAACTATCTTAAGATGAACATTTTTCGGAAACCAACGTATTCTGGAAAATACCTAGACTATAAATTAGCTCATACTAAATCAACAGAAGTGACAGTTGTTGAGAACCTGATAAACAGAATCCATCAACTAGTCACAGATAATAAAGACCAACAAACTGAATTAAACCTAGTGATGTCTACACTAATGATGAACAACTACCCCAAGAACTTTGTCAAAAGGATACTTAAAGAGAAACGTCGTAGGAAAGTGTTGGGGATTCCTAATCGCCAAAGATACAATGATCGATTTAATTAAACGAAACAAGTTGTATTGATTTTTTGTAAGCTTCATTTGTAAACTTTCATCACATTAATTTGATTTCAATGTGAGTTCTACTCCTGAGTACAGTTTGACAGTATTTCATTGTATTAATTAAATGATAATGATTTAACTTGATGAATAATCACTGTGAATTAATTGATATAAAAATCGATGTATTTATGTAAATAAATTTGCAGTTCACTAGTGTTGTCTGTTTAGCTTGTGTTCCTTCTTATTTCGGCTTGGAACTCAGTGGGCATAGGGCAGACTCGCAGTTATCGACTAGGCACACCTCAATTTAGCATTCGCTCACACCGACCGCAAATTTCACGCATCGTAAAAAAAGGCAAACCGAAGGTCCAACCGCAAGAGTGGATTGATACTGTGGTTGTGCCATACATAAATGGAACATCTGAAGAGATTAGAAGAATTTTAAGTAAACATGCCATACGTGTTTTCTTCCGAACAAACAATACACTGGGCTCTGCACTTGTAAATATCAAGGATAGAGTACCAAAAGAAGAACAAACGAATTGTGTCTATGAGATCAAGCGTAATGAATGCAATGCTAAATACGTAGGAGAAGCATCACGATAGTTGAATACAAGGGTGAAGGAACATATACTTTGTTCGAAGCATGTTCCCAAATCCTCTGATGATATATGGAAACTTGAAAATAAATCAGCAATAGCATTACATTCGATAGAATAAGGGCACAGTATCAATTTTGACTGAGTTAAAATCTTTCTAAAAGGCTTTGTTTCCAACAAAGAAAGGTTAACATCTGAAGCCCTACACATATGGGCAAATCTGATTAATATAAACCGATGCGATAGAGTACTGTTAGCTGCACCATGGCAACTAATGATTAAAAAATGAATTCAAACATCTGCTACTCCAATTTCCAACGCCTTCCATTTTTTTATTGATTGATTCTGTTTAGAATTACTTATTCTAATTACACAGTTGAACGTGTAGCCATCTGCAAATATACACCCTTCTTTTGACCCACAATTATCATTACATTAATTTGTTCTAAATATAATTAGATAAAAAGCCTATCTTCAGATTGTCTATTCCTCTCCGTGAACATAGCTCATCTCAGTACAAATTATTGGAACATGAAACTACACACGATGTGCACACCTTCCTTCAATCATAGCAATTTCAATATTAGTTCACTGACAATGACTCATATAACAATTTCATATCCTGTATACGATTGGATATTCGTAATCGAATTTGACCTCTTATTTACACTTAGATTCGATAATTTTTGAACTTGATTATTTCCTTGAAGAAGCTCGGACCAGTTTGCCGAGCGAAACGGAATTTTTTACTTTAATTTCATCTGCTGAGATTATTTACAAATAGATTCTATTCATATGTCCTGTAAATGTGTGTCCAGAAAGTTAAGATGATTAATATTTCATTCTAAAGAAAGTAAGAAATGAACAGTGATTGATACATATTGCTTTTCCGAATACATTTATAGTGTACACATAATTATGGTAACAGCCATACTCTTTATCCGTAGACACCCAATCAATGCAAGTACACTGAATATGAGACTTTAGTGTTATTAATTATCTACGACTTATCAACTACTAGTGGTATCAAATAAAGTAATTGGTGTCCGAGAGAAGGCAAGAGAAATATCTTAAGATGAAGGACTCAGATTGTATGCTATTGATTTGAATATAAGATTTAAACCTCATGTTAAAAGACAAACTTTGACTAGTCTAAAGAGTTATTTATTATAAATGAATAACAGATTTTAGAAGGCGATCACTGGGCTAAAACATTCATCAATCCTTCTCTCAATTTTGATTATGATTTTAGTAGTTATTTGAGATTGTCCTTAAAATAACCTTCACCTTGATGTACTATTACCACTACCACTACCACTATACACATATTTGTCCAATTTTCACATGTGAACATGGTTTCTTATGCGCTGGTATATAATGAAGTTGATTGATTAAGAAATTGTTAGAAAATGCAAGTTTTCTTATAAGCTTTCCAATTAAATTGCTTATTGCCCATCCTTTTGATTCTAAACGAGATTAAATGTTGACATTCATAGATCCCAGTTAGTGAGAAACGAGATATCAATGACAGTAGGAGAATAATGGTTTTCCTTAATCGTTCACTAGGGACACGATATAGTTGACACTTTAGAACGAACACCCAAAAAATAATTTTACTAGCTACTAACTTTATATCCTTTCTAAACTATGCCTAAATCTTGCATATTGTTGTGACTTGAAATTATTTACTGAAATATGAGAATTCCAGATGACGTTTCTACCTGTCTATGTAATGTCGAGTTGGATAGACGTCAGTTGGTAAGCCGAATGCATTTTCCGATATCATACCAAACGCTGTCATAGGGGATACAGTTTGAAACAATCCAAGTGGTATATATGAAAGACACAGACAATCTGATGAGAATCTTATCAGGAGTGAAGAATCTTGATATCTTCACTAAATGATGAAGCTTTGAGTAGTACAGGATTCTCAAAACATTCTAATAGGAGTTTAACTTGTATGATTGCATCGCTTTCTTTTGATATTTCTCTAGGTTGTAGTGATTTTCAGGCGGAATTATTAACTTGAATAAACGTTTCAGACTTGCAACAGTGATTGAATTCCATTCATCCTTGATATACGACTTGTACAATTTGTAGAGTACTTCACGTAAAGTGTTCACTTCTTTAAACCCATTTTAATTCTGAGCAATCGTATTCATGTAGGTGTTATGTCGCGCGAGAAAGAATCTGGTTGGTCGAGTGCCAAATTACTAGTGCCTAGTCGGTAACTGTGCGTCTGCCCTGTGCCCACTTAGTCCCAACCCTAAATAAGTAGAATGCAAGCCAAGAGACCAGCCAGACAGAATCATATTATATTTCAAGCATTCTTTCATATATACATAAAATCAGACCACACATCAAACCAATTAGAAAATTAACATGAACACAGAACAAAGGAAGTAGTGGTAGTGAATAGGAACAACTTGTACACAACTAATTAACTATAGTCCATAACAAGAGACAATATAATAACAGTAATTATGCTAAACGGGAGGATAAGGTAAGAGAAACATAACAATAATAGAAACAAAATGTTCACATTACAGACAGTTCGAATAAATGAAATAGTGTTCTTAAAACACACTTCTGAAAGTTTGTTACACTTCTTTGTGGTCCGGCCTAACAGTAGGAACTTCAATAATGCCAAATGCAGATCTGAACTCAACGAACTAAACAAATTGTAGTTTATCATCCACCATTCGAAATATGAATGTATTCAATAAAATCACGTCTAATGTTATTACTAGATGTGGGGCAAATATTGTTGTGTATGAGTCGTGAATAGGTGCAACTCACTGACAACCTGGATATATCTGTTATTTTCTACATATTGAAACGAATGTATATGCTGATCGCTATTCTAACTGAATCAAGTCATGAAAACTATGAGTGGACATTCAACAGTTCCATTACTAATTCCATTGATCCTTTTCTCATAGACAGCAAATAAACGATAATCAGGCAGGATTACAGCAAGTGACACTCATGGTTAAGTTTGTGAACATGGTGTGGCTAGTCTTACTCTGGTCTTCTATCACTACAATCATCCAGGTTTGTCAAATGACTGTGCGTTGAAACTCACGATTTATACAATTTAATTATTATAGTTTGGCATATTTCATGTTAACCTATTTGTCCTTATTTTGTTACTTAATCAAGTTGTTAACACTAATCGATATGTTAATAAATTACAAATGTTTATGTATTTTAATAGAGATTAACAACGACGTGAAATGACAATGAATTGATAAATCATGCATTAGTATTCAGTGAATGAAATGATCAAATGAATTTGAGTAAATGTGGAATGAATGTGTGTACTGGTAGTTAAACAGCAATCTGTTTCGTGTATGAATACATTTGATTGAGAGTGTAGTGTAGTTCGTTATGAATTTTACAGAAATATAGTGTTGTAAGAAACATTCATTCTGTCGAAACTTGCATTTGTGATAAGGATTGTGTTATTGAAGAAGAGCAAGTACGTTGATCATACGACCGAATAGAAGTTGTATTCGGTGGAAGCCTGATAATTTCAAATATTTGGATGAATTTCTTCACAACGTAATATCACTGTGTTGATTAGTTAGAACGGAGTTTATACAACACTTATCGGTGAGGCGCTTTCAAAATACTGGATGTAATTTCCAGTTTACATCTGCATGAATTTCAGGGATAATTTTATTGATCACATCCGAGACACTCAACTCATATCTGTAATTTATATTTGGTCATTCAATGGAAAAGTTTAAGTTTAAATTTCTATTGTACAGCTTAATTGAATGACATTGTTTCGAAGAAAAAATTTCATTTTCTGATCACTCCTTAGTTTTTCTCAATGACACAGTGGACGACATTTACTCTCTGAAGATTCGGATAGTTAAAAATTGATTAACTTCGATCCAGAGATATATGAATTTGTCACTAAATATACGATAGTCAAAATGTGCGTGATTATAGCCTCACCAAGAATGTAATCACTAGTGACAATCCAAATTCACTGAATATATTTTGGTGATATGCTGAGATTCCGCTTCGAATGATCATACTTTGATAGAGAATGCAGTTCATACTGCCAATCACCGATAATTAGATCACTCGCATTCATTGTAATTGCCCTATTCACACTCGTCATATATTTGCCTCGTTAATCGTTCATGATTACATTTATGATCACTTTGATGCTCACAATATTATTAACTGAATTGTTCATTTGTCTCATTCGAAACTCACAACTATGCACTAATTCGTTAAAGAAGACTGACATTCTTAAACAACTAATCCAACTGACACTAATTCAGAGCTATTAGTAACCAGATATGTGACATTTTGATAAGATGCAGAAATAGATTTCAATGACTACAGTTAATCAGTTCAGAGAACAAACTGCTAAGATTGCACATTAATTTCACAGCCTGTATGTTCTGTTATCACAACTATACCCAGGAAGAGTGATGAATCGAATCCAAGTACCTAGTTACCCTGATCACAATAGATTGTGAGATGTATCAGCAGAATACGAAGTACAGTAAAGTAATCAGTGTGCTTTCACATATCTGTTTCTCACTTCACCTGAAGTGGACACTAGGATTTGCGAGAACCGTTTAATAACAACGCTAGGCCAGAATCCATTTACACATAGTAGGACAATAGGTGAAACAGTGAATTTAATCAATTAAGAATCTCATTTTACCATGAAGTTCAATATGACGCATACAATCTCACTCAGCATTCATCTTCTCATTCTACACGCATCTAATCCATCGAACAGTTTTTAAATAGTACAAAACATCATGATAACAGTGACAATGATTAGATATTGATAATCGATTGAATATTCACATACTGCATTCTTTTCCATATGCTCAGTTTGCTTACTCGATATGAAAGAGGATGAGGAGTAATTTCAATGGTTTCGTCGTTTATTCACAACCTGTAAGTATAATTAAAATAGTCAAAATTATCTCCTTAAGGAAAGTGATTAAAATATGTGAAAGTTAGGCAAATAGAGATGAAAGTGAAATGAGGTGAAGGTCACTTTTAGGACATCATCCTATGGAAGCATTTATCAAACCTTCGATTTCATTTGAGATGGTTGTTAAATAAATACAATTTAAACATTTCCTCATTTTGTCTTTTATTGATTCTGATATTTCTTGTTCTATTTTTTAAATTTTTTTTCATTAAATTGGATTATTTTCCAATTACTGTGCAAATGTTTACAGCCAACCATTGACCTTTGTTTTCATCACTGCATTTGTTTGAAACTTCACTGTAAATTTCTGATATCATCAACAGTTTGTGAACTTACTCAACTTCTATTTGTTATCTGTATTTTTCTGTTTGTAAATTTACTTATTATACGAAGTTTTGATTTTTAGAGATAATCACATGTGTGATGATGTTTTAACTGATTGTTGAAATTTTGACCCGACTCTATTTGTTATCGAATCCCGATTACACTGCGTATGATTTGAAAACAAGATTTGTGCATATTTTGAGTGATTGAATAGTGATTTAGCATTGTTGTTTTAGTTTCGAGACATCCCTTAAGTCTGAATGGATAATTACATTCCTATGAATCTTGTTTTTATATCACTTTTTCAATTCGCTTTCTTAGATGCGGCTAAATTTTCTAACGTTGCATTTGTCATTTTGTTCTTATCTTACACAGATTCAATTAGTGATCATTACCTTCTTACTACACATTGTCATTTAATAAATATTAAAATATAGGTCAGTGAATATTGTAATTAACAATATCTGGTCAACATTAGCGAAATAGTGTAAATGCATAAAATTAATCCAATGTGCAGTGAAAATTAAGCGTAAATATGTGTGAGGTCATATTCAGGTTAATTTAAAACAACTACTTCATGCATGATCAAAGCTTTGAGTGGTAAGGTGGGTTGTTGGCTGAAGTATTTCCAAGTAAATGAAGCTATTAACTTTATTTCAGTGACTTCAAGTGGATTGCTTCAGGTTTTGTTAATATTTCTAAGGTTTATATAGTGACGCGATTAACGTAAACACGTGTAGAGTAAAAATAAAGTACATAGAAAACTCTAATTATGACAATTCCTATATCTTGTGAGTATATACATGCATCCAAATGATCCAAATAATGTAATTCGATGGAATATTCATTCATTCATTATAGCAGGTCTAAGTTTCCATTCAACCAACCATATTAACTCCTTACACTTCATGACTTGGTAAGTTACATATTCATATACATAACTACTGAAAATACTACGACTGCAGTAATGTTCCACATGTCAATCGAATAACACACGATTTTGAGTGAACGTTTTCGTGACAACGTGTAAAACTGACTATCTTTTAATAAGATTTTTAAGTTATCTTATGGAAGAAATCTATTACTATCGATTGTAAAAGGATTATGGTGAGTGAATCAGTTATTTGCTGTTTACTGATGCTTAATAGCTGATTATGATCATTTCAGTCACAGAACTAAATTCACACATAACAGTAATAACACGAATGATAATAGGAGTGTTTCAAACCATAACAACATCCAGCATAAAACATAACAAAATGGTTGTTTTAATTCGAAACGTTTAACAGATTCATCAGTAGGTGGAAAAATATCTATATCAAATATTCTGAATTAATCATGTATAGAATTTCATTACAAGACGATTGACAATAACACAAATAACAATACACTCACCTCAAATCAGAAAGCGAATCATATTACCTTGTAGCAAATATGACTGAAAGTTATTCAGTCGATTACTACTTATAGAATTGAATATGAAACCAAGCTTAGTCACTTCTACATTATTGCATGTATATCTAAATTTCTAAGTTTATATAAAGATTCAAAGAATCGACTACCTAGATAATAGATACTGCAAAGTTGGTTGCTTCAGCCTTCAGATTACTTACTAAAGTTACATAAATCAAGTATTGGTTAGATAATAACACCCTTCGTCTATGTTCTCAACTAGGATTACTGAAGTCCCTAGTAATGTGGAAACACAACATTGAAGATTTTAGATGTTTAAATTCACACCAGCCACTATTATTTGATATTTTAAAAATTGTTAAAGGCTACACAATATTGTAGGAAAATCTATTCATTATAAACGTCAGTCGTACGGTAAACGAAAACCGGCTATTGTCAGATTCTGCATTTTCGTAGAATCTTGCTGAATTATTTGTTATATGCTTTCCACTGAAGTATATTTTAGCGTCCTTTATTTAGTATGTGTTCATTGGATTGGTTTGTTTTGCGTTTAATTGTGAAGTGTCATTAAACATTTTACTTGTATCCATAAAAAACTAATAGAACTTGAAATAGTAGGAAACATTCATGAAATTCGATAACTTGAATTATATATACGATTTGTACATTGGGTTTTAACTTTCAATCAGCTTAATATATATGGAAGCATTACTATCAGGTTAAAACTTAGTGCTCTATGAATCTCAGTAATTGTAAGTCTGAAATCACACAGTGTTAATATTTCATATTAACAATCGATTTTCATGGAGCTTGTAATTCTTTCTGTAATTAAGACTAATTCAGAATTCCAGTTTACCCTTAGATTCATATAATAATTTCATGAAACTCGACAGAAAAGTTGCAGTAAGACAGCAGCAACGATTTTATAGAATAATATAAACTAAACAGTGAATTTATCAGGTAACTTGACATTTCCTAATATGTGAATAAATTGATAAATAACCTTCAAACTATGGTCAATCAGCTTTGAACAAGTCGTTACCAAAATGGAAGTAACACCAGTAATCATTAATGAAATTAATATACTATGAATACTTACCGAAACACAATGTTGGCCAATTTCACTTTAAATGAATTATTATTTTTATTATATGACATTAACGCATAACATTTAACCTGTAACCAACCATATCAACATTTCAGAATGATTACCAATGATTAGCTAAATAATTAATTGAGTTTATCATCAAATCAATTGTTATTACAGCATTAGTAAATAAATCATTTTGTTAGACATAATTACTTTCTTTTGCAAAACAATTACATCTTATTAAAGTGAGCAATATTAAAACAGAAATCAAGATCAACTTCAATCATGTTAACGAAAAATGATTTGATTTAACCAAATCGACAATAGAGCTACTTGATAACTAACGAAAGTAATAAAAATTTCGTAAACCGAAAATAGAATAAACAGGGTTTTGCAATGCATGCTTAATAGATGTTATTAGTCACTGTTAGCCAAATCATGTCTATCTACTTTTAAAATGTAATCAGTGAGTTGTAACTACATATTGACCTTCTCCAACAAGTTAATGTATATCAGTTGAAATATTCAAACGAGAGGTGAACATTTTGTTTCTTAGTATTCACTTAGTGCTATAGAGAAAACTGTAAACTAGACATATTTATATTTGAAAACTTATGTTAACGATTTATTGAAGCACTCATTTATAGATGATTACCTATATATGATCTGTTCGGTTGCTGATCAACTGTTTCCATTCGTACATTATGTAATGTACTATCTTATCCATAACCTTGCATGTAATGTTTCTAAGTCTCATTGGTTAATCAAAGATGAGCTATGTCCTCGTTATTCACTAAATGCTACTTGCACTGCAGTTAGTGGTTTCATTCATATAGTGCATTGTAAATTTGGCTTTAGGCTTTCGTTTTGTAATTGCTTTGTATACTTTAACCTAATTGTTAGCTTGGGATGTTGATAGGCGAGTAATAATTCTTGTGAATTATCTTGATATCAATGCCCACACGGTGAATTTCATACTAAGAATTATCACAGCTTATGGCTGCTACTTTATTATTTGAGTTTCATTTTAATATTTATGCACTATATTGTGAGTAAACCATACAACATTTTAACTTCATTTGAAAAATGTCAATTAGTCAAGTATGAGTTCAGAATAAGCAAATAACCAAGTGTGTTAATGTTGCAAAGAATTACGCCAAACTACATATTACAGGGGTCAATTGATTGATTGGTTGACATAAATGAAAGTGTTAGTTCAAATCACTGACATTTGACAGTAACGTCTCAAAACCAGACTGAAGTTACCCTGGTACTGAGAGTTCATTTTCAATGTTCACAGTGAATAAATTTATATGGTTTAAGTCGGTTCAGACAGTTAAACTTTCTATCAATTACATGGTCAGATTTGAACAAGCCTTATTCACTTAGTGTTCCGAAAACTCGTTATCTCCTGAAAATAACCGGTAATACTAATGCATTTAATGCAGTTATATTGAAACTTATAACGTTGGTTCACAGTATAAAGACCCGATTCATGTATGTATAGACGAGTAATCTTAAATTTTGGAGAACCTGATTCTATGGGAAATAGTTTGAATTACTAATATTAAAACAACATTTTTTCATTGATATTACACTCATTGATTGAATCATAATTACTAGGATTACAAATTGATCATGTTAATACCTTCACGTTAGTAGTATTATGGACTAAAACTGATCAGTCACTCATGTTATAGTTTACAAAGGTAGTTCACAAGTCTGTTTAGAATTGAGTTATGGCTGGTAAGTGGGACCCAGAATGTAAATTTCATCTTATTTGATACTCGTAAGCTTAATACACCTGTCTCCTTAAGAATGTTTACTCTAAGACTGCAACTTTATCTGTTAATGTCAAATGCCTTAGCATTCACTGCTGAGTTCATCTTTAGTTGTTTTTGGTATTTCATTTCCTTCTATAGAATGTTTTAATGGTGTATAGCATAGTTTATTTGCCTCAATTTACGAGTAAAGAAGGAAAATCCCTTGAAATGTATTTTAAGCGAATTACAAAAGCTAATTTACGTTAAAAATTCGAGTAGAAATTAAATGTTTGAAATACTTTACTAATTGTTTTTCATTTTCCCTAGACAGTTAACAAAATACACAATCAAGAATGCAGGGATTTAGGGCTAAAGTTTATTAGATTAAAAGGAATAAAATCAGTCAGACACAATTATTGTATCACTTTATGCTGTTTCATCAGTGGGGCTTCCAAAACTAGTGTATTGTCGATCAATTGAGCGAAAACAGATAATGGGTTCAGTGTTTCCGGAATTTTATACGAATGAGTGAATTCAGCATAAGAAGGCGAATTACCATTACTCTCAGTTTTATGACGACCAGAAACAATGAGTCGGTTTGAGTCAACGTTGATGCATAAATCTTGAGGTTTGTAAATTGGATCCACTTGTATTTCGACATGTATGTGCTCACCACCGTTTTCATTTTCGATAATAGAACAACCAGGGGTACCTGAGAAGTATGAAAAGAAGCTATGCTGTAAACAGTAAATAATAAAATATTAAGATTATAATATATTCTGTATTATATATATTGTACTCACCTTTCACTATCAGTATCTTTGAATTGTCAGCTTTTTGGATTTCGTCATGTGATTTAGGCTTAATGCCAATTTGACCATTTTGACTAAATGTCAGTGATTCATAATTAGGTAAACTAACTGGGGCTTCAAGTCTCAAAACACCATCCTAAAATAAACAAATGAGCGATAAGTGTGCTCAATTAATGTAGAAAACTGTTAACAAAAGTCTTCAGTGTCTGTAGATACATTCTTTCTGAATGACTTACATTAGTAAGATTGCATGTCAATTGGTCGTGGTCGACTGATTTTGGGAGCTCAACTAAACGACAAAACTCGCGACAACTCGAGGAACCTTTTGCTTTTGTTTCTTTCTTGGCTTGTACCTTAATATAATTGTCAGTCAAAGTCACCTTGATATCTTCTGGTTCAAAACCTTTCACATCGAACCGCAAATTGAAATGTACCTATAAAATAAAGCATACTATCTGGTTATCCCAGATATTCGAAGTGGCTTATTAGAAAATTCAATAAAAACAAAATATTAACTCTCACTTTCCCATCTTCACCCATTTCATAAGCGTCTTTAAGATACTCTTTCATTAAGCCTGTCGAAGGTACGTCATTAGCACAAATCAGATTCCGTATGTCTTGTATTTGACTTTCCAACTGATCCATAAGTAAAACAGGGTCACAAGTCCCGACGAGACCAAATGTAGTTAATGGCTAAAATGTGAAAAAAATAGTATATAAAATGTAGTGTTTGTTGCATATCCGATTACTCGGATTGAATTACATATGAATTTTGTAAGCATATTGTGACATAAAAATTTCAAGGTATTAAAAACTTCTCAACCTTCATAATAAAAAAAAAAAGTAAAATATCAAAAGTCTATTAATACTGGATACGGTGGGTTTTAGCCTTAATGGGTTACTGAGAAATTGTTGAACTAAGAGACAACTTTAAGATAACTAATGAAGAACTTCGTGTTTTATCTTTTAAATATGTAGAATATTACCAGGAGTTCAATAATATTTCTGAAATTTATGATTTGAATAGATCTACTTTTTGTTAAATTTTTGTTAATGATCTTATAAATTAATGCATGAATCTATTCAATCATTTTAATAACAAACTTACAAAAAGTACAAACATTCCTTGTTTTAGACGTCGAATCTCATTATTCCAGTTTTCCCATGATGAATCAATCCAACCACTCAATCTTTCTGACCAGTCATCAGTATATAACTCAACGGAGTTATCATTATTTCTGCGTTCCAATGAAGTTAGTAAATCACGTCTTTGTTCCTCAAAAGTACGTTTTTCACAATTTACTGGAATACTAACAATCTCATGTTTTACATCCGACATTTTCAAATGTACTTGTAAAATCTTGTGAGAAATTGCTTTTTTATAATAGAATGTTAGTATATGTCTATATCATTTTTCTAACAGTAAAAATCATGGAAAAAGGACAAGGTCACTATTTTATGGTTGGTTTGAATTAATCTGCAAGTTGATTGGATGCACGAATGTTTCAGTTTAGTTTATGATGTTGTTCAAGTCAAGTGATCACCTCATATGAACACATGTAGTGCTAATCTAAATATACCTATAAAACCATAAAACAATTTATCCAGAAAAATGTCCGTTTATAGCTAGCTCGTTCCCATAACTAATATATATATATATATATATATATATATATATATATATATATATATATATATATAATGAAAGATGTTTTGACTATGAGTTCCTGATTATCATTATTACCATGCGCTTTTCATTTAAACATTGCGGTTACTGACACTTGCAATTTTTAACCTTATCTTAATGATGATATATTTCTCATATTGTATAAACCACCCCATCTACAACTATTTACTTAGAAGTATTTGTTCAATTTCACATCAAAGTTTGGTCTAATTTAATGGGTTATATTTGCTACAGATTGATCTCAGTTGTGGTACCAATTCAAAGTAGCTTATTTATGAACCTATGGATTTTGCACACATATAAACGATTGTACACTTTCGAAAATGAACTTATTAAGGAGCATTCGATTTCTGAATAAAGTGCAATTTAAATGTGTAATTGTACTGTTATTACTTACTCATTCATTTTTATTCTTTACTTAACCATAAGTGAGTATTGATGTAAAAATATTTAATGGAAGACTTTGATTAAAATCAATATAAACTCATGACATCTAGTTCTCATTACTAAATAATAAAGTTTCATTTAGATTAAATGAATGACATGTTTCTTTATGAGTAAATATGTTCAAAGAAACATTAATTGTTCTTAGAAGAATAATTCATGATTCAGTGTTGTGTTTATAAAGATGAGAATTTTGTTAACTTTGGCAGAGAGTAAACAGAATTTACACAAAACACAATTATCCAACAAACGGCAACTACATTTAACTATAGAGTCTGTGTATGTTTGAGATAGTTTTATAATATTCTGAAGCAAATAGTTCGGGAAGAACCTCTAATAAGTTTATACTAGGTTTCTCTTAGTGACTCGATGAGCTGTTTAGAGATGAGGACGTATGCGACAATTGGAAGAACTAAGTTGAAATGTATACATGAAGCATCTTCTCTTTCATCTTCATCGAAATTATGTGGTAACCATGTAACTAATGGAACAACAATTACGACGGACTTAATTACTTATTTTTACTGCACGTGTTAAGCATTCACTATTAGACGTAAAGGGCACGGGTTAGATTACCTTTTGAAATCGAAAGTGCGCACTACCACGGATAAGTGCCATACTAGAACGAAACAGCTATCTACTGCTCTCCGATTTTCAGTGTTATCCAACCGATATCAATCTATGACTATTACAAACAACTCAACTTACTGCCTATCTCCACATAGCCTTCTTAATTATTAATTTATATAAAAAATGTGCATTATTCGTCCAAAACTAATCAGATAAAAAACATTATTTCCTTAGTGGAAAACAGCAGGTAGATAATTTTCATTGATTCTTTGTTTCCTCATTATAAATCCAAAGACACTCTATAAATCTACCTGTTAGACTTCAAATGAAACACTTTCATGATTTATGAAAAGCTAATGTTATATGTAAGGATAGTGGTATTTGAATGCATTGTGAATTATGCGAAGCATTATGGTAACATTGTATAACTTTCCTAAATGATACTGTCACTGTTTAACTCATTATTGAATTGTACATAATGACCATTGAAGTTTCATAGAATTTATCTGTAGAAAACAGTTTTTAAAACAATTTATCAGTTATATTTGATAAGTTAACGTATGTCTATGGTGAAAAATATTCTTACTTATTATACACTTCAAACGTATAACTATCTTTTGTTTTCATGGGTAATTGCAAAATAGAGCAATAAGATTTTGCCTACTTTGAGTTCTTACTTAGATTATTGTTTCGGTGTAAATTTCGTTATATTATAGCTAACTCTTATTGCTACTAAATTACTTCATTGGTGTCTAGATGAAATGAGATTCTGATTATTTAAATATCTATTCTTGTTTTATGGTAGTCGAGGACTACATAAAGCATTTATGGAATATGGTTTATGATTCAAGGTTACATTGAAGAAAACAAAACTACTGTCTCATTTACTTACATTCATTGGGAAAAATGCTTACAACCTACCAAATAATCTGCTATCTATGACCTACTTATGTTACTGTCTTACGAAAATCTCAAGATGTTATGGCTTTCCTATGTACAATTTACAAAAATTGATGCTACAGAAAGAGCGACATTTGATAAAAGTACTCGCCCATATGATCAGAAAATCTAAGAGATAATATTTAATCTACAAAAACAAGCTGCCAAATGTCATTTTTGTGTTCAACTTCATGTTCAGTTGATAGATAGATTAATAGGTGGTATTGCTATACGTCATTTTGAATGACAATCTACTCAGCTTCTGAAATATTCATTCCATAAGATTAAACAAACCTGTATTAATTATCAGATCGTCTATAAGTTGGATATAAAATCTGTGAAAACTTCTAATACATTCGTTAGTTACATTAACCGACTGCATAACAAAGGTCATATACAGTCCTGATCCATCGGAAATGACTTCACTTCTCGAGGAAATAACCGTAATAATGTGAAGCTACATTTTAAAGTATCAGACGAAGGTGAATTTAAGTTTGGTAAATTGTGTTCTGTGGTTGGCTTCATTCTCACAAATTATGTTCTTTCAGAATTGCTAAATGATTTTAAACATTGTAAGTTATGGTATGTTAAGTCAGTATGTCGTATTAAAATTCATTTTACCGGATGCTATTATAAATTTCCGAATTCAGATATGCACAACGATGCTACTTAAGAATAGTACATTCTTTCTTTGACTACAGCGCCAAGGAAGTGTTTCGCATATTTATAAACATTTATTATCTGCATAATGGTACTTCTCATGATTTGATTAATGAGACTGAAAGTACGGTGTCCATCAGTTTAGTTGTAAATTTGAAGTCACTAAATGCAATACAGTTATATGACCAACAATGGTTTTCATATAGGAGATCACAGGACAAGCTTTCTTTTAATGGGTGTAACACTCTTCTCTCTGAATTTTTAGGTTCTAAACACATGACTTGTGAGTTTTCGCTATCGAAACTGGTCCACCAATACTTGATTTATGAAATGTGTAAATGATGACAATTGAATTTTATTTTTTAAACTCTGGCGATACTTTTGACAAATTATTTGATGATTTAACAATGAAGTGCTCCAAGGTAGTGTAGTATGCAAGTACATCTACTACATTTTGGACTTAAAGAAGGGGGTGGGCAGTGGTTTATGTATTTATGAATAGAAGATTAATCCATTATGATTTAAGAGTCTCAGTAGAAAATGAGATAGACAAACTAGTCTAGAAAAAACAAAATCTCATATTGAATGATCTAGTTGGGCTACTCCTATTGTAATATTATTGAAGGCAGAAGGTTAAATGTCTAGAATTTTTGGTGAATATCTCTTGATGTTGAACCCTCGTTTGCTACAACAAAATCATACCATTAAAGAAAGTGGAAGTATCTTATACGCATTACAAGAATTGGAATATTTTTGTAAAATTAACCTAAAAGATGCCTACATATAGATTCTTCTAAACGAAGTCTCCAGTGAATTTCCTACTATCAACACTACTCGAAATATTTAGATACAAATTTCCCTTGTTTGGACCAATAGATTCATCTACTTTCAGGGTCTTCTGATTTATTCTTAATCCGGTCTATAGTTAGTCGTTCGTAACTCTAATAATAATCACAATATCTTATTTATATTCCCAGCTTCAAATATAGAAATCTTTTGGTTTTACTTACATCATTAACTATAAAAGCGAAATATAGCTAAGTCAAGTGGTGGATTTCATAATGCATGTTTAGCATTTTCGTCAAACCATGATTTTTCTTTTCATACTTTATGGTCACAAAATAAAATCTTATGTACACCAGAAGCCTTTTGATATTTCTTCACAAATTAAAACAGTATGCTCAGATAAATCAATGCATGCCATTTTTAGCCATTTGTATTCGTCATAAATATATCTGTTGGGTACAACAGAAAATTAAAGAGCACTGATGGGTGTTCCGTCTTATTATGAGCAGTCAGCTTGACAGATCCACGCACTCAGTTCCTTGTCGTCGTAAGGTCACTTTCGTACGGACTGCAAAGGTACGTCACCCCTTTCTTTACCAGTCCAGACTGTCTGCAACCTTATAATCATCTAACGCGGAGGTACTATCCGAGAGTCAACATCTTGGGAAATTGTTTCAGCTTGGCAGCGGTTCAGCCACAGAAATGTTGTTGCGGATGAGAAAAGTTATTAGTAGACGCACTTTTGACGAAGGTTGTTCCCGCCAACTCTTCCTACTAAAACTACCACAACAGGTGCAAGTAGTCCTGGAAAAATTTATAACAGCCCAGTAGACAAACTGGCCTCATCTGCTGATCAAATTCTGGAGATCACCAGAACTCGACACAGTGAGGTTTGTTCCGTTGAAGGGAAACCCCATGAAACTGAAAATAGAGTGGTAAAACTGTGCAATACTCCTTCTCTCTCACTTTCTCGACCTACAGGAACGACACAGACCAAGTAATTCTCAACAACAAAGTACTTCACAGAGAAGATCCTTATCTCAACCCTGAAGAAGGAAAAACTCACATTGGTGTTGGTAACACAACACCTATGGTAGAGATCCCTGTTATTTCCATAGTCATAAACTGTTAGGGATTCTTAATCCCTATAGATACAATGATCGATTTAATTAAACGAAACAAGTTGTATTGATTGTTTGTAAGCTTCATTTGTAAACTTTCATCACATTAATTTGATTTCAATGTGAAGTTCTACTCCTGAGTACAGTTTGACAGTATTTCATTGTATTAATTAAATGATAATGATTTAACTTGATGAATAATCACTGTGAATTAATTGATATAAAAATCGATGTATTTATGTAAATAAATTTGCAGTTCACTAGTGTTGTCTGTTTAGCTTGTGTTCCTTCTTATTTCGGCTTGGGACCCAGTGGGCGTAAGGCAGACGCGTATTAATCTACTAGGCACACCTCATTCGGAATTAGCATACTCATACCCCCCAATATTTCACGCATCATAACACAAACCCCCCTTCCTTTAATGCATCGGGAAACTATCTCGCTGGCATGGGTTAGCAGCAATCGCAGCCGCTGGTAATAGCCGACTCTTATTCACCACTTATATAGTAACAAAGGCTTGCTACCTCATCGATACTGGTGCAGAAGTCAGCGTCCTTTCTTCAACTTTATCCGATCGCCAACATGAAGCTGCTTGCGATCTACAGACTCCCAACGTAAAAGAAATAGCCTCATATGCCAGAAAATACGTCTACTTGAACGTAGGTTTACGAAAACCTATGCGCTGGATTTTTATCATCGCGATGTGAAAATATCTATTATAGACATAGATTTACTGAGCCACCTCAGATTGCTTGTTGATACTAGCAAAATAAGTTTAGTGAATGACAGAACAAAGCTATACGTTCATGGAACCACTACTCCAGATTGTAGCTTATACTATTTTCGTTTTAAACCATGATGAAACCCAAAACGGTTTCTACACAATGCTTATTGTAAATAAGTTGTATGTGATTAAAATAAAATAAAAAATTTGATTAACTTTTATTTTCAGCCGATACTTAACAAGTATCAAGATCAGAATAAGGCAAGGCCGAAACTATCATATTTTGCCAGAAATTGTACATGCAACATCACGACTACATGTCAACCTGTATTTGCGTAAGCAGGCCGAATTACACCTGAAGAACTGAGGAACGTTAATAGTGAATTTGATCAAATGATGGACCTGGGAATAGTCCATCCACCCAGCAGCCCACTACATATAATCCCGGAAAATAATAACAATATTTGGAGTTCCACTGGTGCTTAATGTCGATTGAACACTCAAACTACGCCTGGTCGTTATCCTGTATCAAACATACATAAACTAACGGCCACCTTGAAGAGTATGACCGTATTTTCAAAAACTGACCTGATGAAGGCGTGCAATCAAATAACGATGGTCGATAACTATATCTCCAAAACTGCAATCACAATCCCATTTAGCCTCTACGAATTTCTTTGAATATCTTCTGGCTTGAGGAATGCAGCACAAACATTCCAACGTTTCATAGATGACGTGTTCCGCGGGCTTGACTATGTCCTTGCATACGTCGACGACTGCTTGGTAGTAAGCCCAGATGAGGAAACACATTTGAAACATCTGGACATAGCTTTTAGAAGACTACAATAATATGGAGTTACCATAAATAAGTAGTTACTTAGGCTGACTAGTTAAGAGTTGACTTCAAAACTTGTGTATACGCTAAAACAATAAAGCTTAAGTATTCATTTACTTTCTTATACTTTATAGAGATTATATTTCCTATTATCTTATATTAAATGTTGAGAAGCACTGTGTGTGTGAATGACTAGCATCCAGCTCCACTATCTCCTACCCACAATACTAAAACAAAGACCTATTACCAAATATTCTGGTTTTTTCTGTTAAATAAAACGGAACGTACCTAGTGCTAACAATATACAGAAGTATCAAATTGTAACAATCCCACTGAACTTCATAGAGCACACTATTAATACTAATGGTATACAACCCTAAAAACACAAGATGGCTATTCTGGAGTATCTGAAGTCAGCCACCGTTAAGCAGCCCCGAGCCATCAATGAATCCCCAGGCTTTTACAGGCGATTTATACTCAACTGTGCATCTATCATGAAGCAGCTGACAAATCAACCTCGCGGTAGTAAATTGGTGATCACAATGAATTTAGAGCCAAAAAACGCTTCAGTGTAACAAAAGAAGCAATATCCAAAATGACTGTGCCTGCACATCACAATACTGAAGCTCCCACTAGCATTGCTGATGACGCATCTGACTCAGCAGTTAGTGCAGTTCTGCAACAATGAATCAACCAAGCTTCGTAACCTTTAGCATTCTTTTCAAGACGATTAAACGATGCCCAATCGAAATACAGCCCTTTTGGACGTAAAATATTGGCCATGTATTTTGCTGTACGACATTTCCAACATTCCATAGAAGGCCAATAATCTACAATATTCACCAACCATAAACCACTGACGTTTTCCATGAAGTCATCTTCACATAAGTACTCTCCATGAGAGTCGCCTCATCTTGACTATATTTCCCAGTTTACTACTGATATACGACATATATCTGTAGTTAACAATGTAGTTGCTGACACCTTATCACAAAAACATTCCTTGAATTATATCCAAGGAATCGACATTGTTGAACTAGCCCGACTTCAAAATGAAGACAGTGATCTTCAGCACTAGTTATCCACAACAACGTTCAAACTGCAAACTAAAACGATTGGAGAAAGTAAGAACACTTTAATTTGTTATTCTTCTACAGGTACATCCCGTCCAATCGTCCCCAGGGGTCATCGACGAATCATCTTCGACACATTGCACAACCTCTCTCATCCTGGAGTTGGTGCTACAGCTACGCTGGTTACTCATAGATTCTGCTGACTGAAAATGAATAAGGACATCAGAGAACAGGTGAGCTCCTGTGTGACCTACCAGATGAACAAAGTGAACTAGCATAATAAATGCCCTCTTGGCACTTTCCTAATTTTCGACACTCGATTCAACCACGTCCACCTTGATGTGATACGATCTTGACCAGAATCAAACAGATTCTATTATCTTCTGATATACATGAACCGATTTACACGCTGGTCAGAAGCGACTCAACTGAAAGACATCATTAATGAAACGATTGCTTGTGCTTTCGTCGGACGATGGGTAGCCAACTTTAATTACACATCTACAATAACGACAGACCGTGAACATCAGCTTGAATCTGGATTGTTCCACGATCTGATCAAACTTCTTTGAACCTCGCGTTTCAGAACAACCGCCTACCACCCACAATCTAACGGTTTGGTAGAAAGATTCCATCGACAACTGAGGGCATCACTTTCAGCTACGAACATCCCTCAGTGAATCGACGCTTTACCACTAGTGTTACTCGGGATTCGCAACACAATGAAAGAAGATGTTGGATGCATTGTTGCCGAATTAGTCCACGGAACGACTCTTCGACTACCAGGTGAGTTTGCGGAAACTGCTTCCACCTCATCAAACTTAAATCTCAATTTTTACGTGAACTGGCTTACAAACGCTATGCATTCTGTTTAGCCATTTCAAACTCGACAACAATCGACAGATACTTTTATCCAACCTGCCTTAATATATGATACACACGTTTACGTACGTCGTGATGCTCTACGCCGTCCTCTCGACGTAACTTTCGAAGGGCTATACAAGGTCCTGATACGAGGAACAAAGTACTATACAATCGACAAAAATATCTACTAAGAAAACGTCAGTACTGATCGTTTCAATGCAGCCTAATTTGGGAGATAAACCTTTTAGTGTCGAATTCACCACAATACCTCCATAACTTGACACCAAGAAATTCATCAAGCACCTATCAGCGTCCGACAAGCAAGCAGAAATTTCAAAGAGCTCCATAACTCTGGAAGCTAAACTAGAGCCGTACGATTTTCAGAACACCTGAACAAATATTAAACCCATCAACTTTCTAAATTTTTTCCCTCTCTTAACGTAAAGCTTTTTTATAAAAGAAAACATTTAAAAATTGTTTTTTATTATAAGGCATTCACTTTGCATATTATTGTATGTTTTATAAAATTAAGGAAATACTTTCTATTCATATGGGCGTTATAAATATTTTCATGTTTTTCTACACTGATCTGCTGAATTCAGTTTTCTGTAATAAATGCGCATACTTAATTTACTTTTGGTTATCCTGGCTACCTGGACAACGTTTCATGCAACGACACCGTCGCGTAAGTATATTTATCCAGAAGCTGCAAAACATCGCAAGCTATCAAAGAAACGTTTACCAATGTTTAACGCAATGGGTTGTATCAGTTGTCTGGTACGTCTCAGGGTCCTCACGAAACCATTAGACGGAGAGTGAGCTATAGTGGTAACTAATCACCTAAATAAATAGTTGCATAGGCTCTCGTCATTGATGCTAGCAATGTTTGTCTTAGCTGACACGACTAGTTGAAGGAGCTCGTTCAAGTATCACCACTAGATCACGACACGATAGGACGTGGAAAGCAACTATCTCTCCAGTTAGCCGGCTTAGCTGAGAATAAACTATTATTATTATTATTAGACGTTACTATCCCATTGACGCTCTTCTGTCGATTAAATATAACTTCTTTTTCATCCATTACTGCCTACTGATTTATTCTTATTCGTACGTGTGGGTCCAATAGCTAGAAGTAGCTATGGTTATACTATAAACGTTATTTGGTCATATACCGGGTGCGCTTCAATGGAATTCGAAGTTGATGGTATTTGGAATCAGTGTCAATCTCCGATTTAATAGTATTTGTTGGGGCATTAAATGTAAGTATAAAGGGCTTTGAGGTGGCGAATAAGGGTACTTTTAAAAGGGAATCGTGTGTGTCTGTGACAGTGAGATCAGGAAAACTTAGCAGTAAGTTATTGGATCCACTCAACTAGTTATCGCTAAAGCCATTTGCCACGGGAATGTGCTCAGGTCGTAAGTTGTCGTGTTTGAAAGAACTTCTATTTTGGCAGTATTGGCAGTTACACAAGTTGTAGTGGTATCCAGAGGAGTCAGTGGCACTAGGCGCTGTTAGAAAGAATAACCCTTGGCAACAGGACTGACACGCAATAGTTAATAAAACTGAAGCAGTTATTTAATATCAGTTGTTTGTGCTCTATCGTCCTGCTGCTCGTTTTTTTTAATCGTCTGATTTTAGAAAACGCTGTCATAATGCGCTGAGTACAACGCTGGACATTTACGCCCGGTAGCGAAGAGTATATTTGCCACTGGAATACACTACTAATATTCTGCTACACCACTCTCTGTGTCGTTTCTTAGCTCCACGACATTTGCCACCACATATAATAATTTTCAAACAATTACTGTTACTACCATCTACACTCCAAGTGCAAGAAACTTCTGTATCATACATTTGTTTCAACTTGTACTTACTGCATGTATGTCCATATTGCATGTTAGCTCCTCTATCCCTTATATATCATCATGACCACACCGGTAAACTGGTACGAAATCTGTACAGTTTTGGAATAAATTTATTTACTCATAATCTTATTCATATGTATGTGTTCAAATGTTAGAAGTTGCTCTGGTAGTAAAAAGAACGCAACTTGGTCTTATACGGGAGGCGCTTCGAGTTACTTAATAACGCAATTATGGGAAGCGCACTATAGATAAACGGCCTGGCTGCACGAGAACAAAGATAGCAATTCAGCTCCAGATAATCAAGCTGGAAAACCACTAAGCAGAGTGTCACCTACCACGAACATGAGTTCTGTGTTATTCCACTCGTATGTAAATAGTCTTCTTAAACCGCTATCATCGTCAGCATTTTTACATGACAAAGTTACCAAGATATGTTAAGCTACGCACAACAAAAAGGAACAGCTTAGAACCTCAAATAGGTTCGCGAACGTTAGTAGTACGGTCTAGTATTTAAAACAACTAAAAACAACAGAAAATCTACTATCTCGCACAAAAAAAATCCAAAAGTCTCTTATTATTTATCTACCAGGTAATTACTGACTCTTCCACAGAATTGGCGATGTGTGATACCATTTTTCTCAGTATGCTGCTAGAGCTCTATCTGACGACACATTCAAAATGATGTTGGATCAAATAACAGATTCTTATGACTATGATTGTCAGGGTTCAGTCCACTTTTTCTAATCTGAATGAACCCAGAGGAAGTTATGCTGGTTATTTGAGAATAACACTCGTTCTATCCTTAATGACTTTGCAGGAGCTCTTGCTTACCTAATAATCCTTCATTTTGTCCTTACATGTAGGTGTCTGTCTAGTGGAATTCGCGATGATAATAGCTTTTATTCTCATGTGACACTTTATGTATTAGAGAATACCAGTTTACAGACATGATCAGAGTGAAATGGGTTTATCTACTGACAAGAATACTCTATTGACTTAGTCGGGCTGGTGTAGTTGCTTGGCTAAACCACCCTCATTGAACTATATAAGAAACGTAGAGCCGTACAGTGACATAAAGACGTGAGTGCAACGAAATTAACATGTCAAGGGAGCTGGCTTACTGACAACACTGAATATTGTTTGTTCAAATTATCATCCATTACTAGTCACCCCCAATTTCTGAGTTGGTTGGTGGTGAATCTTGTGCAACGAAGGGGTAACTGGTATGCATTCAGAAGTACAAAGTATTGTTTATTAACTTGCTGAATCAGGCTTGTTTATATCTTATCAAAACCAGTGTTGTTGTAAACGTTGTGTTGTCAAGTATTTCGGTTGATTCGGATAATATACGCTTACAGTCACGTACCGATGCCGTTGATCTAACGTCTAGGACTAAAGTAACTAATATTCTTAAGACTTGCTATTGCTATCAACCCAGCTTATTCAAATGCCTTACGTGGCGCGTGCTTATGCTAGCTCGCTACACAGCAGTTTTAAATTTCGCAGGTAACTCACAATCAACAGTAATATTTTTTCTTGCTGGTTATAGTTCGTTATTTACCGTCTTAGGACTGTCATTTTTTAATTGGATTTTCTAGGTTAAAGTAATAATAATAGTTTATTCTCAAGTAGCATTTGTATATGAGAGCACACCAGTTTACAGGCATGATCAAGATGATATGGTTTGTTTTTAAAAGGGTTGTAATAGGGAGTCACTGTTATGGAATGCACGCTTTTGAAAATATTAATTAATTACAAGGCCAACAGTAACGAGGTTCACAGTTTACAGTACTATGGTATTAGAGGTATATTTTATATTATAGAGCACTTCCAACAAACAACTGCTCTGTAATTCCAGGAAATATCTGTAAATAACCAGAATGAACCATAATAATAATAATAGTTTATTCTCAAGTAGCATTTTGTACATGAGACTAACCAGAAGCTGGGTAAGGCTGAGTATTTGAAATTTGGTTAACAGAGCCAATCCATGTGCAGTGAGTTATTATTGCATTAATTACGTTGCCAGCCAGTGTTAGAGTAAGTTGCTAAAAGAAGACCAATTCCTTACGAGAGTAGATCACGAATTCGGAGAAACGGCAACATAGGAGAATATACGAAATAAAAAGAAAAGAGCGATGTTGATAGTGGTAGCAAAATAATCAGTTTCAAACCAGAACATTCTTTTCTTTCCATTTTTTCAACTACAGTGTATATGAGGTAGGTCTATAGAATAGGGATTAACCAATGAGATGGTAAATTTCCATCTTAGGGTCATTATGCACAATTTGGTTGAAAATGTTAACGACCTATTGCATGCTCGCTAACTTCCAGGACGAAGGTTTATTTCATATAACATGTTTATGTGACTGTGGTGAGTCTCTGCACCTGGACGAATGCTTAGAGAAGAGTGACAAACTAATATTTTGATGCCAAAAATCTTGGTTCAAGAAACCTCTTAGATCAGATTTGTTTTGCATACGTTCCAAAATCTCCCTGCAGTATATGATGGTTCTTGTAATGCAGTGGTTATTGAAGACACCTGTAACTTCTGCAGCAGCCATGAAAAATGTTACTGAAGTCATCTGTACTGTGGTATCAGTACTTCAGGGATGTGTGTTCGGAGATATTAATTAGAACACCAATGTCTATTGGAGATGTCGGTAAAAGTGTCGAGATCGATGAGATGGTTTTCAGAAATAGGAAATATAATAGGGGATGCAACGTACACATATTGTGGGTAGGTAGTTTTTATATTAAAACCTGCATTAGATATTTGTCATTTGGGATCTACCGGAAGAAATCTACCTTGATTCTACTTATTAGAAAGAAGGTCGAAAGAAGGACAACAATTTACGCGGATGATTTAAAGTCATACAAGTGCCTATCAAGACTTGGATACATTCAACATGTCGTCTTTGTTCACACCCGACACCTTGTGGATCCCTTAACATGAATTCACTCGAATATCAGAGAAGCCATAAAGTCCAGATTGAAGTTATCTTCCCAAATCTAAAGGAACCCGTGGAAAAACTAAATATAACTATATGAACGAGCATTTATATAGAAGTTACTTTGATTTTAAATGTTTACAACCCTTAGATAATATTGAAACATTTATTAATGATGTAAAATCATTATGCATGTTTGACCAATACTTTATTTTAAAAGATATTTCTAAGAATAATAATATTCCATCCTAAGCCGATTTCTTATTGGTCAATTTTTGCATAGCCAATTTCAGTCATACCTGTTCAATATTCCCGCCATACATTATTGTAATGTTTTCAGTTTTAGAACTCTCATAATCCATTGTTGATTGATTTAAGGTTAAGTAGTAAGTCGTTGAAGATTTGGTACAAGTCTTTATATTCTAGATATGGTGTGATCAGTCGTTTGAATCTTAGAATGGAATTAGTGGTACGAATATTTTGTGGTAGTTTATTCCAGAGTTTGCTGTAGAATACTCTAAAGAACTTGTAGTGATTTTGTGTTTGATGCTTGTTGATAAGCAATGTTACCGCTTAGCTTCGAAGATCGTATTTAAGTGTTTGGTTCCACGAGGGAGAGGAAGTAGCACTAGAGTAAAGTTGCGTAGAATCAACATTTACTGCACGTATAGGTGCGCACGCCATATATTTATTTTTATGATCTGGTTTGTCCCTTAAATTTTATTTTTTTGTAAATCTGCTGCAAGTGTTTTAATTGTCATGGTTTTTACTGATTTTAGAGATTCACTTTGTTCTTATTGTATTGCATTATCATTTTTCAGTTTGAGTTTAAAGCTGGCCTAGAGATGGGTCAAAAGCCTGAAAGCTTTTGGTAAACCCTGTAACTTCCCAGCCATGCCTACCTATGCAATCAGCTACGATCTAAACCCAAAATCTGTTATTTTGTTTGAAGTCAAGAAAAGTGAATCCTCCTTACTCTCGGATGTGATTAATAAAGACCTCTCCCAAAAAGAGACTACCTGTGAATTCCAAGAAGTGGATCTTCACCACAACGTTATCAAAAGATTGTCTTTCAGAAATTTATCCCTCAAAAGATCTTCCAGGGCACTGGGGATCACTCAGAACTGATTAAGGCTGTGTAAAAGGACACTACCTACAGCTTTCTCACCTTAAGTCAGAATTACCCACGGTGATGCTCTATGGTGCAATGTGAAGGAAAGTTGTAGCACTTGTCTGGTTGGGGTTCTATACTGCTGTTATAACTTGGGAATTATTTAAATTTGTGAATTTTTGTTGTCAAACTCTCCTTAAATTATTTGGCTTATTCGTTGTATTCAATTTTGCTCTTGGATTATCTTTCCCTCCACCATCTCTGCTTGCGTCATTGTTTTGGGCTGTTGACTATTTGTTTCAGGCTAGATGCCTATAATACTGAAGGTTTGTAATGATACATTTTAAATTTATTGCACAGAACAATATTTGCTAGACAGGTTAATAAATATATTACTTGAACTTCATTTCTTTTAGTTTTGGCTCAGTTGAACCTTATTTGGAAACTTGTCCAATTGTATCTTCAGCATGTGGAGTCTGAACGTTTAGTTTAGCGTTACATATACTGGCGACCTTAAGCTCCGTATTTCATGAGCAAGTCTGTTTTCCAAGCTATTCGTGTAGCTATACATGCAAGTTGTAACCCATATACTGTTAATGGATAACTTCAATATCCTCCTCTCTCCAAGACATATCACAAATCCAAACTAGTATCCTACTTCAGGGACCTGCTCGATGAAAATGTAGATTACATTTGCTCTAATTGAGGAACTTACTTCTCACAACTACAAATCCTAACCTCGCTGGGTAATAGCGACTATAATCTGTCACTCGAACTCTTCCTTCTCTATATCCCTTTAAAACTCACATGTAGGGACTACTAAAATACAATCTAAAACAAAATTAGAGCAGACCTAGTAGCAAACAAGATGTTGACATGGACGAAACATAAAATTGTTTTCAAGACACTCTCCTTCAGACCATTGTTTGTCATACCCCTTTGTTCCGGCGTCGTAATTAACCTAAATTCACTTTTCGGCTGAAGTCGAGTACACGCAGAACAGACAGGGTAAAAGCGTGGTCTGGAACCTATAGCAACTGCCGAATAACCCGGTGGACTGGCTATCTTACAAGTCTATGCACACCAAATTTATCTTCATGATCAAACAGGATAGGGAAAACTATCAAACTAGCCTGATGAAGTCCATGGAACATAATAGTAAGCCTGCGTACAACATCATGAGAAGAAAGAATTATCGAACCCTTAGTTTGTTGGATAGAGACTCACTGAAGGTACGCAGCACCCATCCTGAGGTTGCTGACCCACTAACCGAAATATTACAGTCCCACCACATCATCAATTGTCAGTCACCAAATCATTCTCATCGTCGGCTCAAGTATTATGAAGTTTGAGCCCTACAGTATCAAAAGGGTACTAAGATACCAAAATCCACAAGGATTTCCTGGCTTAGATAGAACCTGTCATAAAGTCCTTGCAGAATATGGCAATCTATTTTTTCCTTTTCTATTAAGCCTCTTCTATAAGTGGAAGAAAGGTGTGGTCATAACTGTAAATGAAAGGGAGGAGATAGCATAGCGGAGGCTTCCAATTGCTGTCCAATTTCCATGTTATCCGTGTTAGCGAAGGTCATGGAAAGAATAATCAACAACTAGCTTTGTGGTCACTTTCTTAATAATTCTACTGTCTGCCACTTAACATGGCTTCCTTCTTGGTAGGTCATGTAAAATTAATCTTCTGATGGTGTTGAATAGTTGAACTCCATTAGTAGAACACAACTACTCGTGTATGTTACTATCTTGGATTTATTTAAAACTTTCGATCACCGAATTCTCTGCGAAAAATTGCAGTCGATGGGCATCAATGGGTGCCTATGGCTATGTAACCATTTAAGAGACAGATCTCTAGTAATTAGAGTTAGCTTTGCTCTTTTTAATTACTTTACAATGACTAGAGGAGTGCCACCAAGTTCCATCCATGGACCATTCCTCTACTTATTGCACATAAATGACCTTCCTACCAACTTAAAATCGCCAGCTTCTCTATAAGCAGGTTATCGTAAAGTCTGAAGAGAGATTTCAGGTCTCTCTGATACCAAGATTTTTCAAGACAATCTACAAGGTATACATGAGTGGGTTTCAAGTAATTCGCTTCTATTTAGTACCAATGAATGTAAAGTTGCGAATGGCGATCATTGGTGATATGCTTTTTATGTACACAATTAGTGGGTTCAACATTACCTTTTCCACCTCAGAAAAAGACTTGAGTGCAACCCCTTAGGAGTGGGGGTAGTTTCCGATTGGAAGTCGACCCAGCCTTAGGGTTTCTGTTTAGTTTCTTAGACATTTCGACCCCGGAACTCTTCACTCATGTCTTCACTACTTACCTAATATCTCACCCTGAGAAAAACTCGTATATTATGTTCTCCTGTCTTAAGAAGACCATTATCATTCTAGAATTAATCCAAATAACAGTAACCAGAAAGGTAGTTGGATTAAAAACCTAACTCTAATCAGGACGACGAAAAACATTAAAATTGCACCATGTACAGTGTAGGATGTTTAGAGGGATATGATCTTGATGTATCGTATAGCTCGTAATTCTTTTCACTGTAATAGATCACCCGTAAGATTCAGTCAGAAATTATGACTAAGAGGACACTTCTATAGGAAAGAGTCCACACGAAATTCATGGTAAATTTTTGTGATAAGGAAAGAGAACTATGGAACTACCTACCTGAAGAGATTATGTTAACACCATCCGCTGGATAATTCAAAAGGAGATTCGACACATATTCAACTTTTATAGGCAACGAGGAACAATGCCGTAGGCTTTACTCTTATTCTTAACTCAGCTCAATTTTTCCTCTTACTTTTAGAATCAATCAGTGTTATACTCTCTAAAGCCAAGGAACACCCCTACTACCTAGTCAGCAGTTCTCGAGGAACTACAGTTCACTGATTCTGTCAAGCAAAGTTGATGTTGACATATTGAAATTCACTATTCGTAAAGCTGCAGTTTCTGGTTGTTGCGCTACATGGGCAAGAAACATGGTCTTGGGCGTTCGCTTGTTAAGCAAGTAGGATCAGTCCCTTTAGAAAAATCAGTTAGTTTTGTAATTAGTCCCATAAAACTTATACAAAAAGGGGCGTCATATTGTTGGATCATGCAATGCTGAGGACTGGTCTCGCTTACCTGTTCATTCAGTTACAGAACAAACGGGTTTAGATGAATTTTTTAGCATTGCCAAGCTTGCAAATCAAGATTTCAAGGCTCGTAAGATTTCGGCTTTTTATGTAATGTTTCCAGAGAAAAAGAACATCAGGTTTCTCACTCCATCAGAAATTACCGGTATACCATCTATTTCCGATCGCTCGAAAATTTCCGAAGTGCAGAAGCTGTATAAAAATTTTCTCAAAATACCAAGAAGTTAAGTCTCTTTTTGGGTGTTTGGTGCCTTATTTATTACCTTATTGTTACTAGCCCGTTTATCGCTTGTTATACACATATGTTTAAGTATTAAGCTGTATGAATATCTAATTAGGAATAATATTGTTCACGTAGTTGTTTTATTCCAGGCGCGATATCCCAAATAAGTCCTTGAAGTTGTAAAAAATTACTCCTAATATTGGTGTTACGATATATCTATCAATTTCCCCAGGAAGAATATATTACTTCCAGAGTACTCTCGCTTTATCGTTTCTATTTAGCCTAAATGGTTCAAGTGAATTAGTTCTAAGTTGCACACTTGTCTTTACCTGCAACTGTTAACATCACTGGATACTTGTTTGTAGTATTCCTATGAAGTACTAAGTAAAATGTTTGGAGATCAAAACATTCAGAATCACGGATAGTTGATGTGGCGTCCTATGTCTTTACCCTGGTTTCACGATGCAGTCAGTCGAGAATTTAGCAAGAGTAAACCACATTTTCGACGTAGGGCAGTCACAGGAATAGTAAGGTACGTTAACTGAAAAACGTAGAAGTCGATACTGCAAAGCAACGCACTAACAATTAAACTTCAGTTACCATTAGGGACAAACTTCCCTGTGCTGTGAAATAGCTTATATTCGTTGACATGCTCGTCAAAAATTAAAAAAATTGAATAATGTTGCTATGAAGTGAACAGTGTCTGTAAGTCATGAACAAACGTACATCAATCCAATTTACTGTCACATCACGACTGCAAGATGAATAATAGTGTTATAAAAATATTAATAACCTCAGTGATCATAGGAATGACTAGGCGTAAAATATAATTTTGGATGAATTAATTAATTCATGGATAATCAGACTGGTTGTAATGCATACGATTTATAGGAAGATAAAGTGTTAGTGGATATTGGCCGTTGCGGCTGAGTATACCAAGAAATTTGTCGAGCAGTAGAGTCAGACTCAGTCTTCAGATCAAGAAATACAGCTGCCGCTGTGCTTCAGTACGCATATTTAGTTTTTGAAACTTGACAAGGAGTACATATTTGACCTATCAATCCATCTGGAATCAGCTCAGATGTCTTGGACTTGCTCTTAAGCCCTATTTAGACGTAGATTTATTTCGGAGACTTATTCTAGATGCATTAAGTTCAACTAACTCCTTTGTAGCCATCACAAGCGTGTTTGTAACGTTTTTTTATAGAGTGGGTGTTATGTATTGTGCAATATATACAATGACCTTGATGATCGCTAATCACTGTACAGACACGTCAGCCCCGCGACTACCAGCCCCAAAACGGAATAGAGGAAAAAACAACGACTTATGAGTCAAACAGACAGATCGGGTTTTTTATTTCAATCATGCCTTTATATACATGCAAAATCAGACCGCATCGTAAACCAATTAGAAAACTGACATTAATACAAAATATAAGTAATAGTGAATGTGAACTGGGGTAACGTATATGCAGTCAATTAACTATAGTTCATAAATGAGAAATGATATAACAACAGTTAGTGCCTTAAACAGGAGTATAGGATAAGAGCAACGTCACGATAATAAGAATAAAATGCTTACTTTGTATACAACTAAAAATAATGAATCGTTAACAGATAAAACAGTTCTAGAAGATAATCAATCTTCTTTAAGTGCCCGCCATAACACTGGGACGATTAGTAATCCCAACCAGTCAGAAGGAATTATGTTTAACTCTTAAGTCTTTTATCTGTTTTGTTGTGCGGGGGGTTATAAAGTCGAAAATAAAATTCCAAAATCAATGCAAAACTACTGTTCTAATCATATACTGGATTTATTTGATTATAAATGTTAATTTGAGGCATTTTCGCGTCCGATGGGATTACGTTTAAAATTTGAAGCGAGGAAAAGCAACATGACCTGGTTGGTTGAACCCAAACATTTTTAAGAATAGTGGTACAGCCTTAGTAAGCGTGCTAACTAATATATTTGCTAAACTTGGGACTAGAACCTGACTGAAGTCGGTTTCTAGTTGTCCAGGTTCATATAAAAGAACATAAATCCTCTTGAGATAATCACAGTTGAGTCAGTTTGACTAACATAGTGTCTAAAGTACTAATCTCTGTAGTTATTCGACGACTATTCGGTTCTCTGTTATTAAAAACTGGGGAAAGCCAGGCTGGTTTCAGACTTAAGTGAGGGTACATTAATCAGAAATTTACTTCGTTAATTCCTACAATATAGGTATACTTGCAGTCGTTTGACAATAATTGCATTCCTTGACTTAAAAGCAGATCGAGAGGTTCTGTAGTAGTGCTTGTCATTAAAATGCGCACCGCAGTAGTACATAAACCTTATGAACGCTCTCTACACGTTACCAGAGGTTGGAGACAGTGATATGGCTGAAAATTGATCAGTGTCTCAATTGTATTCACTTTGTATGTTCTTCTGGATCTTAAGTTCCATTATTCTTCCATACATACCTTTACTTTATTCTTTCCTGCTGGATCATGTTATCGTGCTAATGCTGTATGGCCACTTGGACCTATGAGCATGTGCCAGTTTCTACATTGTCTTTGGTTGACTGAAATTACCTGGTAGACATTCATAGTTTACTTTTTGTTATCCTATTGTACAAAAATAGTCTATACAACTCAGTTTACAATCATTGGGTAGCATTCACATGTTTGTGTAGGATTATTTATCTAATAAAAACTTTTTATTGCTTCGTAATAATTTGTCATTTATAGACCTAAATGGAATACAGAAATGTCAGCTGATGCACTAGATAATCTGGAAAAAGAAGAATTCTTGAAGTGGAGACGAACATTGTCTTTGTAAGTCTGTCAGATATTACATGCCTTAATTCATCATTTTCTTCTTCAAAATGAATCGGGCTTTGAGAAATAAGTTTAGAATCTTGACGTAATATACATTGTTTTTTTATCTTCATCAGAATGAGATATTTCTACAGATCAGTGAGCACCTACTAAGCAACTAAGTTACGTGTGTATGTGGTTAATGTTTTTATTTATTTAATATTTTTCTAAACATAATGTGTAGGATGATCTTAACACATTTGATTGATCATTTCTGATTATTTTCAAAGGCTGTTGAATTACTCTTCATATTGTAGATTGGAAGAAAAAGATGGTATAGTCCTTACTCCTTTTGAGCGGAATTTGGAATTTTGGCGTCAGCTGTGGCGTGTCGTTGAACGTAGTGATGTTGTAGTCCAGGTGGTCGATGCTCGTCAACCCCTTTTATATTATTCTGATGATCTAGAGACATATATTCGTGAAGTGGACTCGAACAAATCATCCATAGTTCTTGTTAATAAGTCTGACTTTCTAACATATGAACAAAGGCGAGTAAACTCTGAAAACATGGGTTGTTTTCTGTGTTTCATTGGTTTGTATGTACTACATATTAGAAGCAATTGGGGTTTTTAACTTATCATTTAATTCGCCTAAATCGTATATACTAAAAATGTAATTATATTAATATAATATTTCGAGGAAAGGCAAGTGAACTTCATTAGTGAGTTATTTGTTATGCATTCATTTTTTATAGAAAAAAATGAAATAAGTTCCAAATAAAATGATTTCTTTTACATCGAAACGTTTATTTTTATTCTCCAAGCAGATAGTGTTTAAATTTTCTTTGACTTAAGTAATAATGCCTCGTAAAGATTTATAACGGACAATAGTTTAGTATTTGAATCTACAACTACTAAATAATGTAGCCTTAAGGTTTGGAAATGTTTCAGGGCAATTCGAAATACATCTGACATAACTTAATATCAATTTAAAATTGAGAAAATGTATTACCCAATTCGTTACTTTTTCACATATTTTTCTATAGTAGTAATCCTAAATATAGTTTGTCTTCAGTTTTTATCATATTACATTCTTAACTATAATTTCATGCTATTTTATTCAAATCTGCTACTTCCATTGAAACCAGGCAAGATTTCTTGTATCATATAAGTGGTGTTTCGAAGCCTCTTTTTAATAATATCGGCGCCTAATGATTGGATGATGTGTTGTTAGATACTTAGTTTTGCTGCCACTGCTTAAACGATAAAAGTTACATCGGTATTAAAGTTGGTTTTAACACCACTCACGAAATCCCAGCTGATGTACTCGATCTTAAATCGCACATTTTTTTACGAGAGACAGTGAAATTACTCAGCTTCATATGTGGAATAGGCTTTGAATATTTAAGCTATTGGTTTAAAATCAAATGCTTTAACCATCAGATCTTAACAAAAGCAATGGTTGTGTAGGACAATATTGACCACTAAGCTGTTGAGACTGCTTTTCAACTTTATCCTAAAGACTGTAAACATTGTTTTAAGTAGTAGTTTGACGTATGAATGTACTGCGTACCTTATTAACTGCCTTACATAGTGGTAGTAGCTGATTCTAGCTTGGAATAGGTGACATGTTATGACCAGTGTGTCGCGAATGTATCAGTTCTACGGGATACACAACCTCTCCCTTAGCGTCCAATAGTTGATACATACAATATATAGTTTATGTTTTTTGTACCTATTTTTTACTTTAGTGATCTTTTATTTGTCATAAATGAATGACTCACACATTTATTATGTTTGTGTGATTTCTTACACTTCACTTTTAATAATGTTGCTTTAGATCTTTATGGTCAGTGTATTTCAAAAATGTTGGTATTAACGCCATATTTTGGTCAGCTGTTCTAGCCAATGAACAGACAATAGAAAACAGCTCTTCCAATGTGACCAAACCTTGTAATATTTCAACCAAAACAGTTAGTGAAACCAGCTTGAAATCTGAAAGTAATTGTGAGAAAACTGAAACAGACTCAGACACTGATAGTGAAGCTAGTACAGTAACTGTTTGCAATGAAACTAACGAAAAAAGTTTTGATATTGTGTGTACAACACAGGTATCGAATAGAAAAAGCAATGTTTTTGATTGCATAATAGACATAAAAGAAACCGATGCAATTATTCCAGTGGTCGCCTCCAGTTCTGTGAAATCCGATGTTATTGATGCAGAAGCAACCATTCAATCTTAGTAAGTTGACTATTGTTGTATAAAATAATTTCTTCTTAAACCGTGTTTTTTGTAACAATTAAATAAAGCAATTGCGTTATTAATAAAGACAATTCCGTAAACATAATTGTCGTTTCGGTGATATTTATCAAGGCTGTACAGTTATATATAGTTAATTAGTGTTCATAAGTTTATAATAAAATGGACATGTATCAAGTTATCGAAAATTGATCAAAAGTACAGTTCTTACTATGGTTATCGAGAGACAAGGGTAATAATCCTATTACTGAACACTTAATTAACTCTGGACACACCGCTAGATACAGCCATTCAGATTATCTATAGAATTTGTTAACTTTACTTAAACGAAATACACGTCAGAAATTGATCCACATGTAAGCATCAACCACTCATCCGTTTTAACCGAACCTGTTCCTTTATAGACACCATATTCAAGTTCTTACTTTACTAATGTATCCTTTCTAATACTACAAGTTATTGCCTCCTTTTCTTCACATTATTCTTAATATTCTTCAAACCAACAATTATCTTTTGTCTATAATTCTCTTTTTATAGTCTTATATTACTCTTTGGTCTATTATGTAGTTTTATTTGATATTCTTTGAATCAGTTGTTTTATAGATTCGAATAAAGGAAGAACAACATTGGACATAGAATAACACGCATTTACTATAATTTTTACATGATAATAAGTAGTCATAAGGATTAGCAGATGAAAACAAAAAAATGGCATAGGATATTTGTTCTATATATGCAAATGTATGTGTGGTCATTCAAAGAGACGTTTGGAACTTAATGGTGTCAGGATTGTAATCTTACCATCATTACTATTATTCCTATTATTCTTTGTCCTCTGTTCTTTGCATTATTGTAATGTTAAATCGCTTTACCTAAAAAATCTATTGGTCTCCATGCTGTACTATCTTCGTTTCACTGAGAAACAAAACTATAATTTTGAACTTAACGATAGTCTTACAGCTTTCTATCGAATTAATTATTATAACTTCGTTTGACTGGCTTCAGTACTATTGGGGGGGGGTGGTCATGGGAATACCACAAGCAAATACTTTGAAGTAATTCGCTGCTCTTCGAAATCGATTTTCAGAAAACGTGGTTCTGAATTTTCAATGACGGCAAGTTTTTATAGCTTTTAGCCTCTAGTCTTAACTACGCAAACATGAACCCGTAATTCACAAGTTTTTGACTTTGTTTTTGAGTTAGGTTTTTAAAAACGGAAATCATCACTCAGTGTTATCGCCGGTTATCATAATATGGTTTCATGTTTTTGTTTAAGATTAATTGAGAATGAATATTGGGATTTTGTATTCCCTATCATTAATCGGTCTCTAATTTTACCTAAAGTTTAATACATTTGAAGCTTAATATAAACCTATTCTGTATGTATTTTTTCTATTAAGCTCACAAGATGATGAAGCTGAGCTTGTTGGAGTTGAAAAGTTAATAGATCTGTTAACCACAAAATTCAGTCCACTTAATCGCCAGTCGAAAGATCCTTTGACAATTGGTTTTATCGGTTACCCAAACGTTGGGAAATCTAGTACACTTAACGCGATACTAGGTCATAAGAAGGTTGCAGTATCAGTTACACCCGGGAAAACCAAACATTTTCAGGTAAGTTTTGTTCTGAACTTTGATCACAGCGATTGAACGTCTTTTCATTATTTTAATATCATCAATAGATTCTTTCATTTTCTCGGTTTTTAGACTATATATGTTCGATCAGATCTGATACTCTGTGATTGTCCAGGATTGGTAATGCCATCGTTCGCCTACTCTAGAGCAGACTTAGTAGTAGCAGGTATATTGTCTATCGACGGAATGCGTGATTATTTATCTCCTATTGGTTTAGTAAGTTTAAATTTTCTATTTTCCACGTTATACATAAACATTATGTTTTTACGTTATTCTTAGTGATATTACATGTGTTTCACTAACCTGTACAACAGTTCATATAAAATCTTCACACCTTTTTAACATTTAAGGTTTGTGAAAGAATCCCACGTTGTATTCTAGAAACAATGTATGGAATCAATCTACCGCAATCTCAAAATACAAAAATGAGCGATGGTTCAAGCTGTGTCCCAACACCACATGAATTATTAGCTGCTCATGCATGTTAGTTTGTTTTACTCGTTTAGTTATTTTTCATAATGTAATTGTGACTCATTTTAATGTCATTTATTGACTTCAAATACCAGGAATTAACTACTTGCTGATATGTAGTAGATTTTGGGCCATACTCACTATATGAAGGTTAAACATGCTGCTTGAAAACGGATGTTGGTGAACGAGTTTTAAAGTGTAACATAATCGCCAAAAGCAAAGCGTTTATACGTCGGAATATTTCTAAATATCGCTAGTATGTGGCTACCACAATTAATGACACATTCTCATATTTACAGTATCTGACTTCACGTTTTCAGTCGACTTTTTCAATGTTTAGGAATCAGAGCTATTTCATGTGTGCTAATAATTCATGTATCGTAATGAAAGTTTACTTGCTCCAACTACACAGCAATTTTGTCGAATATAAACACAGAAATAAAATCACACCAGTCTGACTATTGTACGCGCTAAAATCACAAAATTTCAGTGTCAGCATATCAGATTCCAAAACAGCACGTTAACTCCATGTGATTTTATTAAATTTCAACGCTGTATTAATCTGGATTTGGCTTCCATATCATATAAAGTGACACAACAGCGACTAACCAGCTAACAGTACTTGTGTCCGTCATTTTACACCTTCAGCTGTTCAAGCTTCTTCACTAAATTTGAGTGTTCGAACCATTGAATCTTAGCTGACTTATAAACGTTTGTTAATTGTTTCAGGTGGTTGCTTCCTTTTTGCCTCTGTATATATATATATATCAAACATTTATTTATCTCGGTAAATGTTTATTTGTTTATTATTTAAATGCTTTAGTTATGCATGGCTTCATGACGGCTAAAGGAAATCCAAATTATGATCGTTCAGCGAGGATCATATTAAAGGATTATGTAAAGGTGTGTTGTCTAAACTTTTCAAATGTACTGTACTCACTTAAAAGTAGAAAAACGTAGGAAAGCATACTTGCAACCCAATTTTGTTATTTGTGTTTAGTATTTATTGCAATTTTAAGTATTGAAAATAAGTATTTCACTAAAGACTTATAATAATCATCACAATTTACTATTAAAATTCATCTTGATATATGGTTATTCATACTTATCTGTATATAATGAAACTTAGCTTCATTCACTGCAGCTCCGAAACTTAGTATTGTTCCAAATACGCTTGTACTTGAGTCATACATTTTGTATTGAGTGCTAGTGATATTACTCGTATACTGATCAGTTGAGCTAGATGGGGTAGTGTTTAAACCTTCAATCTATCTATTGAAAGTCGATTAGTTTATCCACTAAGCTGTTTCCCTGAAAATAAATGAAGTGATTAAGGCGTTTTATTTCTTCTACCCACTAAGCCACTTATTTCAAATCTACTCCACGTTTTCTGTCTGAGCAGGTGGGTACTGTTACTTGATTTCATAGGTAGAACGTAACTTCAAGCCAAGTTAATCAGTCATAAACAACGTAGAACCCCGTATAGACACATAGGTTCAAGTTTCCATACCACATTAGTACGACAAGATCAAATTTACAAGATTAATACGACAATATAATTCAACAAGAATAAAGATATGTGCGAAATAATAATCGAACTTAAAACTCAAAGGAATATAAAAGGTGCATACATTAGTGCACTAATCTGTACTTGGTAAATAGGAATTCTCGAAGAATAAAATGCATTTTCTGAGTTACAGTCCATTCAAGTAAGTTTTTCTAACTACATTTGTATACATTTTATTACAACTTAGGTACTTACTGAGTTCGCCTTTTATGGTTTAAGTAAAAAAAGTGGTTTGTCTGTTAGTTTTCAGAACCAAATTAATGCTGTAGATTGCTTACGTCATTACATATTAATAACTCTTTTGTAACTATCCGTCCTTAGGACTGTTGATAATGGGTATTATAGTAAGTAATCTGTTGACTTTATATATGCGTATCCAGTCGTTCTAGAAGAAAGTGACTACTACGTAAAGGTTAATTATTTAACTTCAGTTCATGAGAGTAATTGTATTGTGTACATTTTTGTTTGCTCTTATTAACAGGGTAAACTTTTGTACTGTCATCCTCCGCCAAATATCGCTAATCCTACTGATTTTCAATCAGTTGGCAGAGATAATGGTTTACCTTGTGGAGTTGGCTATTTTTCTGATCAATCAAAGGCTGACCGATTTCTTAAACGATTTGATGAAAAACAGAAAAAAACACCAAGTGAATGTGTTGATGAAATCGTTACGGAATTTGATCGGTTGGCATTTAAACAGGTTTGTTGGCTGTTGCTTCTCATAAAAATATCATTGTTAAGCTTTCTGATGCATTTTCATCCTACTCGTGCCTGTCTTATTGCAAAGGATTATTACTGTTGTCGTGGTCTCCCTCTTTGGTGTTGCGATTTATTTTAACAAGCGCTGTTGCGTTGCTTAATATTTTATTTAATTAACTTCCTTATCTACAGTTATACTACTTTTATCATACTGCATTGATAATGCTTGTAAAACTAGCACGTACCTGTATTCTTAGAAGTAAATCAGTATATATATATACATATATATATATATATATATATATATATATATATATATATATATATATATAAATTGCGTTGTCTGGATATGTCATTAAATGGCTTTATTTATCTAAATGACAGCATTTACTAGTATTTAGTTCACTACACATGTGACTACGAACATTTACTCGACCCTTATGTAATATTATTGCTGTCTGGCTATGTAGTGAATTATTTTTAACTTCATTCACTAAACGCTAAACATAGCTGTTCATCCTTCATCTAAATACGTTTACAATACTTTTGTAAGGTGAATTAGAAATCAGCATATTGGAATGATAATGATAAACACAAAAAATAGCATGTTTAATTGTATCAAAATTAACAAAAACTGTTTACTTGGAAAAAAACAGTCAAAATTGGGAGTTCTTATTTAAAATCATAAAATGATAATCAGTATAAATGACTTCTACGTGTTTAACCATTGAAATAAAAATATAAAATTATATGCACTTATATATATTGTTTGCTTAGCGGTTTACTTTCAAAACGTTTAGATTCTCCAACTAATAATCCTTCAGATTCCTTCCATATATTGTCACTGGTTGGTAGTCGCTGCTTTTGTAGAAGTTTTCTCATTTCACTAAATCATCAATCGATTAATATTTAGATACAATCTCATTTTTGAAAATGATGCAAATAGTTATTCATTTAGTATTATCTTTTTAATAATGCGTTTTCTAAATCTCGTCTTTTTTTAATAGTTAATGTTACCTAAGAACTATAACTTGTGTTTAAGCTATTTGGTTTTTGATACTATTTTGGAAAATGGAGAGGCAATCGATCAATTGGATATATAGCTGATTGTTTTATATTAACTTAACGTAATCATATGTCTTGTTTATTTAAAGGCATGAAATTCGGTACAAATGAACATCAAAGTATGTACACAGTTAGGAACATAGTATTGTGAACATCATGTTCCCACTAGGTGTCAGCAATTCTTCGGAGACAACGATGATCAGATACAGAGAAGTCAAACATCCTTAGCTCAAAGAGACCAGGTTTCACAAGCATAGAGCAGAACCATTCTCACTAAAGAGTTGTAAATTAGGCCTTTTACGGTCAGACTGACATCACGACGGCCCAAAATATAACCCAGATTGACATAAGCCTATCTAATCTGTTACACCACCACCAGGACTCACGCAACTACCCATTTACACAAACTTTTCTACTGCCTTCTAGCTGTTCTCTATAAATAGTGAAAGAATATACAGATTCCCACCAGTCTTGGAGAAATACTTTGAATTTTTAAGGTGCAAAGTGCATGCCATACCTAAGAATGCGAAGTATCAACTGACTACGTGCGATTTGGATAGCTTGTTTGTTGCCACAGAGTAAATCAGTGTTATCCGCATACTTGAGGTCGGAAAGTTACTCCAAATATCAACTCCACACTATTAACACACACTTCCTTTAGAGCTGTTTCGTTGATGGCACAGTGGTTTTCTTTTCATTACATCATGATTTTTTGTTTTAAGTCATATGCTCCTATATCCTAATATTTTCGTTTCGTTACAAAGGGTCAGAATGCGCGTGAACATATTAAATCTCATAAACAATTGCCTATTCTACGTTCGAATATGGAGAAATCAAACATCGATTGTAATGATGATGAAGTATCATCGAACTCATCTTGGAGTACTGTTGCGTCGTCTGAAACTATCAGCAACTTGTCATGCATTAGTAGTGGGACGACACAAATTATCGTCGAAGATGGTGCAGTTAAAAAGCCTTGGCGTCTGTTAAGTCATGCTAAACACTTAAATTCAGTGCACTCAACAGTTGTATCAAATCAAACAGGAGCTATAATAAGCGTAAAAAATCATAAAAAACGTAAAGAGAAGCTTCGTCGAGTTTATCGTTATTTAGATGAACATGAAAGAACGTGAAGGAAAATTGTCACCTACCTTAATTACACTTTAACAGGAATCTTTTATACATTCTCCTCAATCTTGTATATATTTATTTTATTATTTTTTATTTGGATACTGATTATTAGTAAATAAATGAAATTATCTGGATAGTGAAAATTTTCTGCTTTAAGATCTACTGTGACATATTTTGATTGTAGAATTTTGTTAATTTATTAGTTTCTGTTTTGGTTTGCAGTTGATTGACTGTATTTTTATTCATCGTCTTGGTAGCAATATTAATTAGTAACATGTAGGGTTCTCATTACAAACTAATGTGAATCTGGAGTAGTGTGAAATTTCGCCCTAAACTGTAATAAAACAAGTACCTAATGATTCTCAGTTACCAAGAGCTTATTTATATAATGTCCTTCGTTGATGGGATATAGACATATTCTCACTAACTGCTAATAATCTTGTGCTAACTACTTACTAGTTTCTAAATGGGTATCTTGTAATTCTGATAGGAGGTAATAACCAATGGAGACTACACAGTCAACAATGCAAGCACAGTTACTTGTGGCATGTCATGGTAATTACCATGTAACTCGAATCGGTTATACTTAGAAAGTATAAACTCATCAATACTGACCGTTTAGCTTGAAAGTGTTGATATTGAGGTTTGGGGTTAGATCCTGTATGGGATCATGAGTGCACACCGGTGATATCACAACAAAGGTGAACTAGTTCTACAAATCGTCAAAAGTTACCCAATTCAAGTAAAGTTTATGGTCACTGTGGACGTTATTTTAGTAGTCTTCTGAAAGTTAGTTCAATCATTACACGTCATTTTGTAATAGATTTGTTGACTAAACTGAATAAGAAAAAAACGATAAACTAGACTTGGTGAGATATTTCCATCTAGTTGCTACACTTAGAGCAATGGAGTAAATACTATTCGACAAGAGAAATAATAAACAGGAGAAGAGTGATCGTGAAATTCGTAGACTCAATATACTATGTATGTCAGTGCCTCGTCGATTTATTTGGTTTTGGCTGTCGCATGTATCCTAAATTTCTGGACAGATTCCATTGAGCACGGAAACTAGTACTTGTTGTCTCCAATTGTCCAACGCAATCCTAGAATATCGTTTCCATGCCGTTCATGGTGCAAATCGGTATGTACCACTCCTACTGCATATCGATACTCATAATTCGTCAAAATATTGTGTTTATTTGGTAACGCAGGTAGTAAGTAATAAGACTATAAACGTAGAACAATGCTGCGTATCTTGAGTTAGTGTGACCACTTCATATCAGTTACTACGTCAATTGCAGTCCGATCATAGGAATAAGTATTTATCTATGGTAATAAGGTTCACTGTGACTAGCACATGATATATATTTTGGGTTTTTCTGCAATGTTTTCTGTTTATTAAGACGGATGAAAGTATTTTACCTACTAGTTGGTGACATTTATATGCGTTCAGCAATTGCAGGATTGGTAGGTATAGTTTAACTTTGTTTGTGGAGCAAGCAGTAACAATTTTAGGATCCGTACCCTACAGGATTATTCTCTAAGAATTTCTATACGATGGTTAGTGATTTTAAACTAGTCTACGTACTCGTTAGTATGGTATATCAATAACCTTGAGGCAACCAATGCTCACTGTAGCGTTTGATTAATCGTTACAAGCTGTGGCACTTAAAGATATTTCCACAGCTATTTGTGCCGCACATCAGCTAGGCCATTTCCGTTGTCAAATTCATAGTTTCAATTTTTCTGTGAATGCTGATAATCCAATTTAGTGTGGATGGTTTGACCATTTATTTTTTTTTCAGTTAAGAAATATACTACCTATTCTCAACTAAGTACTATGTGGTTGTAGCTAAAAATTGCTGCCATGTTTGACCATAAACCTATACATGTACTCCGAAAGAATTTAAATAGAAATTTCATTTTATACCGATAAAACTTACTTTTATAATAAAAAACATATGTAGATGTTCACGTTCGGACATAGTCATCATGTAAACATAGCACGATTTGGCTGACTCGTGATTATTTTGTGTAAAACTGGAAGGTAGGTATGATAATGTATGCAACATTTTCACCCTTCAGGATTTCTACATAGGTCTGAGAGGATATGTTAATTCCTATTTCCTCAGTTGCTTATCACATCAATTTTAAACTGGTTTCCTCCCATTCAACCAATTATCGTTTTATGATCTTCAGCTTTGATTATATTCTTCAAAGGAAGGGAAACTGAAAATAACTTATTATGATACTACTATAGTTTCATAAAGCACATGATTTCTTGTTAGCATAGGGATCATGTTGTTTTTGTATTTGTTAAAAGGGAAGTTTTCACAAAAACAGATTAAGGTTCTGACCTGAACGGTAAGGTGATCGCGGTGTTTCAGATGGTTAGTTCTATAGACTATATTTTTTGTAGTTACATTAACATGCCATACCATCAATTTTCTATCAGTGAATATTATATTAAGCGCTTGGTGTTATCATACTCATTTCCATTTTCGTTTAAATTGTCGTAAGATTTTCTGGATAATAACTAGGCCACTCAGATGTTTACATTCGACTCTCGTAGATTTTCTCCTGTAGTAATGATATTCATAAGAATAAATTTATAGCAGCAAATAAACTTGGCATTCATAAAAAATACGTTTGATTTAAGATGTTTGTAAAGTATTTAGCTGTTATTTTGTAAGGTTCTTTATCTACCAGAGAAAGAACAGTACTGAACATCTATGGGTTTCCATCATGCTCTAAGACTGATGCATATTCAGGAAGTTCATTTCGACTATATTCTACATACTATGCATTGGCTTCCCTCGATTTCGCCATCGTTATTATTTTACTTATCATTGGTGACGAATGGAGTTTCACACTTTCTTTGATTTTATTTTATTCCACTTAGTGTTTTTCTTATAAGTTACTAATGCTTATACATCAAAAATCCATATTTTATTTATACAAATGAGTGATATATATATGTAATATTCATATGAATAGAAATTAAAATTTCTAACGTTTCGCTGCTTAGTGCAAGTCGCTTCTTCAGAGAGTGCGTTGACTCAATTCAGTTATTCATTTTTTTCTGAAGAAGCGACTTGCACTAAGCAGTGAAACGTCGGAAACTTTAATTTCTGTTCATTAGAATATTATTAATATATAACACTCATTTTTATAAGCAACCTATCCAATGTTCAGTTTATTCGAAATAATCAACACTAACTCTTGTAATAACATATACTAACTATATTTTATTGTTTATTCCTCTACATTTTGTACCAGACACTTATGATTTCTCGCAGTTATATGTCATCAAATATAAATTGGTGTCAAATTAGTAGATTGTTTCCTGTGAACTTATTCATTTTATCTCAATGTAAATGGCATTATTCTGTTCAATCATGCAGTCAGAAAGATGATATCAAAGACAGCAGTGAATTTCTAGAAAGGCTGAATGCTGCTAAAGATAATCATCCCAGTGGATCAGCTTTATATCAAGATAACAATTATTTTTCTCCAGTTGTTTTCCCTGATCCTCTATTCGAGTGGGAAGCTTTAAAGATTAGTGTAAACGCTAGACGTCAGGCCGAAAGGTTCAATTTTGATAAAATTGTAAGTCAAGTTAATGTTAAAATTGTCCTAATCTTGATTGTCTTTTCCTTTTCTAATATCTGATAGTATTTTCTATGATACCAGATGATCAAATGATTTGGAAACGGTGTAATTAATCCTAGTTGTTGTTTGTACTTGTTGAATGAATAAGTTCTGAGTTTATTGTTGGAAACTAGTTTGATTTTTGGAAGTCTTTTGAGTACCTAAAGCTCCGGAACCCCAGTCGTTTCTAATTTGTACTCAGTTACTATTTTACTCTCAATATTTAAACAAGTGTCAATATTATGAGTAATATCCTGGGACCTGGTTTTAAAATTACTGAAACCTAATCAATATAAAGGAGTGAATTACTGATCCGATAGTTCCGTGTCTCAGTATTTTCTACAGTTTTCAGTGATAAGAAATATAATGACCTAATTTCTCATCGGACTTTGAGAATCCTTCCAAATGTAGACTAAATTCGCGGTTGGAATTGAGTAGTAATAATTGCGTTTCTCAGATTTATGACCTGATGATTGAATAACCTGCAATATCTAGCATCGGTAACAGGGATTTTTCTATGAAATTGTACTATTAATAATTACAACGCTAGAACTCAGTTTACAAATCATGACGCATCCAGGAGACCTTAAACATGCTATAATATTGTAAAAGCGAAAGCACCTTTTACTTAAATAGAAATTATGACAGTTGACAAGAAGCCTAATTTATATACCCTCCAACACATCTGTTTCTGAATCAACATTGTTGTTTAGCTATTTAAACATGTACATAATTCATAAGAGACGATGCGAATAAATAAAGATTCAAGTAATTCATAAATACGGTGATAAATTGATAATAACTGAAAGTAAACAATCCCAATAATAAAATGAGTTTAAAATGTCGTAATCAAGAGAATCCATCTGCGTCAACGTTTTCAATGATCGATCTTAATAATTGTAAGGTCACTAACCTGGTATTCTCCACCGAGCAATAAGTCTTGAACTACCAGTCAATGAACTCATGTACTGATTAAACGTTTTAATTCGGTTGACTCTAGCTTTCTTCTAACTCACTTCTACTCTAGGTAACTTAATGCTACAAAGGTAGGTGGTGGTTTGATTTATGTAGCTCATTACCTCACCACATTAACTAATAGGAATTTATATTTTTTTAACATAGTATCCTACTTATAACCTCAATATAGCTCGCTCATTGTCTCTATCATCGGTGGATATTACCTCGATAGTTGTTTGGAAAATACTTGTTGCCTGCTCATATTACCCTACGTATCTATAAATAAATATTAATGATGTACATCCGTAACATGTATGAACCCTTCCAAGTTTTTATTGTCTCAATAATCTAATTTCGTAAATGTACGCAAAAATATTCATCCTCACAAATGTTTGGGCTTCTTGAATTTACAAGTTAATGTTAAAAATCTATAATTTTATAGAAATTTAATTTGTTGTGTTTGTTTAAAATTAAGTAACTTTATTCCATTTCATTTTAGATGGATTTAAAGAAACAAATTGATAGCATACATGAACAAATAACTGCTGCAAAACAAAAAAGAGTTTTACTATGTAATCAATATAGTCAGAATATACAGGTGGTTTTTGTTATTGAAAATCTCAATGGTTTCTACATTCTAAAACAAAGTTAATGAAATCTCTTTTCTGTTGTTAATAAAATGAATACGGTTTTTTTATAGGGATTTTCGTTCAAAGAAGAACGAAAAGATTCATAAAACTTGGGCGCCGAGTGTATGTTAGATATATGAACAGAATGTATTTGTAAATAATCTTAGCGAATGAAATAAAAAGGAATTCCAACGTTTCGCTCGGCGAGCTGATCCGAGCTTCCTTCGAAAAAAAAACTAAAATAAATAAAATTATCGAATATAAATGTAAATTAGAGGTCAACTTTTGTTGCGAATATCTAATCGTATATAGAGTATGAAAATGTTACATGAGTGATTATAAGTGAACTACTGTTGAATTGTTGTGGAGGAAGGAAGGTGGGCATTGCGTGCATAGGTTACATTTGCACGAAAATATATAAACATTCTGAAGTTTGGCTTGTCAAACTATACAGATTTGAGTAGGAGTAGGAGTGCTATTATAAAAATTAAGTGAGTGAATCAATATTTTTGATAGATTGTAGTATCTATATAAATTAGTATTAGTGAATAGTGCTATAGTCTATACTTAAGGATATGAAATTGCATTTCATTAATAAATTTAATCATGATGTGCATTCTCGTAGTTGTTAGCAGAAATTAAACTAGTAGCCAATTATTTGAGTCATATGCATCAAACTCGATTCATGTATTTGTGTGCCATATTTTCCGTACGATTGATTAGCGATACTACAACATAAAATTGATGTACATGAGTCATGGTTAGAACTTGATATTCAAGGATAATAATTAAATTCCACAAAAATAAATTTCTAACTATATCTTCACCAAGTCCCAGTAATTTAAGTAGTAACTCAGTGTTTGGTGCATTTGAATGTTAGCCATAAAGTCGCAAGTTTTAACCGAACTCCATCTACTTCTCTTTGTGTAACTGGTAAACATGATCAGTCCTCACAACCGATTACATGAATCTGTATCTGGAAAGTGAGTCAAGTAAAACTGGCGAGGTTCCTGCTTTACGTAGAGACTGATTGTAGGATTACGTCATTGGTGAAGACGAATCTAATCAAATAGCGTATTTTTTATTTACTTCTTATTAACATGAACTTATTGCCTCCTTTTGCTTCTAAAGAATTCAGATGAAATTAAAATTGCTGCATGTGCTGTACGAAATGAACAGAAGTCACTAGAGGTTTGTTGTTATTGTTTATTGCCTCTAATATATTTTGTAATAGTCAGCTTTATAAATTTACAGCTAATTATTTGATAGTTGATATGTTTTTGAATAGGACAAACACGTGGGTTCTTATTGATTTAGTACGGTTCGCGATACGATGCAGCCAATTCATCTAGAGTAGCCGGATTATATGTCTGATTTCCTTGATAATCGATGCGCTTGATGTCAAACGTTATCTCTGACACTTGTACTTCAGTTGAATACCACGACTTGTTTCTTTCCAACTCACAAGTACTCCAAATGACTAGACTTATAGGAAGAAAGTATTTGTGGAGAAAAAAACTGAGACGAGACAAGCAAACAACATTTACATGAATGGATTGACTTTTACATCAATTAATTTACAGTAATCATAAATCAGAATGAAATCCTGAACATTTTATTAATACAATTAAACGTTTTAGAATGTACTATGGAGTATGGTTCACATTAAATTAAATTATGATGAAAGTTTACAAAGCAGGCTAACAAAAAATCAATACAATTCCTTTCATTTGATTTGATGAACAATTGTATTTTCGAGGATTTTGAATCTCCAACATTAGTGAAATTTAGCCTTAGATTATTGGCAGTTAATGTTTTCGTTATTTCGTGTGTTGACATTAATCTTTAGTTATTATATTGTCGTAGTTGATGTAGTGGTGAATATTTTAACTCCAGACCTTTTTTTTATTCTAATGGTAAGATATCACTCTTGTTATCTATTGTCTATAAAATAATTCTTCGATTAAATGGTGCTTTACAGCAACTTGAACCGAGGCACACATGTATTAGGTTTTAAGTTGTTCATCACTGAGTGACTGATTGACCTTCCATTTCTTCGCATTTACATGCATGTGTTGGTATGGGTCACTCATGACTAACCTGAATCTTACTGTTATATATTTGATTACTCTATTTATAGCCTGTAGCTATGTGAACTAAGAACGTTACTGTCCTTCGTAACAAATGGTATTTATCAGGTGTAGGTTTCATTCTGTTTACACAGATACAATGGAGAACAGGCTGATAATTTTCAATTTGTTGTCTTATAATTCGGGTATGCACGATAATGTGGTCCACGTAAATCAAAGTACTGGCCAAATACTAGTCCTTCTAGTACAGTATTTTCCAGTCATTAAAATTCCATAGGTTCTATTACCGCGATACAATCCTGATCAAGGAATTCTCGAAATATGCTTACAAGGCTCTACAGTGATTAGTCCTTTTTCAGCCAATCAGGACTAAATAACAATTGAAAAAAAGTTCTAGAACATTCTCATATGGCATTTATTTACATTGTCGTTTGCTGTTACTATTATGGAATATATTTTGCTGTTTGCTCAAGTTTTGTTCTGAGTTGGAATCAAGTTGTTGAAGTTGTCTTATCGTGGAATACTATATCTATGTAGAACGCAATGAGTTCATTCGTTTGACCGATTGACATCGTTTACGACTCTTTCAGGTAACAATTAAAGTTATCTCAATCTATTCTTCGGTAATATTTGTACCTGTCAATATCAGTGCGGAAAGCCATTGTGTCCTACCTAACTCTACGAGGTCGTGTTTGTCCGTGTTCGGGTGGGGAGAAACATCGTTTAGTAGTCGAATCAAGTCGATGGTAGTCCATATGATATTACATATGTCACATTCAGAGGTCATATTTAACAGGTATAAAGTAATTCATAACGATATACTATTCAACCAACTCAACATTTGGCCTTGACAACAGGCGGTGCAATTTAGTAAATAAGGAATTATTATTGACCTGTTAAATCAGCCTATTGTCACATAATAAGTGATTTACTGTTGGACGTTCACATTCACTTATAAAGAATTCATAGGCAAGGTGTCAATAAAACTTAAACGCATATACATACATGCAGTTTCTCATCAATTGTCAATGCTCAACTGATTAAGATCAGATTAAAAGAAAGTCTTTTGATTATATGACAATGATAATTCCAGAAGTCTTCTATGATTTACAAAATGTTTTCCATCATATTTATCTCTTCTCAATTTTTTAAATGTGATCTACCATTCAGTTTCAAATTATCTTTTTTTCACTATTATCATGCTTATTTATTAGAATTTTATAAACGAATTAAATAATTGTGTGCTGGTATAGTTGCGAAATTTGAAATATTTCTGCTATGCAGTATCTCTATACAAGATAACATGCATCTTATGCAAACGTTTATAAAATTATTCTGTTAGTACTAACCAAATAATAATGGTAATAAGAAGAATTAGAATTATATTACTGTGTATAATAATGAAATTTTGTCTTATTACAATAAATATTATTAATGTTGATGATGATGATACTCAGTTTGAATCAGGGAAGTTTTCCATCAATTCGATAAAATGTAACTAGGTGTTGTGGAGATTACTGGTTTTGGATTTCATTTCACAAATTGACCTGGGTTAGACAGCCATTGAGAATTACGAGACGCTGAATAACTGTTTCATTTTAGTATGTGATTTCTCAGCTAGGGTGAAATTCATAGTCCGTTAGTAAATAAATTGATAAACCGATGAATCTTCTTTAAAACGGTAATTTATGCCAAAAAGTGTAAATTTCCTTGGTTGGCGTTTGTTTAGTGCTGGCTTGATTTGTATGTCATGACTTAAAATCAACTATTTGTTTTTTCATTCATCCTCTATCCGCCCCTAAATTTCATGTGAATTTTTTTTTGTATTTATTACATTCGACCTGTATTTCTGATGTTTAGATTTCTATTGGTTTCGACATTATTTCAAGTTCTTTGCTTCCTATCTCGCTGATTTCTTTTTCTGTGGTAACTAGAAGTTTAGTGATAAGGTGTTTAAGTTTTTGTGATGTGACATTAAATATAGTAGTTTCAGCTAATTCACTATGGAATCAAAACCTATGTGGAATAAGCTTCATACATCAAAATTATGGTTAAACATCAGAAAGTATGGCATCAGTCCATTGAATTACTATATTTTCTATACACAGTCTGTAACCTAACTAGTTTTTCTGTCGGTTAATCTATACAATTGTCTTTTTTAAGTCTATTGTATTGCTTCTCCTATTTTTAATTCAGTTATCGTTGAAAAATTTGGATTGTGAATATCAGAATGATTCACTTCAGTTACCAAATGTAATACATTCTTTAACTGTAAGTTTACATCATATAATAAAAGACAATATTTTGTGTTTGTCTGTACAGCTCATCGTGCTTGGTTATGTATAATTTATTTCCAAGCCAACTAAGTCATAGAAGGTTTATAGTCTCATCAACCTACTTACTATTTCTACATAAAATTGTGTTCTTATTGTCACCCTTCCTCATTTATTACTGTCGTCACTCTTGTACAGCTGTTTGAAAGCAGCTATGCTAAAATAATAGTGAAGCATTGGTACTTTACAGTCAGAGACTATGCCTTCCAATCGTTTTGGTACGGGTAATACTTTTATGTTGTTTTGTTTCTTGTTGTATTTTGGACAAAGAAAACATGCAAAGTTACGTGTGCTGAGAGTAGAAATATCGGGATTTGAGCTTTTTCATTTGTGTTGTGTATTGATTGATATGCTTCATCTTACACATCGTAGACAGTAAACCAGCATACAGCTGTACAGTTTGGATTAACGTCTAGTGACTTAGTTTTTCTGTAGACTTAACTCTGCCTCTTCCAACATTTCATTATAAGACTAGGATCACATTCAACGATTTCAGTGGTCACCAAGTGTATTGCATTTAATATTGTTAGTCCTTTTCTTCTTTAATTTAATAAGTACAACCTATTAAAAATTTCATTTCAAACTTTCACTATATTTATGCTTTTTATCGTGCATGTCAGTCTGCCCTACACTGGCATGTTCATAACTAGCATTTACGGATAATTTCAGACACGACATGAAATCTTTATTGAAAATTGCCATTTTATGTGTAACACACTTTTTGTATTAACGGACAAATGAATGCAACTGCTAAATCCAATACACTTGTTTGTTGATTGAAAATATTGCAGATAACCCCAGTCTTTCGGAAGTAGAATATTTGTTTGTTGTATGATGTAACCCCAGAAAAAACCATTAATCACTTATTGACTCAGTCGTTCCATTACGTGCAAATTATACTGAGACGTCGAAACTAATTAAATGTCGGTAGTCTACTACTTAGTTTACCTGTAATAGATTTTTATGAATGGAACTTGATAAACGTTTTCATCTGCAGATATGGAATCTTTCTTCAATCTTCGACGGTCATTCATCGTTTCATTTCTGTTTGTCTGACTTCACTTAGTAACAGTAAACTAAGTACTTTCGGACAGAATAAAAGTACTGTTTATCTAAATTTTCTAAATGTTTAAACCCTTCATTGTCAAAATTTCTACCTGAATTCATTCTCTCTATATTAAGTATTGTCTCTTTGTTTTTTTATTTTTTTATACTACTGATCATATCGATTGATATGGTTTTTGTGGCGCTGGACAACATGTTAAATGCGTATGTGCGTTATTATTCACACCTTTACATTTATAAAAGCCTGTCAATACTACGGGATCAGAGATTGTAATAAAATCTTATAATAAGAGTGACCATTTTAATAAAGAGCTGTTTTGGTCTAATCTAGCAGATGATTGTTACAATGAGTAAGTCCAGTGGATCACCCACTACCACCAATATTCTACGTTGTTCATATATAAGATAATTTTGAATCGCATTTATTTGTTATTTCATATTATCGGATCGTTATTATTTCACATCTTACTAGATTACACAACACGCTGTATATGATTATTTGTTAAAGTATATCGATGTTAATTATTACTTCAAAGTCATTTTTACTACCTTTTTAATCTTTTTCGCGAATTAAATATAATTTATTAGGATTTACTAACAATAGGACATTTTATATCTCTGTTCGAAGTTAACAATCAATTATTTCCTTTTAAGGTATTTGAGGATGTTTCATCCATAAACTTGATGCTATTCTAAGTTAAATTACATGATATCATTAAAGTAGAGTGATATTTCTGAAGCGTAATGACAGAGTTAACATTCTGCTGCTTATGAAATATTCATGTAATAATCTGTAAATCACATCCTATATAGATTGAAATACTTGCTTTAAGATTTGAATATAGGAATCAAGCGTCTATCTGGTTTATTTTTTCAGTTACCTTTTACTAACTACTGAATATCAGTTGTAGCCAGTTACTTCAAAGATGACTAAACATACTTTAGACACGTGTTAGCGCATAAGTTAATCGACAATTGGAGAATTACTGCTATAAAACTTAGTTTACTTGTCAAAAAGTGGTGTGACCTGTAAATACCTTCCTGCTCTATCAACTATACACAGAAGTTTATAAGTATATCCTGATCGAGTCCCTTCTTTGATGTTGTGGCTAGTAGCATGTCTCCTAAGGTCCTTTACTACTAGACAGGTCAGTTAATATCACTAAAATAAAATGCATTAATTATAATATAATGGAGTTCAGTCATGCTTATAATTTTAGCAAACTGTAGCAGTACTCTTTCATCCATTAATGAAGTTTTCAATTATACGGTAAAGGATATAAATGGTTGGCTTGCTCAAGAGGCTTGTCATTCTTGAAGATGAAGTTTATACACTGGTAATAAAAAGTTTAAAAATCCATAACTGACTATTTGAATGTTGGTTTATTTGAAGGTTCATTGCTCACGATCATTGAGCAATAACGAATAAGGAAAACAGGATAAGTTACCGAAGACAAATTTTAACGTTATTAGTTGACGCTTATAATGGGTTTTAACATCAAACTCTGCCAATAATTAAATTACTGCTAAGAATTTTGACCAGTGATTTACTATTGGATCAGGTAAACAAGGTTGTATGTTTAACACGCCGGAGAGTTTAGCTACCATCCAGTTACTAATTATTAATCAGCTGCCTAAATGTACGAGTGGTATCACTTAGTATTTTTGCCAACAAAAACAAAACGTCTGTCATTAGTGGTTTATTTATGGGATAACTTCACGCTGAAGGTCGGATTTCATTGCACCTACTTTAGTTCGGGCAATTGAAAATTAACATTTCCCTCCTTATATAGTGTGGTTTAAAGTCTAGCACATAAACCTAAGCTGCATGGTAATTGAACGAACAGTGACATTTTGACAAATTCAAACCTACTAGCAAACGCCAACTTTTGGTTAAGTGTTCCCCATTAGACTTTCAGGATTGTGAGTGCGCATTTCATTGAGTTCCAAACTAGAACGAAACAAATATACGGTGCTTCCTAGATTACCATAGTACGCAGCTCAAATCACTCTGCGCTGTATACAATTACAAAAACGTTTGAATAAACAAGAAACGTTCATTAAATCCTAAATAAACAGGAATTCTGTTCAATCAAAATGGTCCCTCTGAGAAGCAATTTTACCAAACCAATTTCTTGCTTTTAGAAATACAACTACTAAGACTAAGACTTCTATCTCATCTTATTTCCGATTCCTGTCACAAATTTACATATTGACTTCATAGTTACTATTTAACTTTTCCTGGTATTTAGCTTCGAAATATGTTCATTAAAACAACTAAAAGGAGAAGCTGCTGGTAATCTTTAGTTATTTTGCATGGTGATTATTCTAATTCTGGTTAGTTCTTCAACTCTCCCCTCAAAGCTTTTATGAATGTTCCGAAATTTGTCGCTCGTTATGTATCTTATGTTTCACTGATCACACTGAACAGTGTAAGTTATATAGCATCTTTGTACTTATATCACTTTTTTATTTTATGTAGAATTATTGGAACCTACTATACAGGTCGTTTAGCTCAAATAGAATATACTCATATGGAGAAAGTAAACGACTACTGGCTCAGTCGAATGGATCAAGGTCAGCTAACTAATTATCCTGTTCATCTATCAGATATTGTTCGTGGGCCGGCTTTGGAAGCTACTTCATGGCCAAATATGAAGTCTGTAAGTTTAGTTCTTTGTTAATATTTGTGATTGTTATTTATTGAAATCAGCTAACAATGAAGTTATATATTGTGTATCTTTATTAGTTTTTGGGTGATAACATTATAGTTCGGATCTAATAACTGGTAGTTGGGAAATAAGGACTGTTTATTTTCATTCTACTTTACGCTCAATGGAAATCTCAGGTTATCACGCAAAGTAGATAACCGTACTACTTCACAGCGAAGCATTCAATTAGAACGGTCGCAGGAATTATCTTAAAAGAGCTTTTGAATCCCTACATAGGGATGTATTTTGTAATTTAAGAAAACCTAAGCCTCAGTCTTGACATAATTAGTATATTGCCGGATTTGTGTTTCTTTTCATTTACTACACTGCTGAGTGCATAATTCATTATAACTATTGTCATGGCTTATTGTGAATTTTCTAACATGCAGGCAATCCGATTGAGACCATCCAAAGGCGATATGCTGTTTGTAGAAGATCCAAATACTAAGCTTGGAAATTGGTTTGTCAATCCTTATACAACGGACTACTTAGTTGGTTCAGGTAGCCTTGCTGCTTTCTCAGGTAATTTCCTGTCTATTCACGTGTGCTTTTCTAAGGAACATATTCGTTTCATTAATTTTATATTTGTGGTCTTAATGTATTTGTATATTACGGTGATTTCGGGAAAGCTGTAATGAGTCTGAATATTCTTATTGGCATTATTTAGATGTTCTGTGACTGATAACATTATATGTAATACGTATTGGTGTATGATTACTACTTACTTTCTGACAATTTGTTACTTTCTGGTGGATAATCTTTTACTCACTACGTTTGAAAGCTAGCGATACTTCCTGTTTTCGCTAAAACCAGCGTAAGTGGAAAGGGAGCTTGAATCTGCGATTTAGTTGACGAGAATTAATCGGCTTTACCCCTCAGTGGGGCTGGTACTAAAGCAAAAAATTTGTTATTATTTTTGATCCTTTTTTCTGAATAATTTCTAATAAAGGTAGATTCTCACGTTCAATGAACTTGTATTTTTTAAAATCACTTTCAGCGTATCTTATGCTTCATAAAGCTAATATCTTCACAAATTCATCTTTGCGCCTCATCTCCAAAGGATCTATTTATGCCCTCCACAGTGAGAACTCTGAATGTACTTTTTCGTATAACGGTTAGTATCTATCACCGTACGTTATTTTTGACATACATTATAGTACAACGATTGTTTTACGTTTCTTTCAATTACTTATTTCTAATTGAATAAATTGTTGATTATTCTAATATGTTTTAATTCTCTGATCATATTTGTCTTAATGTGGAAATTTTGTTACACTAACTCAGATATTATGTGTAGTATTGATTGGTAAGAATTCAACTTAGCAATCAGGTCTCGTATTGAATAATTAGTAAGTAGTAACTAATATCATGTTTATCCAGTATTTAATCACATAGGTTAGTGACATTACAACTTGATTCACATAATTTGATTAGCATTACGAACTAGACAAACATGATGTTTGCCGCTGTTACTCATTGATCAGTCAGGGTAAATACTGTGGTTCTACACTGTGTTTATTCGAATACCATAAAAGTCACCATTTTTTCTATATTTTATCAGGAAAATTCCTCTTCCATTTAATGATCTTATCTTTGATTCAGTTTAGTTAGGATTTTACGTTAAAAATGTTATAATGTATGTAGTTATCAGTTAGGCTCATTTTATCTCATCGACTGGGTTTTTATTTTATTCATTTTAATAGCCTTTAAACCGTTTGTTAAACCATAACTAGTTTATTCAAAATTCATTTTCAACTCACTGAACCTGTCAAACACTATTTCTTGCAGTTTCTGAATTATGCCAACGGTATAAATTTGAATTGTACTGTTTTATTTTCTCAAAACATCTAAGAAATCAGTGAAACACTATCTACGAATAATATCACCATCACTTAGATAATTAAGTTTGAGTATGTGGCTTCTAACTGACATTTGATTAGTCCATCACGACAATCCACGTGAGATTAATTTTGACTGGTAACTTAGTTGTTGCATTTTTTTATGACTTTTATCTTTACCAATGGAAGTGAATTGATAGGACTATGTTTGATCATATTTAACTTATTTGTTCTAGAGTATGCATACGTTAAAATTCGGTACCAGTTTTAGCTTATTATGTTTCTCTTGTTATTTGAATATGGTGACCAATCATCGACTTAATAATTAAACATCGGGATAAGTGATTCTAGTCTGATTATTTATTGAGGTTTATTTCTTAGTTGAATGGTATAATAAAGACTAACATTATTTATGACATGTTATTATTATAAAACTTCCAGCCGACTACTATTTGGATGATATTAATGACTTATGTTTACGTGAAATTCGTCGAAGATACTTTCACCATCAAATGTACTTTCAAAATCTAAAGCTCTGTAACTATTAGATACTATTGAATTAGTTTCTATAAGATCCCAGGATAATGAAGTGTCATTTCAAGCGTCAAGAATATCGATGAGTTAAATAGTTTAAAATATTCATGAGACACTTTGTATTGACACTCATTTAGATATCGTTGATCAATAACTCTCAATTTTTTTTAAGAATTAATGTGTAGCACTCATGCTTCTCTCTTTATATTAAGTATCGCAAATATTTATTAATTTTCCCAAACAGATACTTCGTGTGCTTCATCTGATGACCAAAAGCTTAAACGTAGTTTCAAACCCCCTTTTCATCAGTCTAAGCAAGTAAGTGATTAGGTACAGGTTATCAATTACATTTATGGTCATAACCAATAGTCTCCTGTCGAAAAGCAGAGTATATTATGCAACAGTTTGCTCTGTTTTATTTAATGGCTAGGAAACGTGGTATACCATCCATATTTCGGAGCATTGTTTACGTATGTTGAAACTACCCAGTCAGCAATCCGGAGGTTTTACTCAAGATACTAATCAATAATGGTAAATCAGTTCATGAGGTAATGAACCTTCATCAAATGGGATGGTTGGCACATGTATTGTAATGTACTTAATAGTATCCAGTATTCCAAATAGCAGTCATGAAGTAATACAATGAGAACTCAGAAGAAGTGGTAGTAGAATTGTGTTGTAATAATCAGTATTAAGAATCACAGTCAGTCAGCACTCAGCAATTACGCTATATATATATATATATATATATATATATATATATATATATATATATATATATATTGAAAATGCTGTGGTGTACGAAAGGGTTTTTTTTCCATAAACACTAATTAAGCAACAGGAGAAAAAAACGCTTAACAGTTGAGCGAATCTACTAGAATGTTTAAAGTATAAATTAATATGAATAGATAATGTATCAGGCAATGTTACATAATTACTAATTGTTATTTTACCGTAACAGTAAGAGCTTAACAACACTTTTATGCAGAGGTCAATGGTGGCAATGGAAGTGATTTTAGATGAGTATCAGTACACTTCTGATTAATATAGAGCAGTCGGATTATAAAGTGGCTTCTTCTTAGTGTTGCTTTGTTGTTTTTATAAATTCCACCTCACATCTAATCCCCTGTGAGTATAAACCAATAAAGATAGGTTTTTTGTTGACAGTCGAATGTTCAGGACGTAAATCTATTCTATATTGTATTTATAACACAAGTAATTTATTACTAGTCTTTATAACAGTATTAAATTATAATAACCAATATTCTTACACATACTTTGTATTTTTCTAAACTTTCCCGTCATAGATATCCATCCTTGAACTCACGAAAGATTTGGACCAATGTGAAACTGGTTTTCACGTTTTAGTTGATGAGTTATGCAGATTTTGGCAACATTATCAACCAGGATGGTCATTCAAGTAATATTTTCTAATCACATAGACATTAATTATCATAATGTTTGATACGCTTTTCTGCAATTTAACCCGATAAGCATCTGAGTCCTACTCCACTTGCTTTTATTGAGACTACTGGATATTCTAGCCATTCTTTAAACGTAAAATATAGCTCAAAACCAAGTACACGAATAGGCATTTAGCAAATGAGTTACATCACTATGTTGCTAGTATCTGGCTGTAAATTCTTGATTTATTTAACTGTGAATAATTTAACTATCCGTATATGCAGCTATTGATTTTGCGATGTTATTGATAATATTTTCACAACATAGTCAGTTTGTATCATAACGAATTCACTATCATCAGTTTCACGTTTACGTTTTTCACGGACTCGCATCAAAACGTCAAGATATGGATTATAAGCAAAGTATGGGATTAGACCGGCGCCATCACATATCGGATGTGAGACAGCTACCATCAATGACTGTTGTATCTGAAGCAGGGATGGCCGATATTATGAATTCTGTTATCCGCAGCGCTATGTCCTACAGCTAGCATTCAGCCTTGCCTTAATCTATTGCTTATGTACAATAATCCAACTGATTTATCAAGAAGCCAGCTAGTCACTCATACGCATGTATTACAACAATAATAACCAGTGATATATATATATATATATATATATATATATATATATATGCTATTTTTTTATATCTTTGCGATAAGTATTCAATCACCTGTCATTTTTGTTTAAAAACGTAATTTAAATAGCCTTAAGACGTTTATTTGTCTGATTTTGTTTTTCACATTAAAAATATACTACTGTTATCATAAAAAGTAATTTCCTTGTTAAATTAGAGTTATATAGACTTCATTCTGTTATTCATTTATACTTATTAAGCTAACTTCTCTAGACCTAATGGAATATAAGTAATCAATTCAACACATTATTCATTCATTTCTACGCGTATCTAGGTCTACACATATTAACTTCATATTATATTGATAATCATCATATTTGCATTTCAAGTAGATGTCATTCAAATCATTTATTAAGTATATATATATATATATATATATATATATATATATATATATATATATGACGTTTTTCTTGTTTATCAATCATTCAATTAATTAATATCATTAAAATTACTGGAATTATTGAATTGGTAGATACTATTATACACGTCTATCCACGAGATTATACTGGGAGTTTTGCTTTTGACAGGTAGATGTCAGCGTGCATGACAAATTTTCATCAGATAAGGATTCATTCATAGGATATTGACCTCTAGAGATTTGATCAATCACTTGTCATTTCAACGTCTAAGGACAAAATGTATATTCAATCACAATCTGATGAAAAGTCTCTTTATTCTTTTAAGGCAAATATTCGATATTAGTGACAATCTCCAATATGTTCACACTAACATGGAAACTGATCAATTAATGTTTTGTTTCTTTGTACAAATTTGTCTTAATTAGGCAACTATTGAAAGCTATGAAGTACTGTATAGTCGTCTCTTCCTAATAAGTACTCTTTAATAGTCTGAGTTGATGCATCATTATGAGTCAAGGCCAAGATGTTTATGGGAACGCAGTGATCGCGTAAACTTAATACAACTGAGTTGGCATTCCATATTAAATCAGTAGTACTGCGGAACAACGGTCCATTGCCATTTTTAGATGTGATGTAGATGTTTAAATTCCAGTAGTCTTGAATTTCCACTTGTGCTCCAGAAATTATATATTGAAGTCAGTTATTAGTAAACACATGATGATTGCTACTACAAATGTTATAGCGAATGTTGCAGATTGTGTTCCGTACTCTTTGTAGACAGCAGTACCTGAATAAGGTCTTATAAAAAGATAGTTCATGGTTCATCTTTAAAGTGGAATTAGTAATAGAGTCTATTTAAATTGATTTTCTTTTACTCAAGTGCGCCAACTTTTAAAGGCAGTTTTATTTACTAGTATCCTTATTCGGATACAAGTGAACATGCACTTCATGCATTCATCAGGAATCGCAAGGATCTTGAAATTTCAAATAGAAATACTTACTAGTTTGTTCGGGTTAGTTGAATAGTGCTATAATTCACTGCAAATTTTACAAGTTTCTTTCTGTTAACACGATGTCAGGTTGTACTTCTTAAATTCACTCATAAACTCATCTTTCATCCGATTACATTATTGTGTAACAGTCGAATACATTATTTTCCTTATCTTTACTGTGCATATTTGATGTGTATTTTAAAGTGAAATTGTGTTCTATATTACATTATGTTGATGATCCAAGGTCTTTTCTATTTCATTTTTTTTGAAGTTTGGCTAATTTTGAAAAAAAAAACATTTTTGTACCATCTTCCAGGTTAACCTACACAGAGGCTTCAAACTTATATCCATGTGAAATGTTACGAGCCACTCTGTATAGTGACATGAAGACACCAAATAATAACTCAATTTCGATTCCTGTGAGTGTTTTTGCCAAATGTGCATAATCTCGAGTATAAGATCCTTTTTATGAATTAATGACCTAATAAAAATGGAAAATAACATGATGTTTCGTGCATTTGTTTACATAGAATTCAACATGCTTCTATTTGTTACGATACTATTTGTGAGTTGTTTTTCGGAGTCACTGATAGTTTCATATCTTAACAATCAATTCGATATTTGATTCGTGTTGAAATTTATTGATGAAATATACAAAGTTTCTACAGTGTATTCCTCCATATTGCTTATTGCCAATTTTGCACTAAAAAACATTATAATGAGGTTAGATAGTTTGCAACGTTTCTCGGACTACATTGACAATAATGGTAAACAAATCATAATGATATTCTTAGTTCCTATAATTTAGTACTTACCATCCATAAGGCACTGACTCAGTGGTTAAGGCATCAGATTATCAATCACCAAGCCTCAGGCTCGAACTCTCTTACACCTACCTTGCTTTGACAACCAGATGGTACGATAAGTTCTCACATTTAGAGTGCGGCAGGAGATTAAGTCCACAAATTTGTACCTAGTAAATGAGATGAAATAATAATATATGATAATTAAAGACGATGGGTAGTGTGTATTCATATTCAGAAGCTGATTACATTTCGATGCTTCTATCGATTGTAGTCATTTTCTTCGGTAGATGTATCATTCTTATATATTACTTGACCTACTACCTAGTATACCATTTTACCCTTGAAACAGACATAAGTCAACTGTTATTAATAGGAGCTGTTTTAGTATGATAGAGCTCATAACTTGTTTCATATATTTTCTTAGCTTTAACATGTCCAGTTTCCATGTGTAGCCGAATTCAGTTTGCATAATATTATCGAAAAATGTATTTTATTAAATTTTATATGCACTATATATCAACGTTTTGTCTACATTATGACAAAAGTGTATGAATGCTTGTAGTAGTATATGTATTTTATCAGTTAATAGATTTATATGTATATTCACCATATGTATCATAATCCGATGTATATACTTATCTAAATAAATATGATTCTCTTTATTATTCTAGTAGACTCGCGTCATGATACACGCCTTATAGAAACCCTTATTATTATTTATCGTGTAAACCCTATTATCTCCAATTCCAAAATAAATAAACTAAAGATGGATATTTATTATTATCATTGTAAAATCTGTATTTTTGTCTATACCTTAGTTGTTTGGAATGGTAAGCTAGTAATTAGAACAGTTACTTTCTTCAACTATTTGGTCTACATGTTTCAAATAAAGCATGTTTCATCGGCTTTAAACAACTGTGTAGAGGAAGAATATTATCCAAAAATAATGTTGTCTTTAAGGAATGAAATGTGAACTTTTTTACAAGCAACTATGATATCTGTTACTGGGCTTGCAGTCAGTCCTTTGAAGCCCTGGATGTAGTTAACGCATGTCAGAAGTGCGTTTCTGGAATCTTGAGAGGACTTATGCTCCACATTTACACTCTAGTTGTGAAACAGAACGACTGATGTTCAAATCCTACATAGAGCATCACTTCTGAAGATTTCAGGTAAGCTTTCTTGGAAAGTGCCAGTGAACATGGAATCTATAATCAATCTGTAATCTATGCTCACAATTACCTCCAGTCACTTAACAACAAAATTGTTTCCTAGATTAAAAATTGTCGTTTTACCTAAGTTAGTGCTGCATCACAAAGGATATTTAATATCAACTTCAATCAGTCAATCAGTGCCCGTTACCTTATGTGGAGCATAGGCCGCCGAAAACAGCTTTCTCCAACCAACTCTGTTCTGGGCTTTCCTTTCCAGCTCTTCCCAAGTGCTCTTCATTCTCTTCATATCTGTCTCCGATTCCCGACGCAATGTGTTTCTGAGCCTTCTATTCCTTTGGCCTTCAGGATTCCAAGTTAGTGATTGTCTTGTGACACAGTCTAGTGATTCCCTCATTTTGTGTCCCATCCACCTCCAGCTTCTCTTTCTAATTTCTTCCTTGGTTGGATTGTGGTTGATTTTTCCTCTGTCATAGGAGGTTGTTGTTGATGGTATCTGGCCAATGGATTCGAGGTATCTTACGCAGACAGTTGTTTATAAATACTTGTATCTCTTGGATGATGCTTTTTGTAGTTCTCAATACAAGTTTCAGCTCCATACAACAAAACTGTCTTCACATTCGTATTGAAAATTCCAACTTTAATGTTTGCTGATAGTTAGTTTGAGTTCCAGATGTTTTTCAGTTGTAGAAATGCTGTCCTTGCCTTTCCAATCCGCACCTGCACATCTGCCACAAATCAGACCCTCCTTGTTTATCGATGATGTTACTCAAGTACGTAAAGGTTTCTACGTCTTCCAGAATTTCTTCGTCAAGTGTAATTGGGTTAGTGTCCATTGTTTTGTATCGTAGGATCTTACTTTTTCCTTTGTGTACGTTGATGTCTACTGCTGGCTGCAGAGGCTGCTGCTACACTGTCCGTCTTCACCTGCACTTGCTGCTTTGTGTGGGATAGAAGAACCAGCTAGGTCGTCTGCAAAGTTCAAGTTATCTGGTTGTATCCATGTAGTCTACTGTATTCCGAGCTCGCTTCTAGATGTTGCAGTTTTCATGATCCAATCAACCACCAACATAAAAAGTGGTGGATGGGCGAGAGTAAGAAACATTATCTGGCAGCGGTCTTTTCTTACAGTGAATCCGTGAGCTAACTTCCACGAACCATTTTACAATGTAGTCCGTCGCGAGAATTCCGTATGATATTGACCATATTCTTGGGTGCACTATAGCGTTTAAGCATATTCCATAATGTTCTCCTTTTCACTCAGTAAAATGCTTTCTCGTTGGCAAGGAAATTGATGTAAAGTGGTGAGTCCCATTTAAGTGATCGTTCAACAATGATTCGTAGTGTCGAGATTTGGAATCTGGCCTGTTGATCTAAAAGTTGGGTGTCGACTGGATCTTTCATTCGGTTCACCAACATTTTTCTGAAGACTTCTCCTGGTATCGGAAGAAGGGTGATGTCTCTGTAGTTTTCGCAGTTTCTAAGATTTCCTTTTTTCGGTATCTTGATGAGGTATCCTTCTTTACAGTCTGCTGGGGCTTGTTCTTCCTCCCAAATCTTTTTGAAGAGAATGTGGAGTATCTCTGCAGTTGCTTCTATATCTGTCTTCAGTGCTCTGCTCAGCTGGTATGTTGTCTGGTCCTGCTGACTTGCCACTTTTGATTTGTCGGGTGGCTATTTTGATTTCTTCGATTGTTGGTGGGTCGATACTTACAGGGAGATCTGTGGCTGGTGGTTTGATGACTGATGGATTCAATGAAACTGGTTTATTCAAGAGTTCTTCAAAGTGTTCTACTCACCTGTTTCGTTGTTCTTGCATTTCAGTAATTAGTTTGCCATCCTTGTTCTTGATTGACCGTTCCAGCTTATAGAATTTTTCCAGCTGGTATCTTCATTGTGTAATGTAGGTGTCTGATGTTTCCTTCTCGCAGCTTTTTTCGCTGTCATTGCTATGTCCTCAATATATTTCCGTTTATCCGACCTAATGCTCCTCTTCACTTGCTTGTTGACTTCGGTGCGTTCGGCTTATGCCTTGACTTTCTCTGTTCTTGTTCGGCTGCCATTAATTGTTATTATCTTGCTCCTCCTTTCTTTGATTTTATGCGGAGTGTCTACAGAAATCCATTCTTCATGGTGGTGCTCCTTGAGACCTGAAACCTTCTGAAATGTTGAAATTATTGTTTCTTTAATCTCTTTTCAGTTGTCCTCCATGGTAGTTTCATATTCTTCTCGTAGATCGTGAAATGCCTGAAACTTGTTATTTAGAAATGTTTTAAATTCGTTAAGTTTGTTAGTATTCCGCAGAAGGGTTTTGCCAAACTTTTGTAATATTGTTGCGCCAGTTGTCCAGTGCTTCTTCAGCTTCAGTTTCATTTTGGGCACCACTAGGAGGTTATCTGAAGCGATATTGGCTCCTCTCCTTGTTCATACGTCTTCCATTGTCCTTCTCCATTTCTTGATGATACAGATGTGGTCACTTCGGTTCTCGTTAGTGAGGTTTGTTGAAACCCATGTAGCTAGTGTATGCGTTTGTAGGAGAATATGGTACCACCTATAATCATTTTGTTTAAGGCATATCATATAGCAAACCTCTCACTGTTTAGCTTTGTGTATGCGTTTGTGAGAGTATGTGGCACTACATAGTCATTTTGTCGAAGGCTCATAAGTTTTCAAACTTCTCATCGTTTTCATTCCTTTCTTCCAGTCCATGTCGTCCAACAATATCTTCATATCCGGTGTTGTCCATTCCATCCTTGGGGTTTGAGTCTCCTGTCAAAATGGTCAGGTCCTTGGCTGAGAGTTTATCGATCGTTGACTACAACCTCGCATAAAACTGGTTTTAGTCATTTTCGTGGCTGTTGTTGGTGGGTGCATAGCACTGGATGACATTCATTGTAGTCTCCTTCTTCTTCGTCTTGAAGGATGCTTCAATGATGATCCTTCTTTATTGTTCGAACATTCCATGTACCGATTATAAATGTTGGTGTAGTTGTCAGATGGGGCATCGATCTCGTGACTTCCGAAGAAACTCGGTTTTCACCATTAGGCGTCACAACTGTTTGAAATGAAAACCTTTCAACTCTCAGAGCAGGGTTAAAATTATTAAAAAAGTTTTCACTGGTTAGCGTTTTTTTTACAAAGTTGTTGTTTTACAGGATGGGGTTGCTAACCCCATTTCCAACTTTCCTCCTTTATCCGGGCTTGAGATCAGCAGCAACCTTAGGGGTTTCCCAGACGGAGTTAATATCATCCTGTATGGCATTATTTTAAGTAAATTTGGATTGTTATTTTGCTGTGGAAATGCTTTTCGTCTCCTTTTATGTAGTTAAATAACGAAGATTTATTGACTTCATTTATTAGCCAAATCTTTCGGTACCTTAGAGATATGGCAACTTGGACCGATACACATATGTGCCAGGTTCTATGCTGATCATACATATGTGTATATACATTTATTAACCGATAAGAAACATGATTTATTAATGAAATATTCTTATCCTATTGAATAAGTGTCCACATATGAATTAAAGGTAGTTTCAGTTGAATTAATTAACTATTATAGTTATTTATTATGTATATGAATAGAGTGAACACTATGATACTTACACTTACTCCCTCATTGAAGCACTAATTACTTTTTTAAAACAATGAATCGTTCAGTTTGCCATTTTCGATTAACTATTACTTTATGGTTATTACTAAAGATTGTAGCGGTTTAGCTGAAAACTACATATATTCTTAACACTTTTATTAAAGTTTGATTTTGAATTATAAGTGTAGTCCAGGACTCATGTTTTATCACATTTAGTGTTCATCATGTGGCATGATATTTTCTCGATATGAACATTAACTCTAGGGTGGAGATACGTCTCACTATGGAGTCAAAAATGGGACGAAACACACATCGAAGAATCCATTTTGTTAACAAACAATGCTTTAACATTGTATTGAGACAATTCACTTAGTATGCACATCTAGCAACAGAAACCTATCAATATCAAACTCTAACAGCATAAACGGAATGATATGAATGCATTCAAATTATCACTAACATTTGTTTTATTTTCATAATTTATGGCCACATATACACGAACTCTACTTACAATTATTGTAAAATGATATATATATTTTCCGAATTTTATTCTAATTTATTTGGATTAGGAAGGTAATTGAAGTGTTTGTCAACTCACCATACATATTTGTTAGAGTGAAAAATAATATGTAGAGTATGTATTTGTATTTGTACTGTCGATTACATAATAGTAGAGTATTAGAACTATACTTGTTCACTTTCTATTATTTTACGTGCGTAATAGGCTGTCTCCCTAAATACGATTCTCTAGTTTAGTATTTTTTTCTCACTTTTACAGCTTGCTTCAGTTTCTTTAGTTGGTGATTGGATTTCGAGACGAATTGTGGCTAAACTTACGAAAACAGATAACATCGATAGAGATAAAAATCCATATCCTTGTATGGTAAGAACAATGATATTTTTAATATGGTCACTAAGCATAAATTGTTTGCTTAATGGGTTGATGTGCTGTGGTAGTTTAAAGATAGCTTTTATTGTTATTGACTGCTGGTTGAGATTTCTGAATACTGTGTTATCATGAAATTTTCAACCACATTACATTGTTCTAGGTTCATAAGGTTAAATTACAAACTGTCATTTTTCTATTTGTAAAGTAAGCCTTATTTGCCTGAGATACTACAATGTGGTCTATTTATACTTACCAACGACTTTGACGTTCTAGGGGGAAAAATTCCAGAATTGATAATAATCCCTGGTTTTTTGGTTAATCTGATTAGATAAAAGCTCCATTATTTGTTATTATATAAAAAGCTTATTTATTGACGCATCAGGATTATCTTCCAACCCATACGCTGTTATCTGTAACAGTTTTTAAAATCTTTACGCTGACTAACATTTCATATGTGAAGATGTTATTGTTTACCACAAGATAAAATCATTCGAAATAGTAATAATATACAGTTTTCTAAAATGATTCTTTATGCTATGGTTTTGACTTATGATATCTGAATCCATCTTATTTGAATTAATCGTTGCTAATCAACTCTGTATCTAGTGATAACGACTATGTTATACGTAATTACTTTTCTTTTAAAATTATAATTATGACAGTTGTAATTTAAGTCCTTAAACCATATCGCCGATTATAGTGTTAGGTATGGTTGAAATGCAAACAAGTCTTTGTAAAGTATTCTTTTCCGTTCTATTTGTTAGATACTTATCTTAATTGTTATCAACAAATTTCTTTCGTACTATTTGATTTCTGTATACACATGTAGGTATTTATGAACGCGTGGAACTTTCAATGTTTATTGGATTCGTTTAAACAAATCGGTTATTTAGAGGAACATTCATCATCAGCTATTGATTAAATTGTTTTAATACTCTGTATTTTCACTATCATTATTTAACTGTCGTCTTTTTTTATATTGAACGAAGACAACTAAAAATGTTTACAGTCTTTTTTTGTACAGTATTTCATTTGTTTGCCCTTGTAACTGTAATTTTTAGAATAAACGAATACTATGCACAATATTTTGCTTTTTACGAAATGATATAATGTGGGTTAATTAAGTCTTCTCCAATTATATGTTGTTCACTCTTAAAATTGTGGACAACAAGTGATGTATTTTTTGGCATTATACAGGAGTTCAGAAAACATAATGAAACAGATTTCTTTGAATAGTGGATATGTTTTAATCAGAATGGATGTCAAACATACATAGTTTTCCACAAATGAAGTTATGGATAAAAATACAAACATGGACATCATCTGAGATTAGTGTGCTTAATGTGAGGTATGTATAGCTTATTACTGATAATGTAAGTTGTTAGCCATAGCTGCATTAATTAATTCCTGTCCATTATGTGTTTGTTTTAAAACATTTATTGCTGAAATTGTCACTGTTCCTAGTTGTTGATTTCAGAATGTCAATTATTTTCATCTCAGTTTCTAAGCTAAATTGTTGAGCATATTATTAATTGCAACGATTTGTCCACATAATGGAATGCTGATAAACATAGACATTCAAAGAAATATTACTGATAATGACTAGTAGTTCATGTAAATTGTTTGGTGGATCAAGGATTTGGAGTATTTGAAAGCTATATCGCAAAGGTGGTTCTGTGTTTTGCATGAATTAAACAGCCGAGACCATGAATTGCTTTTATGAGATTTTTTCACACTCACTAACTTCATTCCTATAAGCATTTGTTCCAAATTAAAAATATTTCTTTACTATGTTTTAAGCCATTATTGTTAATAAAACATGAATTTGTGGATAAAATTGATGATTATAATTGCAATAATGTCGTGGTGTCCATATATTCTGTTAGAAATGTTTATGTATAAAGTACAGAGATAACGAAATGAATGGATTACTTATAAACTACGTGAATTATGTGTAGAATGAGACTGATATTAACAATAATGCAAACAAAGTAATGAAATTAACCACGTTGACAAACATAATTGTTGATTCTATGGCTAGTGAATATCTTATAAAAATTTATCAGAAAACTACGAGCTATACTTTTTACTTAATCAAATTAATAGGTGTTGATTGTCGCTTCCACAGAGAGTACTTATAGCGGCATATACTATAGTGTAAACTTACAAACAATCGTCTATGAAAAAAATCAAATGTATCTCTGTAATTCAGAGGTGGATACACGTAGTTTTAGTATTTTCAAGTAGAACCATTTTATTTATAAATGGTTAATACTGAACGAAACCCGGCGAAAATTCATCTATGTATGGAACTCAAAAGCTAAAGTTAAATTAGGAACTCAATATCTCTCATTTCAATGTCCCAATATATGCAGTTCTTTCATTTAACTCGTCATTAATATGAATCTCGTTTTAATATAATACATAAGGGTAATAAATCGTAAGATCGATATTTAACTTCTCAGTCACTAACAACGTAGAACCTGGCATATATACACGTAGGTTCAAGTTGCCTTACTACAGTACGACAAGATTAAGTTTACAAGAATAACACAACAGTAAAATACAATGGGGGAGAATAAATGTGAGAATGAAAGAATAATAGAACTTAAGATCTGGATGTAGATAAATAGTGAATACACTTGAGACACTGACCAATTCTGAAAGGGTCACTCAGTGTCTCTCCATTAATTATGATTATCATACGGTCTTCAACCAGGTAGTTTGCATCTACCAACATGGCTTGGAGCAAGAGTAATGTAATTGATGGACTAATGGCATGTTTCGACTTGGATACCTCTTCTCTTCTTCCATGCTAATCCTACCCCAGCTATCGTAGTGCGACGAAGCAGACAGTGGTCAGGAATATGCCAAACATCAGACATGTCATCTCAGTTGATGAATTTTCGCAACATTTTTGACTGATTTGCATGTTTTCCTCGTACTTTATGATTAAGATTATTACTTATTCTCTCATTCCATGACATATAGGTGATAGTGCGAAGATTTCTATGATCAAAGACCTGGAACTGACGTGTATCTGTTTTCGTGGCCTATGTTTCGTATCCATAAGTTAGAATGGAACGGACTTCTGAGCGATAAACTCGATCTTTCATTGAGAGACAGCTATCTCGCTTAGGCAAGCCACAAGTGATGTAAGTTGTTAAAATCTAAGCGAGTTTTTCGATTCCGAGTTAAGAATTTCATTAAACACTGACTCACTAAAGTTAACTGATAAGACTTCTCTATAATCAATCTAGGCGATAGTGCAGACCAGTCCTTGTGTAACACTTTGTATTTGGAGGGAGAGAAATACATCCTGAATATGCTTGAATTGTTACTCAAGGTGTTCAGACGACCGCATAGTGTTAGCATCTTCACTGTCTAGAACTATATCGTCTTCACATTCTAAATCGAAAAATGGGCCTCCTAGAATGAGGTCAGTTCGCGAAAAATATGATGAAAAAACTCTGACTTTTAGGATGGCATTTTTGACGTGGATGAATAAAAAGTGAAATGAAGATCAACACTGATGAATCTCACTTAAGGTTGATAATTCTGATGACAGTTCGCCATAAGCTCTAGCTTAACCAGTGATATTCGAGTAGCCAGCCTTTACGAGATTTATGTACTGTCGAAGTACGCTTTTTAATGAGAAACACTTCCACAGGACTCGATCTACAGTGTCGCGTGCTGCTTTCAGGTCACGAGATACCATCACTGTCAGACGCTTGTAAGTATCTCTATGTTCGAGGATGTGATGCGGAGGGAATCTCTGATCAGTTTATCCTCTCATACTTCTGAAACTAGTCTAGTTTTCCCGATTTTGTAATAACAATAGAACAAACAGATGATTATAGTATTTTATACACTATATTAATCAAACGGATTACCTGTGGTTATCACGTGGAAATTTTTTTTCACTTTTGTAAACTGTGACGTTCAACGACAGAGCATATTCAGAGGCGATAACTTTCAATTTCCAGACTTCTGGTAATATATTAATCAACCTACCCACTAAACGTAGACCATTATCCTAATGTCAGTGTCTCTGATGAGTTGAAATGAATGTCTAACATTGCCTACTGTCTCCAGCACTGCCTTAATTGCTTTCGCTTTTGTTACCCACCACTGCTTACGGTCCTTGCGATGACTCTCTGTTAGTCTACGTTTCAGTTGTCGTCGCTATTCATCATTCTCTGGGTTTGCCAGAGTGATTTTTTGAGCCTCCATCAGTTCACTAGAAGTTTCAGAGATCAATTGGTCATCTATAACCCTTGGATTTAGTTTGGATGCAGATATTGCTGCTACATTTAAGGCTACTTTAGAATCGTTCAAAGCTTCTTAGGGATGAGTCTGTTGTTTGTGAAAAACTAATTGCTTAGCTAAACCTCCTATAAATACATTCATGTGGGCTTTACAGTCTTGAAATGACGCCTAAGGGGTTTTCCAAACTTTCCGCGTCCAGTTAAAGGTATCGAAATACGTACTCTCATAAAGGTGCAGTCAGAATCCACATATGTTCTTCATAATTAGCAGCTGCAATGTATGGAGCCTCTCCATTAAAGGTTGGTACCAATGTGGTCTATTTGTATTCATCGTTGTATTGATGTTGGAAGTCGACAGGTTAAACAATGTTTCTGATTATGCTTAAAGTATGTACTTGCTAAAAACAGGCGGTAGTCTGAGTATATTTACATCAGACGGTTTTCTTTATCTGTTCATTGGTCTGTGATTCCGACTGAGACACCTAAGTGTTTTCCAGCTGATTTGGCCTACCAGCTTGGGCATTAAAAGTCCCTGCTAGGATTACTAATTCTGAGTGCTTATCTTTCTGAATGGGACTGGATAACACAATGCAGGACTGTTATTTTAATCCATTTGTGGTGCAATCACTAGGGAGGGAGTTTATACTGTACTATTTAGATGAACAGCACATAAATGACTGTCAACAGGAATCCACTCAAGAAATCACTGTTCTGCCTGCGAACATAGTGCGGGGCCTACACCAGCAAGGCCAAAGAAAGCTGTCGGGTCCCTAGATAAACGGTGAGTAAATCACTCTACGTACTTTTCAGTGGTACCTTGCCAACATCAACCTGTGACATATTCAATCAACTAAAAATAATGTCCACAAAAATAACCATCTCAATCGAATCATAATAATGAGGTCACTAGTGGCTAACTTCAGGATGTTGCTGAAGCTCTAGTGAGAAGTAGTAACAGGTGGAGTTCAAACTTGTCAAGAGTGAGATAGTTATCATCAATGACAATGGATGATCATTGCGCTATATATATATCACAAATTGATGGAAGTGGGAATTTTACCATTAGGTGCCGACCTAGTGATAGAGAGGGTTAGGGTCTTACCGTCAACCTGAAGCCCCTGGTACGGAATCCGGGGTGCACTCTGCTGAGGAGTTCCACACTAGAACGGAACAGCTGTCCAGTGCTCCCTGGTTTACAGTGGTGGCCTGCCAACATCAATCTGTGACATAATCAATCGACAAAGAAAGCAATCAGATATCTTAAATGACCGGGTTATAACTTTAGGTCATTCGTTCTGCATTCAATAAAGACGTTTATTTTAGGTACGTTGTATCAGCGTTATCATTACACCAAACTCAGTTGTTAAGAGTTATAGAATTTGCAGTTGAAGGCTGTAGTTCTGTATTACAATTTGACTACATTTAAAATGTGAGCTAGTGGATTAGGTGAACTAAATATAGTCCACTTTCTGCAAGAGATGAACTTTATGAGTTGAACTGTTAGTGAAGTCATGAATGAACATTGTTTCAAGTAAGAATGAATTTATTATTCAGCTGTCTTTATTCTTCACTGGGTATCTAGTAGGTCAGTCTGTTCTGATCATTTGGCTTTAACTGTACTCTGAAAGCCTAAATATTCATAAGTCTAATAGGGATTTTATTGAATACTGATTTAGTTGATTGGATTAGTTTTAAATTGATAATGGTAGGGTACCACTGAAAACCAAGGAGAATCGGATAGCCGTTTAGTCCTTGTAAAGAACTCTTCAGCAGTGTGAACCCTCAATCCCACTACTGGAGTTAAACCCTGGATCTTCAGGTTTACAGACGCCTAACCCTCTGCGCCGCCAAACAGTGTTCTGTAGTAGAGTTCGCACTGTCCAGCAATGAATTTAGTTTATTAAATTTAATGCCACTCTCTACGAAGACACCTTAATTCGAATACTAATTCCTCTTAAGAAATAGTATTTTAAACTTTGAACTAATTAACAAGATCTATATGTTACTTATTTAGATTATGATTAGTAATTTAATTAAGATTAATACATAATTATGCATACTAATTTTTCTTTACTAATTCATTAGTGTTTAGAGTTATCTTATGAAACATCTATAATATTAGGATGAATTTGTGTATTTCCATGGATTTGTTACAGACTGAATTCAACTGAGTTCGAATCCCACTGTGAACAGCAACATTGGAATGCATGTACATCCAGCCAGCGAGTCCCAAATGGGACGAAACGCGCATCCTAGATTCCACTTGCCAGTCACAATCCAACATAAATCTATAGTATTACTTTATTTATTGTTTTGTAATTATATTTATTATTATTATTATTATTATTATTATTATTATTGAAAATAATTAAACTTAATCTGTTTTGAAAACAAATCATCAGATTATTATTCCATAAGAATTCACAAATCTATATTTAATTGACTTAACAGAAATTAGACTAAATACCATTTTATTATGTTTAAGCATTTTATGCATGTTAATTCAACTTTTCTTCTTTTGATGTAATATGTATATGTATGTCTATTGTCCCAGGGAATTCTCTTAAGCCTACAAATTATTTGAAGCATACATAGAAGTACATATCTGTATGTATACAGTTATTACCTTTTTTTTTCAACTGACTATACAATCTGGTTAATATATTCATGATATTACTCCATGTGTTACATTTGATTTGCCTTCAAAGTTTCCAATGGGAAAATAATTACCTAGACTAGTCAAAACAACTATATTCTCTATTATTTACAAATTATATATATAGTTATAGTTGATTCATTTTGAATTCCATATATTGGTACAGAACACAAGTTCTTTTTATGCCAATTTTAATATTATTCTGTATGAGAACCAAAAATTTATGATGTTTGTTTATGGGTTCGTTACACTATATATATATATATATATATATATATATATATATATATATATATATATATATATATAATTTTACAATTATGTACAACGATAGAGTATTTTGTACTTATAAATACTAAATACACTTGAATGTACAAATTAATCACATTGACGGTAATAGTGATTATTTATATCGTAACAATAACAAGGACAAGATTACTAATAATTGACTTATGACTCATTTTGATGTTTCATTCATTATTCAATGATAAATTGTTAATACAATTTGATATAAAATCTCTTGTTACTTCTCAGTATCACAAATATGTCTGTGTAATAATAATAATAATAATAATAATAATAATAATAATAATAATAATAATAATCTTTAAGTTATGCGAATAGAATTAGTACAATCTTTAGTAGAGATAGTAGATAATGGTCATAGGTAAGTATTTCGGTTAAATTGTTGGAGTTAATGTATGTACTAGAAAAGAAATATATGGTACATAAAATGGAGACAAGTGATTATACGTATTGTGAGAAGGCCAGCTAGGATAAGCAACTGTATAGTTGGTGAAAACAGAGAACGTCATAAAATATTATATGCATTACTTTTAATCATCAATTTGCACATCCTTCTCGTTCTCTGATCCGTGTCAGTTGTAGGCCTGCTTCCCTTGGTTGTCCTCGATTTTCCTATATATTCTAATCATGCTTTTCTCCTTGCCACTCCGTAACTCGCCCCATACTCTGTTTACTGGTTCTTTCCAATTTCACGCGACATTCCGCTATCTACTACATATGAACGACCTTATGAGTAGTATCCACCACACTATGAATGAATGTAACTTCAAAGTTGTTTCACAACAAAGCAAACATACTCATATTTGTATTAAAAAATTAAAATCAACTTCAAAATTAGTAACAGTATTAATTGAGGTTTACTAAAAATGTAATGAATATACTACCAATCATTACTTCAGAAGAAGGCGAACTTAAGTTATGCATTTTGTACAATAGACATGATAATCAAAATCGCTGATATAAAACTTGGACATTCACTTCCACTTTGTTGTCTTATCAATCAGTCATGCATAACGTAGAACGCGACACAAATGTCCACAGGTCCAAATTGTCATATCACATTAGTACGAAAAAATCAAATTAACAATATTAACATAGCACTGTACTTCAGGAAAGAATGGAGAAAAACTGTGTATGCACGAATAATGTCTGGAAGAATATAAAAGGTGAATACATTTGAAACTCTGACCGATTTCTAGTCATGTCACCAAATGTCTTCAGGCATTAATCACGATTATCACGTCGACCCCAATCTAGTAGTCTGCATCTACCAACATGTCTCATAACAAGCATCAAATACTTCGTGGTAGACTCTACCTTTATTCGATTGCACTTTCATTCCAGGCAACGTTGTGCAGGGAGGGAGTTGGTGTTTAGGCATACATAATACATGTTCCACCGCATTAGTCTATGAAGGTTTACAACCTCATCCACTGATTTGCCAGTTTTGCTTAGTATTCTTTGTGGAACATCACTATTGATTTCTTGATCATTCCATGATATACAGCTAATGCTTCAAACACCTCTGTGATCAGATATCTTAAGACCACGCATAATTTCTATTTTTATAACCCATGTTTCACATCCATGAGTTAAAACAGAGCTGACTACTGTGCAGTAAACTCGTCCTTTTGTTTAGTAGCGAATTTCTCATCTACACTACAAGTGGTGCAATTTATCAAAAGCCAGGCAAGCTTTCTGTATTAGAGTCGCAATTTCATCATATACCATCATACGAAGGGTGATAAGATAAGTAAGGTGGTCAGCGCATTCAGTCACATCACTCTGTATAGGGAATTTGAGCGATGATGCAAACCAGTTCTGAAGTGATATTTTGCATTTAGAGGTAGAATAATGCATCACAAATATGCTTGGTATGTTACTCAAAGTGTTCTGGAGATTTCATATATTGTAAGCATCTTCACCTACTAGAACTATATCCACTGTATATTTTAAATCGATAAATAGGTCTCCTAGAATGAAGTCGATTCCCGAAATTTTTTTAACTAAATTCAATAAAAAAGGATGATAAGTGGTAATCCTAACCAAACTTACTTGAAGTTGATAATTCTGATGGCAGTTTGCTTTCACGAGATTTACGTACTTTAAAAGTACACATTTCAATGAAAAATACTTTAACAGAACTTTTCTATTTTATTAATGCCTAAATAAATATTTTCTTGGAGAGATTTTCTTTCCTTTCCATAATGTGTTACTCATCATTATTTTTATCAAATGCATGACTTATGTAATTTAATGTTTTCATTAACTTAACAACTAATTAATATTTTTCACTTATTGCAAACAATTTACAATAAACAAAAGTGTTTTTCTCTTATATGAAAATTTATGGAAATCATCATCAATAAAAAGTTATATGATACACTTTATGATTCCTTTTTTGATGAAATACAATCAATTGTATTGTCGGTTATGATTAGAAGTCATAAAGAATAGTAATTTTCATTATACAACTTAGTAACTAAAATTGAAAGTATCAACTTATTACCTTGTCAAGAGTTGTATTGTTCAGTTATTGATGTTAGGGACCGAAATAAACCAATCTTTGTTGGCATTCATGAATCATGATCAGATTACCTTGAAATTGTTTTTATCCTTTTCCATTCAAGTGTAGTACACACTTAGAGTCTGTTATTCATTAGCTCAATCATTAACATAATTCTGTTTGAAGAAATCTATGAATTTCTTATAGAATCTAATCAGCTTTATTACATTTTATGGTTATTATCATTTAATAAAGTAATTGAAAAAGAGTTAATTCAAGTTGTTTGTCTGTAGTAGATCGTTCGTCGACTGATCTGAAATACGTTCTACAACAATTTCCTTTATGTATATATATATATATATATATATATATATATATATATACATATACATATATATATATATGTCAATGCTGATATCACGAATTAATCTGAACCAGACAACCCTTGATCACCTGGAAGCACTGGACAGCTGTTTCGTCCTAGTATGGGACTCCTCAGCAGTGCGCATTCCCGACCCTGTTGGGGATCAAACACAGGACCCTCTGGCTCCGCGACGAGAGCAAATATATCACGAATTGACTGAATTAGAAATATCAACCGTTAGGAGCCGGCTCAGTGGTCCAATGGTAAAGCGCTCGTCGCGGAGCCAGAGGGTCCTGGGTTCGATCCCCAACAGGGTCGTGGATGTATACTGCTGAGGAGTCCCATACTAGGACGAAACAGCTGTCCAGTGCTTCCAGGTGATCAAGGGTTGTCTGGTTCAGATCAATTCGTGATATCAGCATTGACAAATTAACTGTCTCCACAACAACCCCCTTAACATATATATATATATATATATATATATATATATAATCAGTAGTTAAACTCTGTAGATTTATGGCATTCATAAACATTGTAAGTCACTATGGAAGATGATTAAGCCAGTGTAATTCAAGCACCAGATATTTCAATAATTATTACATAACATCCGTTTTAAGAAACTATAGATAAAATCAGAGAATAAAATTGATTTTTGCAGTAGATATTTGATTGTTCCTTGCAAAAACACCCTTCAGCACTAATTCCATGACTTGAGGAAAAAGTCAATAAATTAGTGCATCATAAAGATAGTTACAAAGAAACAACACAAACAATTTTTTTATTTTAGTTTTTCAGACACTAAACATTTTAGTACAGATAAAATACAATTTGAATGATAATGATAACCTCATATTTGCAGAACAGTTAATCTCTTGCACATTATTTTTTCATTTCAAATTTACGAATGATAAATAATTTATCTCAATGAAGGAAGACATTAATTGCTTTAGTAATAATGACGGAGACAATTCATTATTTCTTACATGATCTATTATCAAAATATTTTCAATGGTATAAATGCAAAATCTGTTTTCATTCATTTCTCTAGAATTAAAACTTTATGAGACTGAGTGCAATTGTTGAACTGCTGTGTATTATTCTGTATCTATCTATTACTAACAATGGTGTACTGTATACAATCTCAAAGGTATATAGATTCATATTTGAATAAGACTTTTAAAAGGTAAAACACTTATTGGACTTAAAAGTTATCTGATTTCGTTTCTTACGAATAAAATATCTGATATTTGCAATACAGTAAACTTGAATGTGATTTAGGATAATTATGTTACGTAATGTTTGATTTTCGATTTCAAAGTTTGGTTTCACCATGAATGAGTAACAATTGTAAACCTCTAAAATTACTAATAGGAATAAAACATTTATATTCTCATAGTTTAAGACTTCTTAGCCAATCGACTAAATTCATTAAATTTCGACGTCATTATATTCACTACATTATTTAGTCGGACACTAGTAGTTAATTTTTTTTAATTCCCTCACTATGTTATGCATTTATTGAGATAACAATGTCATTTTATAGAAAATACGATCATCACCTACAGAGATTATTATCTAGAGAACAATTAGTCTGACAATAACTTTTGTTTTAGTCTTCCTTTTAACACTTCGTTTGCATTCATTCATCAGTATCGCTAATTGTAAACATTTTAGCTAACCAAAGAAACCCATTTCATCAATATACAAAAGGTATAAGACGTTTCAGTGAAGAAAATCTTTTTGACGAATTTATTTACAGAAGCTGTACATTCATGTTTATAAAAACTAATTAGACATATTAGTCTATTGAAAAAAAAATAGCTTGTCAATTTCATAATTCAGTTTTTAGATGGTATGTGAAAAAAAGAAGGGTTGTGTAATGAATTAATAGATTTATAACAATAGTTTGTTTAAATGTATGGTAATAACAATTCAGTATCAGTGAATTATTTGGACATCTTTTGTGAGCAAGTAACGGGCAAGTACATAAGTTACATATCTCTGTTTTAACTTTATTCTTATTAGTTAGATGACTATTCTTACAATTCACGTGTAAGTAATGGCATCGTTAACAAAATATGGACGGTAACCTTTAATCATCACTTATTATAAGCAATTCACACTTATGGTATAGTTACCGTATGGTCTTTGCTTGTGCGTCAACTATATTTATTTAGATTCGCCTGTATCATCTACGGTGACATTATATTACTTTGTAAATGTTGCATCTACAGTGAATTCTTAAATCATTCATATATTGATGAATTGTTTTATTACTGCGTTTTTCTAAAAAGGATGAATCTTTTGAGCTGCATCTACTTTTTTTATAAACTCTAGATCTCTCCTATAGTATGAATTTGTAAAAAATTATTTTGAGTTAAAATGTATTTGAATTCTTCCATTGATTTGTTATGGATTAAAACTGGTCAGTCTCTGTTGCTATATGTGCACTCTAAGAGGATTGCTTCGATATAGCAATAGGCTGCATGTATTTGTTTAAATTGGATTATGACTAGCGATCGGCATCAAGGACACGCGTTCCGTCTTTTGTGGGACTTGTAAGCTGGATATAACTGCATCCCAGTGTTCGTGTTCACACCGTCACTCAAACTTAGGACGTTTAGTACCTAACGCCACCTCGTTCACCACTAGGCTACTGAGTTCAACTCAAACAATACTTGTGAACTATCGCTATGTTAATTCACTCATGACGCACATATGACAACAGAGACTGATCAATTTCAGTCAATGACAGATCAGCGGGAAGATCCAAATACATTCTAATTATATATACTTACTCGTTGCTTCAAGTGTGGCTATCTGAACTCAGTAGTCTAGTGGTGAACGATGTGGCGTTTGGCACGAAACGAACTAAGTTTGGGTCCCGGTGTGAACACCAACACTAGCAAGCAGGTACATCCAGCTGACAAGTCCCAAATAAGACGTAAACGCACGTCCTAGATTCCACTTGTCAGTCATAACTCAACTTAAATTTATTTTCAATGACAAAAATTAGTCTTATTATTACTTACACATATTCTTCTGAAATACCTCAAGAATTCATTCAATATTTCATAGATCTGTAGTTAAATGGACGGATTAACTTGAAATTTAAACAATTTTTATAGGTCAGATTAACAATGATAATCTGAATAATTCTAAATTATTCATAAAATAACAATATTTTCTTTATCATTTATCATTACTGTAATACTAAACTACTTTTACTATTTGTATATTTTAATCACAATTTGAAAACATTCATCATACTAAAGTACCAGTAGTTATTGAAGAAGTTAATAAGGATTGTAAGGATTGGAAGTTATATCTATTAATCTATAATTAAGAGATAAACTCAAGTAGGATTAACATATTGTTAGAAACAAAAGTATCGTATTAACATCTCCCAATATAAACAGATAAAGACCATTCGATTGTACCCTGGAATAGCATATAAATAAAATAACTTACTCTTTGTAATGATCAAATTTGATTTGTTCATTATTTAAGTAAACTAATTGATAATAGAAGAATTTAGATAGATAATAATAATAATGTTTTGTTAATAATCATTTGTGGAGAAAAATAACTCATAGAACAACCAGTTATCTAGTGTATTTTCGTTTTTGATTATTAAGTTTAACTCTGATTATCATATCATTTTTAATTTATTATTGTAGAGATTGTTGAATCTGAATTTGTTATCACGAATTGACAATCAAAACAGAGAAATCGCAGATAGATGTCTCGTCCTGGTATACGGCTCCTCAGGAGTAAGTATCCACGACTCTACCAAGTAATCAAACGACAGACCTTCAGGTTTGGTGATGAACACTTAACTGGTAGACTACTGAACTGGATAGCATCCGAAAGTTGGTATGTCTAACCTCAGTTAATTCGCGATATACTTTGTTACTTAATCAACTAAATATTTCGATAACTGCTTCATACACGATTTATTTGTACTCCGCTGTTCACGTTTTCTCAGCCAAGTCGGATGTGAAGTCCTAGGCTTGATTCACTGATTGGTTCGTGAATGTCATTCTATTTGCTCAAACTTATTAGTGTCACTAAAGATGTTTTTGAAAGGGATTCTTTTGATTGACATTAATATAATATAATTGTAAATTTGAGAACGAAAATACCAATTATTATTTTTGTCAGTCACTTACTGAAATCTACTTCTAGTCATAGAAAAAACACTTTTTATAGGTATAATTGACAAAGTGGCTGATTATGTCTAATCCAGTTTAAGTCAATCAGTAATCAGATGTAATCGACTGTAACAGTAATAATGAAATGCAAACGAAATTCGGTTTAAGACAGAAAAACATATTAAAAGTAAGTATTACAGAGTTTTGGTAAAACCTAAGGCTACATCATGTTCATAATGTGCTACCACTACCTATGTTGTTTACTTTGATCAATCATTAATTAGTGACTGATGTAATGCTTTCTTAATTCTTTATAGTGCTGATCAAATTCTGTCGATCATGCTGCACTGTGCTTACTAGTCTAAATGACTAGTCATTGTCGACATCAGGATGAGATAGTATAGTTGGCATGACACTCTTGAAATAAGTTTTCAGGTGTTTGACACTCATCAACATGGTGTATGTCTAATCAGTTTTAACCGTCACAGACTATGAAACAGGGTGATTTGGAATTGAACCGGTCAAAGACCATCAATTTCATCAAGTTTTTAGGTACTCTTTGCCAATGAGTGCTAAGCGTCACGAAATTTGTATCAAAAGCTTTTTGTTGACTGTTTCCAAATGGTCTTTAAACTGTTTAATTTTTAAGAGACAAATGTGGGCGTATCTAGATATGTTAGGTGGCAAATGATGTATCAAACAATTAGATTGTTAAAAGGGTTGGGTTCTTACTTGGTGAATAGGATCTTAAAGTTATTTCGATGAATGGCAGTTCAGTTGTTTTATGGTTCTGCTGAGCTAATTCATTCCCTGGAAATTTCGGAGTTTACATACTGTCCCAAATTATCATTACGTTACTTTAATGGTTTTTACTCATCAGATAGTTATTCTGCCTGATTACTAAACAATTCACATGAAAACCGAAGAAAGTATTCCACTTTTGTAACTGTAAATAAATCCTCATTGTAATCCTAATGAGACACATAAATATTTACTTTAACAGGTGATTTGGTAAATTATATGCAAAATATATACCTTGATGATACTGTGATATAACGTCCAGTGCTACGTGTAAACTACTTTCATTACAAAGTTAGTAACCGTCATCTTATGTCGCTAATAGTTCTCCCACATACCTAAATCAGCTGCTACTTAACAGCCCATGCTCAATTATGATAAATCCGATGTTTAATGGACCCAGGTTATCTAGTGATTAAGCAAAGGAAATTATCATTATTTTCAAGACTAAACCAGCTAGATTTTTTAAATTTGGATTTGTGAACAGTTAAGCGTAAGCATCATTACTCAGTTAAGAGCAAAAATAAAGCAACTGGAGGAAACATTATATTCTGCATCGAAGTTTTAATGAATATCATTTTAGAATGGACTATATTTTATGATCTTTACAAAATGCAATAAATAAAGACATTTGTACAAATATTTCATATGAAGAAGCGAAATGCTAATCTGCTGCATGTCACATTATCGAACATTAGTATGTTCCTTTATGTTCTAGTTAATAGTCGTGACTAGTGGAGTTGACACAAAACTGGAGTGAGACAGTCATCACCGGTGACAATCGATAGTCGTCAAACTATATCACGAATCGATGGAAGTGGAAATTCTGCCACTAAATGCCAGTCAAATGGCCGATTGGGTTATTTGGCGTCTACCAATCTGATTCCTCTGGTGTGGGATCCAGGGTAGGCACTGCTGAGGAGTTTCATACTAGAACGAAACAGCTGTCCAGTTCTCCATAGTTTTCAGTTATTCCCTGATAACATTAATCTGTGACGAATTCAATAAACTAGATCTCATACCAACCAGCGCAAACCATTTCAAAACTATTCATAATCTGGGTTGAATGTATGTTTCTATTAATAAATATCTCTTCATATGTGTTAAACTAATCAAGCGAAGAAGGTCTTAGTAAATAAATTGTTTTCTTCAGACAAGTTTTACAACATCATTTTATTCATTTGAATCATATATAAATAGAGGTCGTAAGTATAACAATTTAATAGTCTATCATCTAAATAAACATAGAAGTTTTCAGGAAATTTACAAGTGCGTTATATATGTATATCAGTTGAATGCTTACACGATTATTCAATTATTTAACAAGCATATAATGCATCTGAAGTCCACTTATGCATAAGCATAAATGCCAGCATAATTCACATATTTGTTGATACCTATCAAATTGAAACTTATATGACCAACATACATTGAAGTAATGATGATGAACATTTAATTTATCTGTCATCATCATTATCATCTTCTTCTTCTGGTAGTTAGTAGTGAATGATTTTATTCATCACATAAATTTATTCAATTATTCTATAATAATTATCATAATAATAATTCAAAAACAAATACTGCACGACCTGATCACTGTATACAAACGGCGAAAAATGTAAACAAAAAGAAGTGAAATTGTCATTTTAGTTGATTGATTTCTCTCATATACATTAACGTTATCCTCATTAGTAACAACAAAGATGATGGCTAAACAACAGGAAAATAGTTCTTGTTTACCATTTTTTATGTTTAAGAAACAACAACAAATCAACCATTTCTTTTTTATTATCTAATTTAATTCAATTTAATTTAAATAAGTAGTTGTTTGTAAAATGAACCTGACTAAGTGCTCTTAATATTGTTTTATTTTATTGTGAATTGTAAACATTTATATGTTAGCTGTAAGAAATGATAGATTGACAAAAGCTACTCCAGTAGTGCAGAGGGTTAGAAGTTTGCCAAACTGAAAGCTCTAGGTTTATTTCCTTTGATGGGATCGATGATGCTCACTGAGGGGTGAGGGTCCCAAACTTATACGGATTTACTACCAAATACTCATTGGTTTCCAGTGGTATCCTACTAACATCAATCTGTGAAGAATTCAATCAACTAAACCAAATGAGATAAAAGTTTTATGCCTTTAATTTCTCTATCTATAAAGAAGGGATATAGCTTAACTATTAATAACGATACATCTCGTTACTTGATTCATTAACTATTCAACTAATAGAAATGAAGGTGGTTGGCTTGAATCCAATCACAACTGAAAGTGATTTACACCTGATTCGTACAGGAACCTGAATAAGTTTAAAGTAAAGTTTCTCACCAAATGTACTATATGGATTTATGTGTTTGTTTTTGTATACAGCCGAAGATATAAGCAATTCATCTAATCTTGTAGTAGGAATTTCAGTAATGGCTCTTCTTTGCACTAATGATTTACACGAATAGGGCAGAGTTAAATGGAATTTGTACAGGATCACTTCTCTCGGGTTAGTTTTTAAAATTCTTTTATTACTTCATGTTTTAACGACGTTTTAATACTCTCTTCATTGTTCTTATTTACCAATTTTTGACTGACTTGTCCCTACGATTGTGACGATAATCAACCTTTTAAATATTAAGTAGTTTGCTACTTCTTAAACAGCATGTTTTAGTTCTTTCAAAAACGACCAATCTGAATGTGACAATTACATTATATTCCTTAGAATCACTTACTTAGCAGTTCATCATTACTTCTGCAAATATGTTTTGAGTTATTATGTAGCAGTAGCATAATTTGGTTTTAAATGATGAAAAACTAATTGATACGAAACATTTTTCCGACCCACTGTCTTTATAGTTAGTTATATGTTTCAAAGTGTTCACATTGTAAAATTTCATTATTTTGTTGCTAACCAACAATCTAGTACAGTTAATAAATGTATGATTTGTTGCACTACTAACAAATATGTACATGAATATACAGCGAATGATTGCCAATGAATCATTCGTGAGTGACATCATAAATTCTGTAGAAAAATGATTTAGCAATTAGTAAAATAATAAATGTTATAAAGTGGTACTCGTTTACTAATATCAGGGCGATATCTTCTATAAAGCACACTTATAATCCACTATGAGTTCAAAGCATTTCGATCATTCAGTAATAATGATGATTTATAAGTTACTGACTTTAAGTCTAGTATGTTTTCTACTCGATCAAAATTTCAAAACAAAATTTCTGTTAGTTGATATACTCAGTGATCATCTTTATAAGTTCACTCATTTGATTTTATGATAGCCAGGATGTATCTGTCAGTTATTCTTGTCCCCTGACTAGTTAGCTCATAGTGTAGATTTGTCAAGACAGGAAATTGTAACACTAAATAAAACAAATAGGTTTCTACAGTTAGAACTAACATTTAACCATATTCTACAAAGTTGTCAATTATAGTCAGTAGAATATGCCTGAAAAAAAAAACACAATAAAAGCCTATATTTATATCTTTTGATTTTTAAGCATTTCAAAAGACATCTTTCTCGTGAAATGAATATTATACATGTCTGAGTGTGTTATAACTAACTGAATAATAATAAATAGACTCAGAATAATGTGAATTCAGTATAATTTCCCGGTTTTCCATCAGTTATATAACTGTTCTCGTAATGAGTTACATAGTAATACTAGATAGCAAACATTAGTGACTAAACTATTTAAATTCCAAGTATTATCAGAACTTATATATATATATATATATATATATATATATATATATATATATAGAGAGAGAGAGAGAGAGAGAGAGAGAGAGAGTGGGAGAGAGAGAGAGTTAAAAATGGATTTATAGAACACAATGAAGTAATTACTTAGAATTTTCAAATTGATAAGATTCATTGTATAATTCATTTTATTCAAATGAATTCATTTTTTTCCTAGTGAAATGTCAGTAATTTTAACGCTTAAATAAACACTCAAAACAGTCATTCTATGAAGAGAATAATGCATAGCATCCATTACTTATTTTAATAAAGGGCATGTTGGTAAACAAGAAGACAATATGAGTAACTAATATGAATGGATGGAAACAATTGACAATCAAAAAAAAATAATTAAATTTAAATCAATAGCATCTATTTAAGATACTAAAATGGTTAAATATTCCCTCATGTTTACGAAAATAAACGTTATACAGTTATGAATTTGTAATTATTAAACGCAAAACAAAAAACAGCCAGTTCTGAGATAAATACATCATTTAGATATGAAAGATTATTGAATATAAATTTCCGATTGTGTTGTCAGATGCATTTGTCAAAGTTGAAATGAAATTCACGTAACATACAAGTCTACACGACAACTAAAATCATAAGATTATTAATGGAATATGTGTATATATGACAAGGAGTAACACCGATTGTAATCAGATAGTATTTAAACAAAACAGAGTTCTACCTAAAATGATATCGACTGAATAGGAATTTATTCAGCCAAGAAATCTCTTTTAAATTAATTCATCATTAATGCTTGATGGAATTCGTCATAGATTGATGTTGGTAACATTGGATAGCTGTTATGTCTTGGTATGGGACTCCTCATCAAGCTGCCTTCTAGATTTAGCCTTAGGAGCTTTAGATTGGTGGATGCCTAAATTTTTAGACCATTGAACCGATATTCAATGTTACAATTCCCACTTTTATCAACTTGTGATCTAGCGCTATGATCATCCATTGTCTCTTTTGATAACCGTCTTACTCTGGCTATGTTTGAACGCTACCAGTCACTGACTTTTTATTAGAGCCTCAGGAACATCCTAAAGTTAATTACTAGTTAGTTGATTAGTGTAGTTGAAATGCAATGGAGTGTAGAGATCGGTATTAAGTCTAGCCGATTAAATCCGTCACAGGTTGATGTTAGTAGAGTACTGTTGAAAACCAGAAAGCACTGAACAGCTTTTTCGTATTGGTATGTGACTTAGCAGTGTGTATTGTAGGTTCCATTTCAGGAGTTTCAGGTTGGCAAACGCTTAACCCTTTACGCCACACTCGTCCAATCTACTTTTAATGCTTATGATCATGCTGATAAAATTAATAAAAGTAAAAATTGTAATCAGATCAAACGTTTGGTTTAGAAAAAATTGCTTCATTTATGAAGTAATGTGAACTAAGTAAGAAATAGAAGAGAGGATTTTGTGTTTATCCATAATTCATAATAATAATAATAATAATAATAATAATAATAATAATAATGGTATGGACATTGGCGAATGTTATAAGGAATCAAAATAATATTTGAATACGAAAAACTGAGGTTATAGAATTATACAAAAAGAGGAGGCTTTATAAACAATACTCAATTTAAGTCATATTGCAATTAGAAAGAAAATTAACTAATTGGATCCTGGGTGAACCGCAACAAAAGTAGAGGTTGAACGTATTCTTTTTGAATACAGAGCTTTGGACTCCTAACGAGTATAGTTATTGCCTCCATTGTTTGGAGAACCTTGAGTCTAACTGGCTATGGCATATAATTATTCGTATGGTAGATCAAAGTAAATGATGCACGCCTGCTGTATGATCCGTTTAGGTTAAGTAGGCTAATATCATACTGTTGATGTTCATGACAACGCCCTGGCATAACTAAACTAAGAGTTGCTCATGAGAGCGGATAAGTAAATTCGTAGAGTATTTACCAATGTAACTCCCTCCTTATAAGTTTTTTACATATGTATTTGTAGTAGTATAGTAAAAAACCCTATCAAGCGATAATTACTGTGCGAATAGTACTCGGAAAAAGACTACTGATAATAACAGGAATATCAGAATAATCTAATTATTAAAAAAGATAAAAAATATCATGTGTACATTTGTCAATATTGGTCGCTTATTGAGTAGCTATGTCCAAGGGAGGTAAATTGTCTGAATAGGGTATTTTCGTTTTTCATAATTTTGGCCTGCCACTTATTATAGTTATTGTCTTGGCTATGCTTAAAATGAAAACCCTAAAAGTTCCATTTGCACTTTATGTATGGTACCGAAATTTCAAACATTTGCTGTATTTGTATTCCGTATTCACTAACTGAGACAATATTCAGCTAATAATATAATTGTTTTGTCCTTTAGATTGTCGCGTCTGACATTACTAAAGAAATCGTCGTTTGTGTTTTTCAAGTTGTCCCACTTATATAGTTTTCTCGAGAACAGTTGAATTCATAAATATACATGGAGTTGGCAACACTATTAAGTTTAATCATAATTTGCATGAATATTATGTATATGGTCGTAGATTTGATGCTCAGTGTAGAAGCATGAATACTGTATTTGTAGATTTTCTTTGTTTAGTTGTTAATGCTTCTTGATTCACATCTCTCATAAACTCAAATGTTTGATAGAATTTGTTTTTATAAGCTATTGCTAGACGGTTTTTTAAATCTTACTCTTGCTATGATGTCCTACACAAATGTTTTTAGAATAAACATTCTTTTTACATGAGGTATTATGTATTGCTATTAGTATTCATTCTGAAGTGTCCTCCACATAAATAATTTTAACTTAAAAATATTTATTTATTGACGAGATATCTTTTACTATGTAATGAAATGAAAAGTGAAAATAAGCATTTCGGTTAATTCATGATTTCATATGGTAAACTGAGATTTTGTCGCTCATCCATTCTTTTAAATACTAAAATGTCAAATACGAGAGGCATCCATTATTTTTTTTGGCTAGATAAGTATATTCTGTTTTTTGATAAGCGATGCTGAAGATATTGAAGAAGTTGGTGAAAACTGAAATCTCTGTCATAGAGGGTGAATGTTTTATCCATGCACACCAATTATACTTCAAATCATTTTCAGTCTTCTACACAAAGTTATGCTCATATACTTCTAGGGATTGTTTGAAATTATACATTGTATGGGTTAATTTCCCATACTCTTTGCCTAGTTAATCCTATGCCGTTAGTTTGCTTTTTGTTGTCTCTCTGGATAATTCATTATCATACACTGTAATCTTTGTGGTAGGGCGTCAACTGTTGTCTGGTGCTAGGATATACATTTATCTTTAATTTAAAACATATAGATTTAAAAAATGTCAAGATAGTTTAGAGCAAAACGTTTTAATGCTCGTACATTCCACTTCATTTGATATTGTCGATATGATTTGTAGTAAATACGACGCTGCTATACATGACTTAATGAATGGTGAAGATTCATCTGATTCCTTGAACTTAATTATGTACTTCAAATATCCATCATATTAATTATTAAGCATGTTTTTAATAAAGATAAAGATGAACGAACATACGTAAAATTGATTCGACAGACCCATCAGAAATAGAAACCGCACAAACTTCATTTTGATGCCAATTTTAAGTTTGATTACTATATCAATCTTTGAAAGTTCTCAAAATATAGGCATAATTAGCTTTGTATAAATTAATTCCTAATAGGAATTTAACTAATTCTATTTAGTTTACATCTTAGTATTTAGTTAATTCTGTTTTAATTGGGAGATTGTGGAGTTAGTTAATTGCTTATCCTGATATCACGAATTGATCTGAATCAGACAACCATTGATCACCTGTAAGCACTGGATAGCTGTTTCATCCTAGTATGGGACTCCTCAGCAGTGCGCATCCACGACCAGTAGTAGAACGAAACCGGTGTTAAGTGCTTCCAGGTGATCAATGGTTGTCTGATTCAGATCAACTCTTGATATCAGAATTGACAATTTTGTTATCTTTAAACTAGTTAGAAAACAATTTGTTGCAAACTTTCTGTTGTTACGAGAAAACTATCCGGATAGTTTTTTTTAAATTCATGATGAATTTATTTTTTTTTGAAGATTATTTGTTTCTTTTTCAAAAGCATAAAGTTTATCTGATTTCAGAATATCAATTCAGTTTAGCATGTCAATGTAAATGTTTAATCATGTTAAAAATAGATGATTGTTTTTTTAATTACTAGAAGTAAACAAAAAGCTTACATGTGAGACTTTCATTGTTTAGTTTAATCGTAAAAACATTAGTATGTAATTCTCTCTTACGTTAGTGAGGTGTATAATAACAAAATGTATTTTAATAATGTCTATTGATGAAACTAAACTGAAAAATGAAAGTGGAGATAATGCGGTTATTCAAAATATATAGATATCATGATTCGTTGCTTGTATTCGTCACATGTTGAAGTGGATTGGGTACTACGGAAAACCGAGTAGCACTGAATAGCTATATCCTCGTAGAATGGGACAATTCAGCAGCGTTCACCCTTCATCTCCTTTACAGACTCCAATTCACAGCCTTCATATCTTGTCTGTACCTATATGTCGGACAGTGTTTGGTGGGTTGCGATATATTGTGATGATCATTTATAAGCCAAAACTCCAGCAGTCATGACTTTGGAAACATCCTGAAGTTAATTGCTAGTGACCTGATTATTGTAACTGAATTGAGATAGTTTTTTTTAGGAGAGTATAACGTTTAGTTGGTTTTATTTTTCCCAGATTGGTGTTCGCTGGACACCACTGAGAACGAAAGAGCACCAGACAAATGTGGGACTCCTCTATAGCACTGAACACCCTCGATTCCACCAGGGACTCGAACCCAGGTCCTTCGGGTTGGGGAATGCTTAACCCTCTGCACCAGTAAGAAACGGCGCACATTAGTACAATTTTAACATCCATCAATTTGTGATATAGCGTAACGATCATATATATATCATTATTAAAGGTTAACATGATAACCAATGATTAGTTTACAAACTGATCATTGGTTTTAATAGTTTGTGATAAATTATATGTACTTAAACTTTGTTTAAACCAACTTCATGTTTTTTTTTGGTGAAACACTGTTTAAAACAATATTACACTAAGCGAATATATACAATTTGGATTTAAATAATGAACAAATAAATGAAAATGGAAACTGAATTATGCTTGTTACATTTAAGTTGGATTGTGACTGGCAAGTAGAATCCAGGACTCACGTTTCGTCCCATTTGGGACTCATCGGCTGGATATACCTGCATCCCAATGTTCTAAATTGATAAAAGCTTGGTTATTTTATTACATGTAGATACACTCAACTAACAACTAATGCTTTTTAAATATAAAAGGGCTATCATAACTTATCAGTTTAGTAAGTAGATATTTAACACGAGTAGCTCATAAATGTATTATTTTAAAGTCTTTCATAGCACATCGTATCAGAGCTGAGGAGTTAGATACAAATAAACATAAAACAGGCTAAAAAATCCTACAAACTACTGTAATAAAATGCAATGAAATACAGACCATATCTACTCCTTGAAAGAAAAGAGAAATATCATGTCTGCATAACATCAGTATAATGTCATCTTAATTACACAGATAACCACTAGTTGACAAGTACATACATTTTAGCGCAGTTCTACTCACTTTATCATGATATACAAATATTACTTTACTGAAATTTTAATCTCAACAATTCATACAAGACTTGAAACTAATTATAAAGACAAGCCCTAGAATATTTTAGTATATGTGTACAAAACGTTGTATCCATCATAATTGAAAGTAATTCTAAGTATCATTTAGAAAAAAAATGGATAAAACTTTCTCCAGTACATTATATTACTTAAAACACGGATCATAGTAATCAATAATTTTGGACATAATATAATGCAAATTATATTTGATTAAATTTTTGAGTTGACTTTGCTTTGAAAATGTATTTCTTCACATGTTGTTACACTCTGAAAACTGACTTTATGAAGTTTATTGAAAATTGTTACGGATACAATTTCATACACTTAAACAATTTCAAGGTAATTTTCAATACAATCGGAATTTTTCGCATTCTAAGAAAGTCTGAAAAATAAGAAACAATTTTTTTTTATTAATATCAACTATTTTCAACAATTCTGCATAACAAATAAAAGGTTTTAGTGATTTTTAAATCCAGTTAACATAAGTCAAGTCATTATTAACTAAACGGGAAGGTTCTGGTAAGATCTATTGGTTTAGGTAAAATGGTTATCAAAAACATGTATGTACCACACAACTATAAAAATAATACGGAGTGGGGGGGGGGTAGTGGCGATTATTAATAAAAAAGAAAATTTAATAACACGACAAGGAAACTACAAAGTAGGAGATACAGTTTAAACAAAAGCACAATCAAGAAATATTTCATATAAGGAACTTCATCACATCTTTACGATGATTTTGATGGGTAACTGTACCAGAATTATTACTAGCTTATATCCTGATCTGTATCTGATAAGGTTTCAATCCAATAAGTTGTACTGTCTCCAGGACCTTAACCTAAAAGTCGGTAAGAGTTAGCACAGGCCAATCCTATGCAGCCTTGTTTAATTCCACAGTGCTACGTCAAAAACTGATCACCTCTCACCTTTATCCATCCAGTCCAATCGTTGACAAATAATACACGACGTGGATATTACTGGACTGGCATTCACAAAGCATGATCAAGCAAATGAGGACAAAGTTTCAAGGTGATGACACCATCTGCATTGTCGTCTTTACAGTAGAACACAATTTGCCTAACTTCAGGATTACTAAAATGATGTTCTTATCGGATATCGGCAATTCCTTAGAAACAGCTATAATCAAACACAAAGAGACGCTGAACATCCTTAACTTGGAGGTACTAGGTTTCGAAACCAGAAAGAAGGACTTCTCATAACAAAACGGTATAAAACTGATGGTTTATGACCAGATTCACATCACGACGACCTCATATTTTGATTAATTCAGCATAAGCCGATCTAGTTTTGATCATGTTTAGATTTGTTTCATTTGTCACACAATTACCAGCAGTTGTGCAACTACTCAGGTATACGAACTGGTTACCGTAGTTACAGTTCTTTCTGTTGTTGTAAGCATACTAGACGAAATTTGTTTGTTACTAAGTAAATTGTTCCCTTAATGAAATAACATATTGATTCTTAAAGGAAAACGTCTATAATTTTATCAACTGTCTGCTTTAAACTGGAGATTTATGTTATTCACTTCAGTAACTAGATATGTACACTCATTTTGACAGACATTTAAAGCGTTATTCAAAGATTTCCTTACAAATAATAAATTAGCTAATTCGTTTGAAAATCAATTGACAACATATAACTGAACAAACTAAGAAAACTGACAACTAAACAGCATATTTCTCAGTAAAAACAAAAATGACGGAAGTAATCATTAAATAAGATTTAACTTGCAATATATCATAGTTTAAAGTAATCATTTAACAAGCTTTAAATTGAAAAAAAAATATTCTGTTTAATGTGCGCTACACGAAAGTTAGCGATTCCTAGACTCGAAAATAATCTTTTTAACAGAATGACGCTTGAAACAATTGTATGAGTAACCTATTTAAATATATTGAATACATTGAACCCTTCAAGGATTCTACACACGATAAATGTGTTAATCGACATTATAAACTTTAATAAAATTCTAATAACCAGCTTTTACTTAATTTGTCTACTTAGTTCTCACAATTGTTACAATTGTTAGTATATTCAAAGAAGTCTAGAATAGTAGATTTGACTTATTTCTAAAATCTATAGATTAAGACATACAGATTAATTGGATTATAACAATCGTGTAGACGTTAGTTAGTAAAATAGAACCCTTCACAAATTGTTCATCAATTTAATTGACAAGTAATTCAAGCGTGAACTTACATTTATTATTACTTCACACTAAACAACTATTACGAAATACTTTTTTGTTTTTTATTAAGAGAAAAACTTTTGTGTTCTTTTCTTTCTATTTGTAATCAAATAGATACGGAAGACTGGATAAGTGTCATTTTTTGTTCAAATTAATGTAGTGATTTATGTTAGTGAAGTAAGTTTTATTATTGGATTAAGTTTAGTCTTTTATTGTAATTTAATCGATAGATGATAGTGTTTTGTTTGGTAATAGATGTTTTTTAGTACAAGTAATAGATTTTTCGAATTAAATGATCATATTCTATTTGAAGATACCTAGAATTACTCAAATTTCAGTTCAATACTCATATTCAAGTAAAAAGAATATTTTATTAAACTGATTATAAACCTTTCCAACTGGTACGATATACTACTATATGATAGGACATTTTAAGCAAACGAAACACTTATGTGGTAGATCAATGTACAGGCAGTGAAAAATAGCGTTTTTCTTAGTGGTAATGGTGAGATAATAGTCAGCAGGAAGCCACGGACGTAGGTTTCGTGCTATTTGTCACTCCTAATTGTACCTACAATCTTTGAGAGAACTTTTATTTCCTTGCTGATTTGTTGCCAGGCCACTCAGTTTCACAGTCTGTAGCCAATGCCACTGAGATATTTGGGTATCTGGGTGATTCGGGATAAAGTCCACAGTGAAGCGTGAATTCCCTCAAAGATTTCAAATACACCTTGCTGAAAAGTACGATATCGCACGAAATTTAGGTTAAGTGTTTTCTGTTGACTACTCTCAGACTATTTTCCATTACTATATAGTTCTAGTGATATAGAATCACTTAATATGGTGGCCGAATTCCAACTTGATTTATAAAATATAATCAGCTGTATGAAAGACTCAGTGAACATTAAAATGGTCACCACACAGTGATCAGCTGATGTAAGAAGAACAGTTTTAATAACTGAAAGCCAGTGCTGATGTAGGGTCATTTCGATTTTGTATAAATACGAAGTGCGAATGATACTGACTATATGTTAATGGGATTTTCATTTAGCTTCACTGGAAAAGCCCAGATATCGTGAACCTATATTCACTGTGACACGCAGTCGGTCATATCTTATAAAATCTTTTTTAATCCTTGGTTTATTCAACCGCATACAGAATTATTCAAGATTGTTAGGCGAAACTCTGGGCCACATCACTTTACGTTCATAGTTCAAGAAGCAAGATTTTATCACCGATAAACATTAAAATTTAATGGAGCTTTCGTGTTCAATAAATGAAGTTCAGTCGGTGGATAAAGATTGCGTATTAAAGTGTATTTCTCATTAAAGACTTAAGTCTTAACATTTACATTGTATGCTTCATTAGGCAAAATGGGCTGCATCACATTATATTATCTTTACAATTATTAACATGTCACACAAAAACAATTCGTCAGATCACTTTCGTTATTATGTATCTTGGTTTCTCTATTAACTTTCTCCACATAGTGATCTTATTTTATTTATTTATTTTTATAAGACCTTAAACTCACATATTATCCTATCCTACAATTTCTATATTGAGCATATTCCATTGGAACGTATTCATTTCATTTAGTTTATTATTATTGTTATTTGTATCATCTTGAATCCCTGTCTATAGTGACCTTTATATTAGTACTTATAATAGCGTTATCATCTTCACATTTTCCTAATCATTTTTACATATAGGACCAGCTTCGGGTATTTAAAAACCTGATCGCTATGTAATTTACTAATTTCAATTCCTAACCTTAATATATTCAGTTGCACTGCTTATATACACACCAAATAATAACTGTCTAATGTAACATGATATTTATGAAATTGTAAATGCAAAGCTTGTTGAAGAAATTTCCGTAAACAATTGTCAACTCCAACATTCTTTAACGGATGTATACAACAAACAGTACTGAATATAACACTTCATTTGAACATTTACGATGTTTCAGATGATCACAACTGTGTTTATCAATTATTATGAACATAATAATCAACATCTTGTCCTTTTTTGTACAGTTTGTTAACAATAAAATAAAGAATGAGAATTCTAACAAAATATTCGATTGACATCATTTTACTTAAATTAAACATAAACAAGTGATTCTTGTGTTTTTAATTGTGTAGTGTATGTTTAGTCTGCTTAATGAAATATCATACTAATAATTTTTATAATGTGAAAAATAATTAACTGAATGATGCTTCTTACGTAAATGTACTTTATCAGGATTCAATTGTTTGCTATGCCTTTTATTGTCATTGTAGTAAATGGTTACATATCAGTAATAAGCATAGTCGATATACAATGCAATATGTATATAAGCATATATTCATACCTATAAAGGCTTAAACACTTATTCAATCATATATACATATATCTTATAGGTCAATAAACGTATATCCACACCCCCCTAAGGATTTATGAGAATAACGACAAGACAAAAAATTCAGCGAAACAAAACTAGAAATAGAGTTAATTAAAGGAAGAACGCAAGTGGATAAAAGTTGGAAATGAATACTTTAGTTAAAAAAGTTTAGGTGTGTACTAAATAGTATTACTATAGAAACAATTGTAAACCACATAATGTGTATATATGATAGAATAATGGTTTCTAATTTAATATAATAATGAGTATTCTTATGATCTCAACGTTTATTTTGCTTATGTTTTGTTCTTTTATAAAAAGGAAACGAAGACTGGTTCATTTTCTAAAAATTTATGCATAAAACTATGTTGTAGTTAAAACTGATGATCCCTTTTATTTGAAAAGTTATCATGATTATATACCTCTCTGACTATTCTCTGTGTGACATTGGTTATTGTCTACGTATTATACTTTCTGTTTGCAACTGAGTATTTCATAACAAATATAAATACAACTCAAAATTTATGTATATCCATCAGAGAAACCCCAAACACTAGCCCCAAATTGCTCTCTAAGCTAGCGAAATACACAGTTTATTAGTGTTTAGTAATAATTCTTCTGTTAATAGAACTCTGGTCATTGTTGCTACATTCCATCTTAAAATGAACGTTTAATTACTTGTTAGCTACTGCAAAATCATTAGATGATTTTCGTAAGCATTATAACATAACAACAGTAAACGTTAGCAAAATCTAAAATATTTTTCTACATTCAATACACTCCATAGAGATCCCATTATTCAAGTTATCATAAGTTGACCTTTTACCCCCACAATCAACAACTACTTTATGTCGGTTACTAAGTAATATATATCAATGCTTTTTATTTTTATTTTACATTTGTACTTCCATGTATAGAGTCAGTATTCATTTACAGTATTCTAATTATTAACAGTGTTTCACATATTCGTTATAGATTATTTGTATTCATATGGTGATATTTATTTTCATGAAAATTATTGATACAGTTACAAAGTATTCAAGTGAAAATGGCATTCTTCAACTTAATAATCACTTAAAAAAGAAAGTTAGTGAAGATTTGAGTTGGATTGTTACTGGCAATTGGAATCAAGGACTCGTGTTTTGTTTTATTTTTGAACTTGTCGACTGATTGTATCTGCATTTCAGTATCGATATTCATACCGAGACTTAAATTCAGTTCGATGCATGCCAAATACTATTGCCCTTACAACAAATCACACTTATGAACTATCACTGTATCTAGTCAACCTGTTCGGAATACACATATGACAACAAAGAATAATTAATGTCAGTCTATGACAGATTAACTGAAATATTCACATACATTCAAATTATAAAGTTAATAAAGATTTAATGTGTGAATCAGTAAAATTCATTTGTTAGTCTCATCAACTATACAATTCATTCTAATATCGTATAATCTAGTCATGTAGTCATTTATTGTTTACATGTTGTTTAGCATAGTAACATCACTCTTATTTACTTGTAATCTCAATGCATTATATTTAGTTCTTTTTTTGTTTTTTTTTTCAATGAACAGTATAAGAAAAGTATTTTTATATCATTTTTGTTTTTTTTTTAGATTTTTTGCTAAACGAACTCTTAGAAAATTATCTACAGGAAATAAACTACACAGAAAATGTAATTAACATTTTCACTTCATTAGGAAAAACTAATCAAAATCAGGAAATTTTTGTAAAAACAAACTTTTATTTTTGGCGTTATTTTAACTAATCGGTTTATGTAAACTTGACAAGTGAATTTGTATACACAACTAAGATTATGGTAATTACATATGTGCATGGATACCTTATGTTGTAATTCATTACTGTGTATTAATTACTAAGTGAAGAAACCAAATTAATTGTATCACGTGTGCACATTATGTATGTAATTTGAGGATTATTACAAGACATTCCACTAAATCTTTCTATATAAACTTACTAATTATGATGTTTATAGTTAATTTATAAAAGTGAATAAAGAAAAAAAAAGAAACAATGAAAATTAAACAACCAAACAAACAAATTACATTGTAGAATCATTTGATTTTCTTTAAAGTAACTGAATATAAAATGTTGAATCAAATGAGGTATACACTGATAGACGACAATTTTTTCTAAGAAAAAGAAAGAATTTTAAATATTCAATTAAGTAAAGTGTATCATTAGCTCAATTTGTTTAGTAGTTTAGCATATTTGTATTATTGAAGAGGTAAAGTTTGTTGTGTATCTGATACAATTTACATACAAGTAGTTTATTATATGAAAATGTTAAGTTATTTCTATGTTAGTCAGGAAGTCAATTAATACAAAAATTGTAACTCTACTTTTATTCCTTGAAAGAACTATATAGGGTTACTCATGTATGTATATGTGCAAGAAATATGTACACTATTCTGATAGTAAATTTCATAAATACATAAAAACCAATTTCACATAATTGGTTCTCTTCACGAATTAGAATGAAGCATGAACTACAATTGACTCAGAATGCAGTCGGATGCATTGCTGCCATTGATATAGCATCATCATAATATGTAATCCTAAGCGATCATAATAAATGACAGTGAAATTGAAATAACGGGATATCCCTTCATAATATATATATATATATATATATATATATATAATATACATATATAATATATATATATATAATATATAATATAATATATAATATATATATATACGTCGAAATTGAAAAGATGATACATTGGTAAGAGTTCACATGATGAAGTGTACAATAATCATAGAAGACTTGATGAAAAGAATATAAAACCAATAGACAAAGGAATAAAAATTCTCTAAGATATATTAATGTAATGAAAGTAATAAAATCAAGTCAAATCTCTTACTACTATCGTAAGTTTGATCAAATCCTATTAATAAATTATGTTGAACGATTAAATACTTTCATTCCTGTTAATCGTAGATTTTTAGACACACATTTATGAAATCTTAGGTAAGCTTTTCTTTCCGTTTCGCGAATGTTACCACTTTTGCAGGTACTTGAAAATTTATGCAAACAATTGGTGTTAAGATAAAAGGGTGTCCATCGATTTTTGATCACTTCAAGGAACACATTTAATACAATATAATTAATGCTACTTCAGAAGATGTTCTCGTCAGTGTTGTGTTAACTCTTCTGACTATTACTGCACCAGAACATAAAGAGACGTTTTTCAAGCCGGAATTTTGTTAGATTTGTTAGTTCTGTTTTTATTGTATTTGATAATTGTTTTCTTTAGATTGTCATTTTTTCTTAGGAATTATTTGGTTTTTACAAGTGCTGTATCCACATTATTTAGGGTAAAGATCACTACTGTAATGGAGCGGAAAAAAGCTGTTAAAGTTTAAAAGCAACCTACGTACTGTCTGTTAATCTATCGCCGTATTGATGTATCCTCTCTTTGTTGAAGGACAGTTACAAGAAAATGAAATTTATTATCTTTTTCACATTTCATTGTAAATTGAGTATTTTTATGTGCTTTGTTAAAAATTTTCATTAAGTGATTTTCATGATGTTGATCGTCACTAACAATTAACGTATCATCAGCATATCTGAAATAATCATTTATTTCTTCTATCCTCTTTTTAAGTTTTGAATTTTCATGGTTTGCTATAAAAATTTCTGCCAGGATAGGACCTGATGGACAACGCATTGCAGCACCATCAATTTGACGATATATCATACTGTTGAACTGGAGTTGAATGCCTCATGTACACAAAGTATGTTATTTAAAATTAGTCACTGGTAGAGTAAGAAGATAAGAATGTTGGCATATAATGTCTATGGATGTGAGTAGAGGTATTTTGGTAAATAAACATGTTACATCATAGAAGCACAATTATTACAGAAAACAGAAAAAAAAATAACTAGTTAGTTTCATTCATCTTTAAACATTAGAAATAACTATCTCTCAAGGAAAAATGTGTATGATTTTGATGTTTTCTAAAACAACAAATTGGTTACTTAATTATAACTAATTAAATCTTTCAGCTTTACTTTTAGAATTTATAGTGTCGTAGGTCACTTTTTTGGTAGTAATGGGGTGTTGTGGAGATTATTAAATCTTTAATTTGATAACGCGAATTGGTGTGAATCAGACAACCACTGATCATTAGGAAGTACTGGACAGCTATTTCGTTCTAGTATTGGGTTCTTTAGCAGTGAGCATCCACATCTCCACCAGGAATCGAACCTAGGACGCTTTACATTAGACCACTGAGTCAGCTTCCAACGGTTGATATTTCTGATTCAGTCAATTTCACAGTTCGTTTGCGCAAACTCAATCATTGCTATCGGTGGGTAACTGCTTATATCTGACACGGTTGAACTCCAGTGGTCACGCATCTTACTAGAACTAGGTGAATTTCCACAGCAAGCTAGTCACTGCTGATTATGAAACTGTTTAAATAAAGACCAATATCTTATTGAAATTACATTGAACTTTACATTTTGTGTCATGAAATCGAAGAGGTTAATTACAACTTTGTCATTATATTTTATCAGTGATATCATTTTACATTCAATCAATCAAATCAATCCATGCTTTTTATTCCACTTAAAGCATACGACACTGACCAGTAATCTTCGACTTACTCTCTCTTGGGCTTTCTTTTCCAGTTTTTCCAGACTGTATTCATTCTTTTCATATCTGCGCAGTGTGTTTCTTGGCCTTCCTCTTTTCATTTGACGTTCAGGATTTCAAGTTAGTGGTTGCCTTGTCTTGGCCTAAAGCCCCTTAGGATCTCGAGCCCGGATATTAGAGGAGGGTTGGACATGGTGTTAAGAACTCCATCCAGTAAAAGAACAATCTTTCTTGAAAACACTAGCCATAAAAACATTTTAATCATTTTATGTGCAGTACTCATTGAAATAATGTAGGAATTGAAGTGTAAAGTTTATTGGGATTGCTTCCAAAAGTCTCGAAAAAGTTTCCAGAACCATGAAGAAGCCAATGACATTCTGTCCAATCGGCATTCTATAAAACCTTGTAGAATATTAACTTGGAGTATCCTGATTGGAAAGTGACTGAAAACTACTACATGACGATTAGAGGGAAAACTATAAATGCTCAAATATTTGCACACAATTGGCGCTTGCTGGAACAAACATTTTTTCCTACTTCTTTCTTTTGTTTTCCGACTTACGGAAAAGGGAAGTTTAATGTTTTAGAGTGCTGAAGTTGTATGTGATGTTGTCAGTAATCACACGCAAGACATATTAAACCTTATAAAGTGATTAGAATAATCAAAGGCTTAGAAATGAAATTAAATAGCTTACGGTGAAAATATTGTTTAAGTTTACGAAATAAACTATTTACTTGGTAAATAATGAAGAAATTTTCTTTGTAATTTGTCTCTTAAAATTAGAAATGTCTGATATTCTATTCATTTTTTATTTCTTATTTTTCTAGATGAAAGTAGTATACTTTCGAATTTTATGTTTATTATGACGGGTGATTAAAGATCCAGTGTATATGAATATACTTGTATTTACATTCTTCTGTGTTTACGTAGCACAGATTCTGTATTCTGTCTTAATTTCTTTCGTCTGATTCAGTTTGTAAACGATGTTATATTTTAATCGCATTATACACAGTCAATATGTAAAATGTCTTTGCAATTTCAACCAAGTAACGTTATATGATTCAGTTTAATATAAAGTATGTTAAATTTACTTTTATTATTATTTATTCAAGTGTTTTTAAGGTATAAATGAGAAGAAAATGTTTATCATATTTGATCACTTCACTGTTATTTAATGATTTCATTAATTCAGAAAGAACGCTGTTTGTTCATTAGACTATCAGTCATTAAGGTTAGATATAATAATGTTGTTTGATTGATAAAATTTATTTAGTGTTAAGGAGTATAAAACACAATGTGAGTAATTGTTTATCGATAAATCATTTTATCGAAGTATATGCATTGGGTATTCGAAATCCCCAAATATACAATGGTTCAGGAAATCTAATGTAAGGTGATGTATTCCTATTTTTGTAAGATTGATTTGTAAACTTTCATCAAATAATTCAATTTCAAATGAGAGATATATAAACGTTGTTTGCCAGTCTCGTCTGGTATTTTTGCTTCACAATATAAAATTCTTACAAGTCTAGTCTTTTTGAGTAGTTGTGGATCGGGGAAGAAGAAATTGTGGTATCCAATTTAAGTACAAATATCAGAAATAACGATTTGCACTAACCATACCGACTATGGAGGGAAATCAGACATAGAATCCGGCTACACTAGATAATATGGCTGTATCGTATCCAAGAACATACTAAATCGGTAAGAGCCCGCGCGTTAGTCTTATCTGAAAAAAACATATCAACAACATATCAGTCACATACTAGGACGAAACAGCTGTCCAGTACTTCCTGGTTTTCACTAGTTGTCTAATTCAGACCAATTCGTGATATGTAATTTACATTCAACAATCTCCACAACACGCAATTACAATAAATCATATGCTGAATTCATGATGGTATTTTTTAACTCTGATCACTGTACTAGAATTGTTCAAGGTGTGTATATCTTGTTTAAGTGTTCTGCACTACTGCCTTCATTTTTTTTAATGTCTTTAACATTGACAAATTTAGGTTGTTAGACTGCTAATCAAGACTTATAAGACGGTAAACCTATTTACTAATCCAATAGATCGTTACTAGTATATCTTAAATGACAAATGAAACTTTTATAGAAAATATCTTTTCAATTGGTATTCCTAGTAATTATTCTTTCTTTTTACCTAAAAAGATAGCAGATAACAATTTACAAATCTACTGCAGTTCATTTGTATCGTAGTTGTTGAAATATGCTTTTATTTTATGCGGTAATTGAATTCTTTTTAAATTGAAGATTGCATACATTTCATTTAATTTGATCATCATACCTATGTAACACTACTTAAATGCCATAAGTTAGTAGTTCAACATTTTACTTAATTCATTTGTTGACTTGTCCGAAAATTCAAACTTTACCTCTTACTGTAGGCGATCTGTTTGAAATCTTGGGCTACTATTTCGTCTAAATCTCTCAACAAGTTGCTTTATGTTTTTTTGTTTTGCTTTAATTGATCATTCATATCCCAATACCACATTGTGTACTCACGTGTCTACATAAAAAGTACACGACTTATCATGAGTAATACAATGAGATCTAAATGAAGATATTACGGTGGCTGGCAACATGCATTAAAAAGAATTATTATTTACTAAATATCTATTCCTAAAATTCTTAGTCATAGCTACTGATCTCTTACTGGAGAGTGGACTAACTACAATTTCTTCTTAGTCTAAACATATACCGTAACAGTGATTTAATCATAGTTTAGGAATCTTGGCTACAAGACCTGCATAATGACAATTCGGTATCACTAAAAAGGTTTCCAGATTTTTCCCCAGGATCTTTCAATCATCAAGAAAATGTGTGGTAGTGGTGTTACTACTTTTGTGAACACGAGGTGATGCGAATCCACTCATATATTTACATGGAATAAAGAGTAACTTGTTGAGATATTGTATACTAAATATTCATATTGTACTAAACATACTATTGTATAAAGCTATTATTATGATTACTCAAAGACAAATTTTAAACATGTAATTTGTGAACAATAATAAATCAAAGACTTACTGTCATTTTTTGTACAAGTGACCATCATAGTTAAGCACTTTTATTGATAATCTTCCATTCGGAAAACAGTTGCATTGAACAGATTCCTTATACAGAATAAAGACAATGCCAAAATAGTAAGATTGTAGTATGAAAATACATTGTTGATGTTTTACAGATAAAATACAAACGTTATAATCATCATATACAAATTTAGTAACAAGAAATTCTGGCAATAATTATCACTATTCATTCTATTTACATAATGATTTCAACTGAAATCAATAAGAACATAATTATGTAATCGATTAAGAAGTACTTTATTTTCTTTGTAATTTATGAATTATATTTATAGTGAAATTTTTTGTATGTTTGCATCCAGTTATAATTTCTGTCAAAATAGTTTTTAACATACTTTAATATGCTCATCCTTATTCTTGACTTCATTTTTTAAAGATGTTTATTTCCGAAAAATGTTTGGAAGGAAGGTGGGGGGGGAGGAATCAAGAATTGCCAAAGATTGAGTTTCGTAATTTGTATTTTCTGGTACATTCCAGGAATTCGCAAAATATTGACTTATCTTCTATTTCTTAATATGATTCATTAAACTTCCAATTATAAACAATTTTAGGGTGTAGAAGATTGGAACAGTCTGTCGGGTGAAACTATGAAATTTATTTATTTAACTTTCAATCACTAGGATTTTTCAAACATAATCTACTTCTAGTATCTTCTATATACCTGGCTTCCAATTTTTATCAAACTATCAATTTCAATATTTATGTTACTTTTTACAGAATTTCAGTGGGACTATAAACCATTTCTAAATTTTAAGAATTTGGTACTCATACTAAATCCTTGTTGTCTAAAAGTTGTATGACGCGAGATTATGATTATAACTGCACACTTACCAGTGTACAATGTTCCCGAATCACAAAAGATATAAAACGCTTATTATAAGATATGTGACCTAGTCAGATAAACGTATTTTTCATTGGACTAAAGTGGTTTTGTTGAAATAATTATTACGTTTGATTGTTCTTTATCACTAATGACAGTGGATGATCATCACGATATATCACAAATTGATAGAAGTGAAAATTCGACCACTGACACAGTCACAGTGGTGCAGAATGGTTGGTGTTCTCCGCTAGACCTGAAGTTAGTGGGTTTGATTCCGTGGTGGAATGAAGAGTGGGAGTTGTTGAGTTGCTTCATACAAGAAAAAACAACTGTATAATGTTCCCTGGCTTTACCTGTTACCCGACCAACCTTAATCTGTAATATATACAATCAACTAAATGTCTTTTTACTTCATAAAACAATAAACTTGACTACAAGTCATTTAACGTTAAATATACTGAAATGAAAGTCATTAACGATAAAGACTGGTAGTATGATAAAATTCTTCATCAGTTACATACTTATGAATAAAATTATTAACTAAACCACCCAATACATATTCATTATGTCACTGTATCATTCCATTTAGAAAATAATAGTCTTTTGTTTATTACATTATGTTAAATTATTTCCCTTTATGTTCACCTATAAATGTACATACATTCTGTAAATTGAAGGTTTAATCTATCAATTATCAGCTTCAGTACTTAACCATTGAGCGTTTTGAATACAACAACCTCCTTTTGCATAGACGTTATTTAAAATAAAAATAATTGTTTTCATATAAAATCTAAAATAAATCTTTGATAAACAAACTAAAGAAACACACTCTGTTATCGAAGGATGAATACAGAATATTCAGAGAATAAAATTTCCTTGACGATATTGTTTACATTAGCTGTACAGTAGTACCTATGTAGAAATTCCACACAGTCTATAATCAAATTAAAGTATTAAATCAAGAAAACACGTTATGAAAGCCATTCGAATAAGAATCAAGAAACTGTAAGTATCAATTTTAAGTTATGAAATAATTATGAAAGTTATAAAGCAGAAATAGGCTACATAAAGATTTAAATAACTTTAGGAAATTCCTCTTAAAGATGAAATTTTATTTTCATGGATTAATTGTCAACTTGAGAAATATAAAGACAAGAATAAATAAATGATGCAAGGTGTCAATTAATACTTAAGTGAGAATCGAAAACTAAGTGTGAAAAACATGAGAGGGTTAAGACTAAGGTATAATAAATGTTTAAATGTATCTCTTCCGGATACAGAGAATTGGTTTAAATTATTGGATAAATAAAGCCTCTGGCTTACATAGTTTTTTAATTTTCATCCTCTTTGAAACAGTTTTATTGGGCTTGTGAATAATTTTGATAGATGAATCTGGTAGGATGACATGATCGGAGATCATCAAATGTTCGAGAATGTCGATACTGATCGATTTACATATTCCTCTAAACTACCAAGTAAGATAGTGTTCGCAGGTACTTTTTAATAAAGTTTGCATTATGTGGTCAGTGTGATCTGCTTTACAATAGCCAGTAAACTTGTATATGCATATTGATGTGAATAAAAGTGAAATCATGTCATTAACACAATCATAAACCATCATTGATAAAGAAACATGGTGTTTCAATTGTGAATTAGACATTGAAAAAAAAACAGTTAATCAGTTAATAGTATAGTCATGATTTATTTATTGTTTAAGGTTGAGCACTGTAAATACTAACTTCAATGGCATTATATGTAATGAATATACTACAAACGGAAGTCATAAGTTCGTGTCTGTACATGATATAATAGGTAGCTATTTCATTTTACCTATTTTTATACAAAATATAAATGAGTTTACCAGGTAAATGATTTATTGTGAAAACATAAACGTACTTCAATTACTGGTATCATGAGAAATAAAATGAAGCTTATACTATCGTTTCATTGAAGTATCCTACTAGATTAATAAACGCTAAATTAGCGACTGTAGGTTTTTAGATTCTGTCGTCATATTTACATTAATTTTGCATATGCAATATACTTTTAGTAAATATCCATTTCGACTTAATAAATCCTTAGAAATGTTGAGTTCGTCTACAGATGAGTCATTCTGGAACTTCATTTTCTGTCAGGAAAACTCAAAATGCAGTAAAACAACACAATAAAAACCTTTTTACTCTATATATCTATTGTTATTGTGTTATTTATACTTGGAAATAACAGAACATTCAAAAAATGTAGTTTATGAGTGTTTACGGCACGACTGAATAATATTCGCAATCATGTTCTATTGAAGATTACAAACAAACGCTAAAATTTCTAATTATCTTCGTGACTTTCCTGGGTAAAATAATTTTTATTTTCAAGAAAATCATATAACTGACTGCAATATATTTGGATCTTCCTGCTGATTTATCACTGACTGAAATTGATCAGTCTCTGTTGTAAACTTCCGCTATATCGAGGCGATCCGCTCAAAATACACATATAGCAACAGAGACTGATCGATTTGGGTCCATGACAAATCAGCGGTAAGATCTAAACATGTAAATACATATACATAACCGTTGCAGAAGTGTGGCTGTTTGGGCTCAGCAGCCTAATAGTGAACACGGTGGCGTTTGGCACGAAGCGAACTGAGTACGATGCCCACTGTGAACATCAAAACTGGGATGCAGGTAAATGCAACTTACGAGCCCCAAATAGGGCAAGACGCGCCTCACAGAATTCACTTACCAGTCACATTGCAACTCAAACGTATAATGGATATTCACAATAGATGGCAAATATGGAAAATGTTAACATTCACTTTGTTCTTCATATGGTAAAAAGCAGTTATTAAAACTAAGAAATGACCTTCTTTATAATCATGTTCAGATTACATTTGTATACTTAATACAGTATGAAATGAATGAAGTGAATAACTTTATGTTGTGTAGTTTCTGTTATGCAGTGAGTTACTATCATTACTTATATTTCTAAAATCGAAGACTCCGTCATTTTTACACTTTACGTTAAAATGAACTATAACAGTTTCAGTTATTATTTTTCTATGCATTTTTATCCCCATGTCAAATGCTAACTTTAGATAAAAACGATACGTTTTACTATTTTTGTAAATAGTAACAAGTGTTACGACTGTTTTTTTCTGATTTGTTTACTATGCGGGATTATGATACATCATAATCAATGAAATGGACCATTGGTTACCGGAAGGAATCATCCAATCAATAGTCAGGTAATAGTTGAAATGCAATTAGATGTTTTCTGCAATACTTAGACCAAACATTAAGTAACAGCATTTTACTGAACACACAATTGAAGCTGAGATATAACTTAAGTTCGTTCATACACCTTAGTAATATGTAACGAATGCTTCCTATGGTACATCCGTACACCTGCTCTTATAAGTCACAATAAATAAAGCTTTAAAAGTTAAAAATACAGTTTAAGCAAAGAAATACTTCTACTTAACTAATCCTTCGTCAAAGCTCTACTGTTATATACATAAATGAATATAAAGTTATGATACCTAGTAGATGATAGTATATTAGTTAACAGTATATTTGAATATTTTTTCCAAAAGTACATACTAATCATGTACTAACCTAATGGAGTGCAAAATCAAAAGGAAATTACATTATCGGTCAAATATATTAGTGTGTTATGTAGGAACAAAATAGACGTGTAGTGCCGAAATCGATAAATTGAAGACAATTACCGATGTTACCCTTAAAGTGATTTATGGAATAGTGCATAGGAAATTAGTTAATTAGATTATTATAAGAATAGTTAGTAAATAAGAAAAAGTCCAGATTAAATAAGAACAAGGTTGAAATAAATAAAAAAGCGCTTAAAGAAGGCCAATGCAAATTCAGTTAATAAATAAGCAGTTTTTGTGTGTAAACAATCTGTTTATTTTAATGCATTCATATGGTTACTGCCATATACGCATTCTAATGTCATAGAACAAGATGGATGCGATTCTCAAATAACTTGAAATACTTGATTTGTTTCAGTGAGATGAAGGACAAATTTTTGTGCTACCTTGAATGTCTGTTTGATGGCTTTATGTATACGTTGTGTTATTACTTCACTGGTTTCATCAACTTTGAACTACAATTTCAAGCGTGACATCCTTTTTGGCTCTGCTGTTAGCTTCTCTTTTGTTTTCTTATAGATATATTTATTTAGGAACTTAGGAATATATCAATTTTTGCTTAGTAAATTACAGATAAGTTTCTTTTTATAAGGTGTCGTTAAAAGAAATAATTTCCATCATGTTAACTATGCATTTGACTAAATTCCACTTATATTTCAGTGGAACAAAATTTATAAGTGAGTACATTAGTTTAATGTAGTCTGTTAGTGACAGATAATTAAATTTATTGTCTCATTATTTATCCTCGTTAATACTTTGTCTATAAACGGAATACTGTATGAATTTCTTTCTTTATGTAGTTGATAGTTTAGTGAACTTTATTGAGTACTTTTAATATTTTCTATGTTTCATCATTAATCGTTCTTTAAGTCTATAAAAAGGTATAGTCTATATAGTAGCAATAAAATATTATCCCATTTATGGCATTTGTCAATAATCCAAAATCTAATTTCTATACCTAGAAATCCGTAATGATTGGGACTAATGGTAATTCCATAGCCTCAAAATTGTTAATACTATACATCTTTTTGAAAACATTGTACAGTAATATAGCTATGACCATCCGATAGTATAATAAACACATCATACTATTTTATTTCCGATTTTTTCGATAAACATCGACTTAGATTTTAACATATCATAATTAACCTTCATAGTATTAATACAAACAATTATCATCTTAAGTTCTAGATGAATTTGACATCATTCAATTCAATCATCTTCAAATTTAAGACCTTCAATCAGTATAATCTTTACCTTTATATTACATCGATTCAAATTTTTATTTTAACTTATTATTCAACTGAATTATTGCATAAGTTTTGTATACAAATTAATAATTCACTTCAGAAATTCACAGACTTCACAATTTCTTATTCATCGAAACGATGTATAAAAGAAGCTGCTTAATCAATTTATGTTCATGACTTTATACCTTAAATATTTAGCTTTATCCTTTGTTCTAAAATAATCAAGCATTCACCTTTATTATAAACACAAAATTCAGGTTTATTTGTTTGTTGTTTTATGTTTACAGGTAGAAAAAAACATCTGCTGTGAATTTTATCAATAAGATGGCGAATAAACCGGAATCCACACGTGATTAGTTCATGTGTACAATTTATAGGTTATTCTAATCGTTAAGTGATCTAACTACAAACCTAATGAAAATTAAGGTAGCCGTAAATAAAACTTTAGTACTAATTTGATCATTTCTAATTCAATTATATTTGAGATTATGTGTATGCATCGCTGGTAATACAGCTTGGTAAAATCTTAGATTTTCGTTAACATTTTAACTGATATCTATCTTTAAGTTAGATCATAAGTGAAATGCGGAGTCCAGGAAGTGTCTCGTTCTAATTAAGACTCATCAACTGGATGGCGCGAAGCAAAGTGAGTTTAAATTTCAGTGTGAACATCAACATTCAAATGTAGGTACATCCAGCCGATGAGAGTCCCAAATAGTATGAAACGCACTACCTGGATTCCACTTGCCAGTCACAATCCAACTTAAACACTACTTTTGATTTACAAGCAGTATCAAAACATTCCGCTAAGGGTACATATATAACAACAGAGGCTGACCATTTTCAGTTCAATGACAAACCAACATTAAGATACAAATTCATTCTAATGATATTCATCTTTGTTAACAGTAAACAGTAAGGTAAAGTAAATAACTTTATTTATGTAAAACAAGAACAATAAACATTGTGGGATGAAGTGATTTCACTTTATTTTGTGTACAACGAACATATTTAGTGTTTACACTTTGCAAAAATCTATTAATGAAACAATTGTGAAAAAAATGTACTTTTATTAAAAAGAAATTTTTCGAGTTTTTTAAAATATCAAACATGCAAAGAATAAGACAGATTTTTAGTTAATTAAGTTTTTCTATCAACGGATGTTGAATGTCATTGTCAATGTTGGTCGTATATTAGGGATCTTGTCTTTTGTTGTTTTGTTTTATACTGTTTAATGAATATGATTTAAATAAACATGAAAAATCACAATAAGAAATACAAAGACATTTATGAATTTGTTTCTAGTGATGACATTATTTTTCACTTAAAAAAAAACCATTAGTCTGTAAGTTCTAATGTTGTTTAAAGTATTTTTTTCTTAAGTAAATGTGACCTCTCACTACTAATGGGTTGTATGCATAAACCAGTAATTAGTAAATAACAAACACTAAATTATGACTAAAGCAATTAGTGATTATTACCATTTTTTATTTAGAAGGTTTTGTGCCATATTGTTACCATCAATTAACCTATATATCTTATTGTATTATCTCATTATCATAATAATTGCATGTATTCATTATATAAGTAGTATATTTTACTGTCAAATTTATTTACATTTTGAAAATGATAGTATTATGAAGACAGTTCTCAAAGCTACTAGGTTGACATATTCATCATAGTCTATTGTGTAATCGATATGTAAATATCTCAAAATTCAATAATCAATATTTCATCATTAACACACGCTACCGTTGATTCTTACAACCTAAACAGAAACAAACTTTATACTGTCGAAATTTTCACCTTTCACGAATTTTCATCAAAATATTTTATTATTCAAAATAAATAAGTGAACTAAGATACATTTCAAGTTGAGGATTCTAATTTATGATGTTATCTTCATACACATTAAAGGATACTTTCAGTTATTCTCTTGTTATTTTGTTGTCATTTACAGAACATGAAATTTTAATTTGCACAAATATTCTGAACATACTTCTCACTATTGACAGAAACAATTATGTTAGGAAATTTATGAAATATCTATTTACAATTAAGAGGGTTGTTGTGGAGATAGTTAAATTGTTAATGCTGATATCACGAATTGATCTGAACTAGACAATCATTGATCACCTGGAAGCACTGGACAGCTGTTTCGTCCTAGTATGGGACTCAGCAGTGCGCATCCACGACCCTGTTGGGGGATTGAACCCAGGACCCTTGTGATATCAGCATTGATAAATTAACTATCTCCACAACAACCCCTTAATTGTAACTAATTATCAGTTCACTAGTGACTAGCTCCTTGAGGTAATTTCTGGAGTTCTAGTGTGAAGACGTGATTGGTGGAGTTCAATCGTGTCGGGTGTGAGACAGTTACTCAACGATGACAATGGATGAGGTCGCGCAAACATAACACGAATTGACTGAATTAGAAATATCAACCATTAAGAGCCTGCTCAGTGGTCCAATGATAAGGCGCTCGTCGCGGAGCCAGAGGGTCCTGGGTTTCGATCCTCGACAGGGTCGTGGATGCGCACTGCTGAGGAGTTCCATAATAGGACAAAACAGCTGTCCAGTTCCTCCAGGTGATCAATGGTCGTCTGGTTCATATATATTCGTGATATCAGCCTTAACAAATATCTATTTGTTCAGGTGAATTAATTATTTTTCCATTACCTAACGTATTTTGATAATGATATTGTAAATTTATCAAACAAGAATGAACAACATCTTTTATTCATATAAGCATATATTCATTCTTCGAGAAGAAGATAATCACTGAAAGTGATTATGTAATAACAATACAAAAGTGTAAAATAAAAGTAATATTTGGGATCATTTAAAATATTTTCCTTTAGTAATGAACTAACAGATTATTTTTTTTACAAAAAATTATACATTTTCTTACAAGTTTCACATTGGCTTTAATTGTTATTTATCTAAATGTTGTTATGTTGGACCACTTAAGAAGAGTGAAAACTTCTACAACTGTATTTTAGGGAACTAATTCATTTATACTGGTTGTGATTAGTGTAAACATTACATTTCTAATATTGTTATGTACCTCCTACCCTATCCTCCCGTTTGGCATATTTGTTGTTATTATATTGTCTCTTATTATGGACTACAGTTAATTAGTTGTCTGCAAGTTGTCCCTACTCACTACCACTATTTCCTTAGTTTCGTATTAATGTTAGTTTCCTAATCAGTTCGCTGTGTGGTCTGATTTTGTGTAAATATAAAGGCATGATTGAAATACAATTCGATTCGATTCTGCTTGTTTGACTCACCAATCGTTGTTATTTCCTCTATTCCAGCTTTGGAGACTGGTAGTCGCTGGTCAGACGTATCCGTACACTGATTGGCAATTATCAAGGGCTCTGTGTATTTTCACAATAAATAACAATCGGCGACAGAGCTTAAAGTGAATCCAACTCACACAGTAATTGGCCATACATTTTAGCATATCTGATTATCCAATCAACACAAAGAATCGCATTCAGTGTCATAAGTCAGTAAAACATAACAAATGTATGGTGAATTTTGTTTTCATTAATGAACAACGTGATAAGAACAAGATATTTTGAATAGACGTATCTTGAAATTGTAATTTTAGAATGTTTACAGTTATTAAGAAATCTAAAAGTATGATGAATTCTTTACATTGCAAGTTAAACAACCATTAAAAACCAAGAATCATTGGGTAGCTGTTTCGTTTTAATATGCGATTGTTTAATTGTTTGTTTCCATGGCTTCTATCAAAGAACCAAGGCTTGAAGCTCCTGGCTTACAGGAGAATGCCTACGTGTTAGACAGTCGATATCTCTAACTCATTTCGCTATACATTTGAGCAAATTCGTTTATTGTCTCCAGTGCGCAACTGCTTTATAGTCTACATTGTCGAACTCTATTGCTCACATCCTCACGCTAGAACTCTATGAATTGCCTCGAGAAACTAGTCGCTGATTAGCTGCTATTAATTTCAATTAAGCATTGTAGTGTTGCATTTTTAAATATTTTGATACCAATTCAATGCTCAACTTTGTTTAGTTAAAAAGAAATGAAATCATTCAAAATAACTGTACAAGTATTTATAGTGAAATCCTGAGGCATGTATGTGTAGGTCCAATAGTAAAGTGTTGATTTTAATTCCAAATTAGTATTTTGAGTTAAACGCTCTCTTTATTTGTCGAAGTATCTAAGTTTCTGTTAACCATGAAGTGCAAAATGAAATAAATAAAGTGTACCCGGATTGGTGACCAATGAAGATTGTATTTCCACATAAAAACGTACGTTAACAGACTAGCGACCAAAATTACAAAGTTGTATAGATTTTACTTGCATTGTATGTTGATCATATAACTCATTGTAAGAATGAAAAAAGTAGATTTCATATGGATAATAATGTTAGTCTGAAGCAGCATATTACTGATTCATTAGTCGATTTTAATCTGAACTCAGGTTGAACTATTTTTTTGGTAGATATATATACATGAGGTTTGTGTAGGCGTTTCGTTTTTTACTCTTTCATTTGTAACTACCTAACAACAAAATATATGACATCACAAACTACTACATCATTGTAAGTGAGAAAGATTCGAAAGAGTGGATTCCCCTGTAATGTTCTTTACAGTGATGATTTATAGGGTGGCTAATTAGTAGACAGTGCATGAAGTTAAAGTCTAGGAGTCATTGATGAGGATCCCGAATCACCATTTATTTTAGCTCATTCACGAATATTTCAGTTAAATTACAGTGATTAGGAGTTCATAGAGTCATCAACTGTGAATAACCTTTACATCAGTCAATATAAGTGATAGCAGTAATGCAATCTAAGTACAGAATGATAACGAATTAATTAACTCAGTCAAATGTCATAAGATTTAGAACAAGAGAAACGTTTAGATTTAGATGGAGATAGTCATTCACATTGAATTATGATAAAATGTGATGTGAATTTAAATAAATCAAACATTCAGCATAAATCAATACAACGTCTTATTCATTAAATACGTCACAGGTTGATATTGGTAAGGTACCATTAAAAACCAGGGAGCACTGGACAACTATTTTGTTCTAGTGCTGTCTAATGCTCCATGGTTTTCAATGGTACCCTGCCAACATTAATCTGTGACATATTTAATCTACTAAAACACTAATCTTCACACAAATAACCATTGCAATCCAATTACAAAGTCTTATGTTTGATTTGTAAATAATTGTTATTCTTGGTGGAATCGAATTCTTCGACACAAATAATACTGATGATAAACATACGATAACATCAATTTGATTTTGATGAAATGAACTTTCTTCAATACTGATAGTTAGAAGTAAAATATTAAATACAACGAATCAATGCAAATTCTGAAGTAGGTTAAATGTGTAATAAAATAGTCATAATGAAAATCACTTAAACATAATTTCATTTAACTATTATACTTTCTGATGGTATTTGTGTTATATAGATTTAGGTCATGGTAATACTTTAGTAATGAATATACACGAAAAACACATTAATATCGGATTCATGTAGATACAATATTCGGTAATTAGCTGTTATCAACCTATCAACCATATGTTTATTATATATATATATATATATATATATATATATATATATATATAATGTTGGGAAATTAAAGAAGAGTAACAAACTCTCAGAACGGTGTTTTAGAACACTATTTCAATTATTCTAACTGTGGGTAATGTAAACATTTCGTTTCGATGATTGTTACGTTCCTCTTACCCTGTCCTCCTGATTAGTATATTTACTCTTAGTATATTGTTTCTTACTATGAACTACAGTTAATTGGTTATGTAAAAGTTGTCCCTATTCACTACCACTATTTCTTTTGTTCTGCAGTAATATTAGATTCTTAATTGGTTTGCTATGCTGTCTGATTTTATGTATATATAAAGAAATGCCTGAAATATATTATGATTCTGTCTGGTTGGTTTATCGGCCTGTGTGCTTATTTCGGCTTGAGACTAAGTCGGCATTGGGCAGACATGCAATTATCGACTAGGTACACCTAAATGACATTCAATCAAGCAACCAAAAATTTCTCGCGTCATAACAATATATATATATATATATATATATATAATGTATATATATGGTCCTTATTTTGAATTATCCCGACCGTAGCAGCTACCTTGACGTGGTGGTTGGGCTTGCCTATCGTGATGACCCAACTGAGCTTTATTGGCTGGAACGCATGTTCCTCCAGGTCCTACCATGCCAAGCAGGTCTGTTGGAGAGCGATAAGACTAAAAGCAGCAACCTAAGATCTGAGGGCAAAGTCGTACTGCTGACTGCAGTGAGGTGTGACGGCAGTAAGGTGTTTTCCTCGGATAACCAGCATCTGCAGCGATGCTGCCTTCTTAACGGAAGGATGGGGTTAAAAAAGGTCGACCCTAAAAATGTTACACCTCACCTCACTCCACGGATTTCCGTCTCCAGCTGTAAAGCCTTCTAAAGAACGGAGCTAACACTTCAAAAACTTCCGTTAACTAGGTCGTGTGTAATCGGCCTCAAGCAGTTGTCCCTTGGGCTCTGCAGTCGCGCTCCTAGGTCACTATGACCAATACTAACCCAGTTTCTTTGTCAAGTACCTCAAGAAGTAATATCCTTCCATAGTGTGGGCAGCCAGGAAGTGAAAATTGTCCTCATATCTCTAACAGCACACGAGATCATCTTGTTTGAGGTCAAATCCCACCATCAACTCTTAATAATTCTCTTATCACCATGCCTAATCTTCCTAACATAATCTTATCACCTCGCGCCTTTAATGCTAATGATTCGAGTTCACGAAACGTTATTCCTGACCTCCCAAAACCGCGCACTAAGTTGTATATCGAAGCTTTCAACGTTCGAACGTTATGTCAAATAGGACAACAGGCTTCCTTAGCCATGACTCTAGAATTCCGCTCCAGTCGATGTCTGCTGCATCTCTGAAACGCGTATACAGGGCCCAAGCACAGTCATTTGCTTGACCTCACCTTGTGAAAATAAGAAACCAGCTAGGTTCCCTCTTCGTGTTTTCAGGGACCCCACCGCTACTACTCGAGGCCTTGCTGGTGTAGGTATAGCACTAAGTTCAAAAGCTGAACAGGCCCTCCTCGACTGGATTCCAATAGACAGTCGCTTGTGCGCTGTCCGTCTAAATGGAACGGTAAGGACTCGTAAATATAGGGACACACGCCGTTGTCTCTTTGTTGTCTCTGCCTATGCTCCCACTGATTGCAGCTCAGAGGAAGTGAAAGATGAATTTCACAGAAAGCTTTATGACCTTCTATGTAAAGCTAAGCGCACTGATGTAGTAATAGTGGCTGGTGATTTTAATGTTCAAGTAGGTAGACTAGATGAAACCGAAAGGCACATAGGTGGATCCTACAGTGTTGAGGCTCAACGAACAGACAATAGCGACCGTTTACTACAACTATGTTCAGATAAGCGTTTACTTCTCGCAAACACCAACTTTAAGCCTAAGGAAAGATATCGGTTGACATGGCAGCCTCCACAATCAACCCAACGCTGGACTCAAATAGAACACATTTCTGTCAGCCATCGTTGGAGAGGCCCGATAGAAGACTGCCACTTGTTTCGGAGCACATGCTTAGACTCAGATCATGCCTAAGTACGGGCGCGTATTAGTCTGCATCTCACTGGACGTAAAAGATCCATGGCAAGGATTCCCATCAGAGTTCAACTTAATGATGAAAAAGTCAAGAAAACATTTCAGGAGCAACTAGAAAATCAATTAGTCAACTGTGTAAACTGTACTCATCCCAAGTTAGCTTGGAACGATATCCAGAAAGCTGTTGAAACAGCAGTATTATCTACTAATAAACCAAACCATTAGGTTAAGAAAACTCAGTAGATTTCAACTGTATCTACTGGACGGATAGATGCTCGGCAAAACATCCCGTCTGGTTCTGAACAGGATGAGAAACGTAGGCAACTTAATTATAAGTTGGTTAAATGATCGTGAGCAGTGGTGGTTGGCGAGAGATAAAGAGATGGAAAAGGCAGCAGCAATAGGTAACAGTAGGCAATTGTTCAGACTTATCAAGGAAATGGGTATCAGAAACCCGACTGTAAGTGAAACTATCTCCGACAAAGATGGCCCCACTATTCACTGTCAATCCAGAAGATTAGACCGATGGGCGGAACACTTTAGGGAACAGTTCAACTGGCCCTCGGCGTCATCTCTGTTGCCCACCATCCCCAAACAATCTGAATGGCAAATTGATAATGGTTCCCCAAGTCAAAGTGAGGTTGAGAAGGCTATAGGAAATTTAAAGCGAGGAAAAGCAGCAGGATCAGATGGATTAACCCCTGAGATATTTAAGGACGATGGTCCAGCCTTAGCAGCAAGATTAACTGAGGTCTTGGCTAGAATTTGGGAACTAGACGTAATCCCATCTGACTGGTCTCAAACACTAACCATTCCGGTCTATAAGAAAGGACAGAAGTCCTCGTGTGACAATTTCTTAGGAATAAATTTAACGAATATAGTGTCTAAAATATTGGTCTCAATAATACTTCGACGTCTAACTAAAGCTCGTGAAGAGCGAACTCGAGAAAACCAAGGTAGTTTCAGGCCTGGACGTAGTTGTATAGACCAAATATTCACACTTAGGCAGGTTTTGGAACATAAGCACACTTTCAGACGCCCAACAATAGCTGTATTTCTTGACCTAAAGACGGTGTTTGACTCTATTGATCATAAGGTTATGTGGCAATGTCTATCACTGAAAGGCGTACCGGAGAAGAACATTAACCTTATACAAGCTCTCTACTCGAACACCACATGTCGTCGGAATTAATCACCTCTAATGGTGTCCGTCAAGGTTGTCCACTATCTCCATTTTTATTTAATTTTATCATTGACATACTTTTAGAGTTAACATTGTCATCGTCTGATTTCTCTGGGGTTGACCTCTTTCCAGGAGATAAACTTACTGACTTAGAATATGCAGATGATATAGTTTTATTGAGTGAAGATGCTGACAAAACGCAGAATCTTCTGACTTCCTTAAACATGAACGTAAGCATGTTTAGGATGCGATTCTCTCTATTCAAATGCTAAATGCTGCTTCAGGACTGGCTTAATTCGGGACCGAAGTTAGTGACAACGGGCGAAGCAGTTGAGTGTGCTAACGGCTTTACTCATCTTGAAAGCCTCATCAGTCCTGACGGTCTGGTGTCTGATGAAATCTCGGTTCGTATACATAAGGCCCTATTGGCTTTTGTCAGCTTGCATCACTTGTGGCGTAGGCGAGACATTCTTCTTCCAACCAAAGGACGCGTTTACTGCGCAGCAGTTAGATTCGTTTTACTTTATGGATGTGAAACATAACCATTAAGGATAGAGGATATTCATAGGCTTTAAGTATTTGATCATAGATATCTCCGAAACATTGCTCGTGTCTGCTGCGACCACGAAGCAAGCAATGCATGGCTTAGGAATAGAGTACTAGGTAAATATGGTAAGTCTCTTGATGAAGTAGCGAATTTTCACCAGCTGAGGTGATTAGGACATGTGTTGCGTATGCCTGACCACCGTCTACCTCGACAAGCAATGTTGTCTGTTGTAGGAGTAGGCTGGAAGAAAGTTAGGAGTAGTCAAACGAAAACATGGCACCAATCCATGTAGTCATTGACAATAGGGCTGAGCCATGTTAATAGATGCAGACTACATGGTTGGGGCCCACACGATGATCGTAACAAATGGTCAGAAACGTTAGGTGATATGGCTTAAAATCGTTGGCAATGGCGCAGGTGCATCCACTCCTTGTCTTCCTCCAAATTCTAAGTTTTTGAGCTTATCATGTTTTCTCTTTACAAAATCACCTTTTTTTGCTTCAAATCTTATTTCTGATCTCAATACCTTACCATTAGTACTTACTCTGTTACTACCTTTCCTACTCTGGGATTTGGTTCCACAATTTAATCTCTATCTGCTTATTGAGGCATGGCAACTTGAAATGATGTACGCATGTACCAAGTCCTACGTTGTAACTGACAGACTGACTGACTATTTTTATTATCTAAGAAATACAAACGATGTGTTTCTGACCCATAAATGGTCACTCAAGTAAAATTATAGAATTTTATGTATTAAATCCAATGTATGTATACTCATCGTCATCATCATCAACGTTGAACCGGGCAATACGCCCATAGGTTCAAGTTGCCATAACACATTAGCACTACGAGATTACAGAGGCAACATAATAACGGAATACAAGAGAACAGGGTGAAGTAAAGTTGTGGAGAAACTAATAATAGGATTTAAGATTTAGATGAGGTTAAAAAGTGAATACACTTGCGCCATTGTGACCGATTCTGAGCCATGTCTCAATCCATTTATTGCGACTATCACATGGACCCCAACCAGGTAATCTGCATCTATCAACATGGCTTGGATCAACAGTCAAAGACTTCGTGGACTGATGCCATGTTTTGGATTGGCCGCCACTACCCTACCTTCCATCCTACTTCAACCCTAGTCAACATCGCTCGACGAGGCAGACAGTGGTTGGGCATGCGTAAGACATGTCCCAGCCAACTGAATCGATGAAGGTGAAAGACCTCTTCGATTGATTTACCATATTTCCCAGAAGCCTTTTGTCTATCCTCCATATTGCTTATTTGATTATTGCATGATATATGAGAGATGCTACTAAGATTTCAATGGTCAATCACCTTAAGTCATCGCATTTCTTGTGTTTTCATGACCCACGTTTTTTGCAGCCATATGTTAGGACAGCACGGACTGCTGCGCAGTACACCGGGCCTTTTGTTGAGAGACGGATGTATCGCCTGCTCCACAAGTGGCGTAAATTCGCAAATGCCAATCGAGGTTTCTGAATCCGTGCTGAGATTTCGTCAGACACCGACCTACCAGGGATGATATTGCCGAGATAAGTGAAGTGGTTAACGCATTCAATTACTTCACTTCCTATCATTAATCTAGGTGAAGAAGCAGGCCAGTCCTGGAGTAACATTTTGCATTTAGAAGGGGAGAACCGCATCCCAAATATGCTTGCATTGTTACTTAAGGTGATCAGGAGACTCTGCATATTATCAGCGTCTTCACCAAATAGGACCATATCGTCTGCGTATTCTAAGTCAACGAGAGGATCTGCTGGAAGGAGATTAACTCCTGAGCCGTTAGAAGCGAGTGAAACTTCTTAAGAGCATATCTATGACGGAGTTAAATAAAAATAGGGATAAGGGGCAACCTTGACGATTCCTACTTTAGAGTAAAATTTCTCGTGACAATTCTTCATAGGCTCTAACTCAACTGGTGGTGACCGAGTAGAGAGCCTTTATAAGGTTTATTTACTTTCAAGGTACGCCTTTTAATGACAAACATTTCCACAAGACTTCACGGTTTACCGAGTTAAAAGTTGCTACGTTAAAGAAAAAATTATTTTAACTCAGGAGAGTGAAATTACACTTACCATACATGTGTATCACTAACAATTAATGTAATGAAGTAAAGGATAATGTAAACTATGAATCTAAAATCACAATATAATCAACTTTCTAAACATAACACAGTTTTTATTTCAGTTTCTACAAATAGAACTTCAGCTTTTTGCCTTAATTTCTATTACTTTGTTTCGACAACATTACCAATTTAATCTCATTGTATTTGATTGTAACTTCACTTTTTTCGTGTGTCTATTATTCATATTCTTTTATGTTTTGTCTTAAATGTTGAATGAGTATTGTTAATTTTATTTGATTAGAAGAGGGACAAAAAGAACTTGAAAGGTAATTAATTTATATCTTACTCTATGGTCTATTAAACTCGTTTACTTATTTTAATTTATTCAAAAAGAAGCTTACTGATAATGTTGATTTTAGTCTGAATACTAAATGTTGTTACTTCAAGTATACTCATCATATTGCATGAAAATGAAGCAAGAGGAAAAAAGTTTATTACGGTGATGTTATCCATGGCGTTTTTGTATTAAGTGTGTATTACCCAATAAAGTCAATTAATTTTCCGGTTCATTTATAACATGATTACTCCACATTATAGTGTATATTCATTGTACAATTTGTTTCTTAGTATAATTCGTAATGTAACGTAATTGAATTGAGGGAGTTTTGTGGTGAGATGAATTAATTTTCTTTGTCTGAGTTTGTCATAGATCAATGTTAGTTATCTATTAATGAAAACAAGGCAGTACCGGATAATTGTTTTGTTCACTGATGAAGAGCCACATACTGAAACAGCTGTAAGGCAGTTATCACCGGTTACAGTCAATGACCATCACGCTATACCATAAATTGATGGAAGTGGGAATTCTATCAGTGGATACTAGCTCGTTCAGTAATAGAGATAATTGAGTGTTATCTGTGAAATTTTAAGGCTATGTTTTGGATTCTTCCGTAAAATCCATTGTGTACAATGCCACAGAGGCGTCCTACACCAAAACATAAGAGCAATCCAGTGATGTTTAGTTTCTAGTGTTGTTCAACCAACATCAATCTATGACGAATACAAACAACTAACCTTAATATTTTCGTGTCTTTTTCCCATCTGGGGTGTTTATCTCCTCTACATTATAAATAATTTGATATTATTCTTGACTATTAATGAAAACTAACAAGTATTTTTTGAATAGCATAAAATAAATCAAATTAACTGTTTTAAGCTTTCGATTTACTGTTGATGTTTAATTTATTCTTAATCCATAATGATTAAGATTTACAACAATATCACAATTAATCTGAATTGTATCCGACTAGAAGAGTATGTATGTATGTGTGTGTGTAGACATTTTACAGCTTGACTCTTTATCTTCTAGTTTTTCTTATCTACATTGTATCTGTTGATCAGTTTCGTTTAATTTTTTTCTTTTCAAAACAAAAAAAAGCAACAAAAAAAATAAATCAACTGTTTGCATAATTGATATCTTTTTTTCTAATGTACTTTATTAGTAAAATCTAAGTGAACTATCAGTACATCTGGATGGAAATTCTTTTTCTTTATTAAATATTTAAACGATTATTTTATCAAAATATACACATATTGCCAGCTTTTGTCTATTTAGACATCCATTTTGCATATTCTTTGAGAAGTCTTGATAAGTTTAGAAAAGTAGCATAAACTACTTACCAGAGATAGCTCTATGCCATGGTACTTAAAAGTAGATGATATTCATAGACTATAAGCATTATATGATAAATTAATTAAAGCTTTATTTGTAAGTTAGGCTTGAAAAATACAGCTTAAGGATGTTTGTCCTCATTCAACTAATATACAGACTCCGTTTCAAATAGTACGGTCTCACTGATATCATTTGGTTACTTCAACCAAGATAAGTGAACTAAAACTGATACCTAACACAAGAATGTTGGAAATTTAGTAAGCATTTCAATACTAAACAGGATGTAAATGCAACTGAACGTAAATTGTATTTTTTTTACTTTTTCTCTTAGTTGGTCATAATAGTGATAAATACATTCATGAACAAGTGTTCAGACATTTTTATGTCAGTATAATCTGAACAATATACACTTAAACTAGTAGTCAGAAGGTTTTTGTCACTTGACAACTGTTATAAGGTTTCATTTGGAATCATTATATAAGTTGACTTTAAGTAATAATAACAGTTGCATAGACTGTAAAACAACTCAACATTGTGTATAAATTATAAATTAATTTTATTCACACATATATTTACAACAACTTTGAGAGAGAATTCAGTTAACCAGCATTGAACCTAGAGAAAAGTTCAACTATTTCAAGATGTTATCATTTAATCATCCTATTACTATTATCAATAGCTTCAACCAATCCATTAACTTGCTATTTGAAACTTACTCTAGCAAACCTATACCTTCTACAAAGCAGTTCATATTTAATTTACTGTTTTGTATGTTCATTTAAAAGTAGATGTACTAAAGTATTGAAAATTCCATAATGAAGTGTCGTAGATGCTCTAAACTTTACAAGGTTGAAATTAGACATTATATGTTATATTAGACAACAAATAGACAGTCAATTCATTTCTGTCTTTCCCCTTAAACTGTGATTTCAGCAGTTCAGAATAATAATAAAAAGTAAAATGTATTACCTTCAAGTGTCTTATGTAGCTATGACATATTTGACATAAAATGACATGCCTTACAGTCTAAAAAACAATCATTTCATAATATACACTAATTTTGTCGTATCAGTAATAAATTAATTAATGAGTAAACAGATGGCGTAGCTATTTGAGATGAAATGTAACTTGCAAGAGTAGTCCACGATGCGCGTTTCATTTTACTTGGGACTTGTTAGTTAGATTTACCTACATCCAAGTGTTGATGTTCACACAAGGATGCATGTCTTGAATTCCACTTACCAGCCACAATCCAATTCAAACAATACTTTTGAAGTTTTGATCTATCGAGGCAATCCGTTCAAGATGTACATATGATGACAGAGATCGATCATGACCATGATAGATCAACGGGAAGATTCAAATACATTCTAATTATAGAAGGTATAATATAAAATTGTTATATCATTTCTACTAAACATCATTTTAATATTTTAGTTACAATTTTAAAATAGACATATTTCCATTAGATTGTTTTGTTTTCATTTCAGTAACATAAGTAATACATAACTACTTAAGGAGATTTATGTTATGGATATTAAAATTAAACGTAATGTGTTTATGTCGATAAATGCATTTTGATGTTTTAGTATTGTCTGATTTAAAAAAAAAAAAAGAAAACCATAACATAAAGTAAAAATATAAATGAATCAAAACAATCCGTTTGTTTACATCAGCTTTATATTTTGAGTAATGATATACAGTTTTCTTAACAAATAATATAATCTTTAAATGATGCCTATGATACCTATTTTCAATTGGTTCATAATAAGTAGTTTATAGATATTATCTTTTAAAATAAGGTGGATATATTTAACTTAAACATTAGAATTACCTACATTTATACTACAAAATAATTCATAATAAACAGACAAATGAACTCTGTACAATTGTCTAACTGTCAACTGGAAAAGAAAATACAAATTCAATTCAAGAAGAAAATACATTTACAATGATGTGATATTTGTTAATTCTTTAAAATTTAGTACTAAACTCGACACTAACAGAAATCGGACACAGAAGCTTGTGACTTAATAACAAACTGTCAACCACTAATGTTAACATTCATTGTTTCTAACTACAATTTGTGTTACTGTGTGATTATCAATCATTACGATTAGTGATACCTCTCTAACATTTAACCTGTTTGAACTCACATCTCGTTGAAATTTTAGTAATCACCACTAAAAGTTAAATGTAAATTTGAACATGACAATCATCGTTGTAATGTTATTGTGATCATGAAAAACTATGACAAGTTTAGTTTTATTTTCGAACAGTCATCTTTTCCGAAAAGAAACTACTAAATCACTATATTTATTTAAAAGTTACGAATGGATAAACACTGTTTTCACTTTTGTTAAGCAATTTTCATTGTGTAATATTGGAAACAAACCACTATATCTGATAGGATTTGTTTTAAAATTAAGATGTTTAGTTGTTTTCATTTATCACGAATTGACGTTGGTTGGTTGCCACAGGAAATTAATCATCAGTGGATAGCTCTTTCATCTTAGTATGGGACTCCACCGTGGCAATGTGCACCATATATTTCACCGGTGAGTGAAAAACAAACCTCAAGGTCTCATAAATCACACTTGACCATCTGGATTACTGGAGCGGCCAGTGTCCACTAATAGAATTCGCAATTTATGGTATAGCGTAACAATCATGTATTATCATCAATGATAACTGTCCCGCTTCCGATAAGTTTAATTCCATTTAATAGGTTTATATGAATTAAGCTATTCTGTAACATTATTGATTAGCTTGGATAAGGAACAATTAATAATGTCTAGTAAGACTTTTAAAATTCGATCTATTTGATGTAAATTCTATAAGTAATAGTACTATATATATAACTCTATCAGGAATAAATTATTAGTTGGGTTGCTTAAATACTGAGTATTCCACAGTAACAATTAAATGAATTTAATGAGTGTTTTCATATGATATTTAGCATAGTAAAACATTTGATCAAATTGAATTTATACTTTAGTTAAGAAGGTTAAGTTAGAAATGTTTTTATTATAAAATTAAAACATTCAGAATAGGTAATAAGTAGATGGTTTTAATAAACGTGGAACATGTGTTATATAGTAAACTGATTATATAAATGATACTTTTTATAGAAATACAAAATCTACTTAACTACATGTTTAACATAACACCAGGTGTAATTCTACTTTACTAAACAGAACTGCATCTGTTTTACTTTGTTGACAATGTTATATGAACACATTGAAATAATCATTAAAACTTTTTAGATTCTTATAAGTTTGCAAATAAATGTAATGTATTAAGATATATCGTAGTAATACAAGTGATACTCTAATATGGCACTATCAACTATACCATATAAACAATAGATTACAAATAGTTTGATTTAAAATACGTAATAAACTTCTGAGTTGAATAGTTTGACATTACAATAAAAGACATTAGTTGTCTACTTTTGTTTAAATAGAGTTTATCTGTCAATGTAAAGTTAAAAAGGTTATCTAAATACCATGGAAATGAAAAAAAAATAATATAAAGTTGCAATTTACTTAATGTCAACTAAATCTGGAACAGTTAAATGAACTTTAGTTAGATGAGTCTAACAGTTATGTCTTCAGTAAAAGTAAACAAAATAGATCAATGTCAGATAGACTAAACGGGTATTTTTGAAAATACATCGTAGCAAAGTAATATTAGTAATTAATAATAAATCATGAAACATGATTCACGTGGTTTGAAAAATAATAACATTGTTGAAAGAAAGTATTAGTCTGAAAGTAGTTTAGGGGTGGTTAAAATAAAACCCTGAAGGAAGATTTCATGTTATCTTACACTCGTCCTGAAGGCATACCTGCAGTCTATCAAATCACCCAGTTTCATTGTCTTCGACTGTTAACACTGAGATATTTGGGGCACACAAAACTTAGGTCAATGATTTCCTGCCTTCAATCTCTCCCCCCACACCTTTTAAACCACCTTGTATATATACATAGTTCCAGTGATATTGAGTTACTCAGACTAGTGGCTACTTTACTACTTGGTGAGTAGAATTCGATCAACACTATGAAGAACTTAATGAACATTATATGTATATCACTATATAGTGATTATTCAGTGTAAAGTAGTAATCGTCGAATGATTGTCTAATTGGTATAGATTGACAAGAGAATTAGAGTAAAAATATGAACTATTTCCATCAAGCGTTTATATTCATAATTCAATTATTGTAACAAATAATAAAATTAAGCAAACACATACAAAATATCTTAGTGATTATTTTATAATGGATAATAAATAGGTAAAGTTAATGTAAATACATTATTTACTATATTTGTCAATAATCAATGGAACGTCATTACATGTCACTAATACCTTGAACTCCACCCGCATCTCTTCTAGGGTTGTTGCCGGTCCCAAGCCCGGGTAAAGGAGGAGGGTTGGGCATAGGGCTAGCACCCCTATCCCGTAAAACACAAGTTTGCTAAAAAAAAACGCTAACCAGAATAAACAAACTTAACCATTTAAACTCTGCCCTGGAAGTGGAAGGATTCTATATGACGCTTCATGATGAAAGCCGAGATTCTTCGGAAGTCATGAGGCCGATGCCACCCCTTCTAACGACCAGAGCAAAAATTTTTATAGGTACATGGAATGTTCGGACAATGTGGGAGACAGGGAAGATCACCCAGATGGCAGCAGAAATGAAGAGATACAACCTGACTGTACTCGGGATCAGCGAAACGCATTGGACTCAAACTGGACAGAAAACAGTAGCCACGATAGAGGTGCTACTATATTCCGGGCACAAAGAGGAAAATGCCCCACACACCCAAGGAGTTGCTTTGATGCTGTCCAAGAAAGTGCGCAATGCACTTGTAGGATGGGAACCACATAGACCCAGAATCATCAAAGCATCTTTCAAGACAATGAAGAAGGGGATTACAATGAACATCATCCAGTGTTATGCACCCACCAACGACGGCAACGACGAGGACAAAGATCAGTTTTATGATAGGCTTCAGTCAATTATAGCGAAGTGTCCAGGAAAGGATCTTACAATCCTAATGGGGGATATAAATGCCAAAGTCGGAATGGACAATACCAATTACTAAGACATCATGGGACGACAAAGACTGGGAGAAAGAAATGAGAATGGTGAAAGATTTACAAATCTTTGCGCTTTCAACAAAATGGTTATAGGTGGTACAATATTCCCCCACAAACGCATACACAAGGTTACATGGATCTCACCGGATCATACTACAGAGAATCAAATTGATCATATATGCATCAATAGAAAATTTAGAAGATCAATGGAAGATGTGAGAACCAGGAGAGGAGCTGATGTAGCTTCAGACCACCACCTAGTGGTTGCCAAAATGAAACTGAAGCTAAAGAAGCAATGGATAACTGGAGTAACATCATTAAAACGGTTCAATACAGCCTCTCTTCGGAATACTGACAAACTCAAGGAATTTAAAATAACTCTCAATAACAGGTTTCAAGCCTTACAAGATCTGCTGAACGAGGAAAAAACCACTATGGAGGACAACTGAAAAGGAATCAAAGAGGCACTAACTTCAACTTGTCAAGAGGCTCTGGGCTGCAAAAACTACCATCATAAGGAATGGATTTCCACAGAGACCCTGAGCAAAATCCAACAAAGGAGGAACAAGAAGGCAGAAATCAACAACAGCCGAACTAGAGCAGAAAAAATCAAGGCGAAAAATGAGTACACAGAAGCAAGTAAACAAGTAAAGAAAAGCATTAGAGCCGACAAACGAAAGTATATCGAAGGCCTTGCAACGACAGCGCAGAAAGCTGCAAGAGAAGGAAATATGGATAGCTATACGACACAACGAAGAAACTGGCAGGTAAATATAGTAAACCAGAGCGACCAATCAGGAACAAAAGAAGGCAAGCTAATCACCGAGATTCAAAAACAAAGAGATAGATGGGTAGAACATTTTGAGGAACTCTTGAATAGACCAGCTCCACCGAACCCACCAGACATCGAAGCAGCATCTACAGACCTCCCGATTGATGTCAATCCACCAACGATGGAAGAAATCAAGATAGCCATCAGACAGGTCAAAAGTGGGAAGGCAGCAGGACCTGACAATATACCAGCCGAAGCACTCAAGTCAGACATAGACATAACGGCGAGGATGCTCCACGCTTTATTCAAGAGGATCTGGGAGGAAGAACAGGTGCCAGCAGACTGGAAAGAAGGATACCTTATCAAGATACCAAAGAAAGGGGATTTGAGTAAATGCGAGAACTACAGAGGAATCACACTATTGTCAGTACCAGGGAAAGTCTTCAACAGAGTGTTGTTGAACAGAATGAAAAACTCAGTGGATGCTCAACTTCGAGATCAACAGGCTGGTTTCCGTAAGGATCGGTCATGCACGGACCAAATCGCAACACTACGCATCATCGTTGAACAATCAATTGAATGGAACTCGTCATTGTACATCAACTTCATCGACTATGAGAAGGCGTTTGACAGCATGGAAACTTCTTCGACACTACGGTATACCAGAGAAACTCGTCAACATCATCCAGAATTCTTACGACGGACTACAGTGCAAAATTGTGCATGGAGGACAGCTGACAAATGCATTCTCAGTAAGAACCGGTGTCAGACAAGGCTGTCTGCTCTCGCCCTTCCTCTTCCTCCTAGTGGTCAATTGGATCATGAAAACTTCTACATCTGGGAGAAGCACGGGATTCAATGGACAAGTAGGATGCAACTTGATGATCTGGACTTCGTGGATGATCTAGCACTTCTATCCCATACACAACAGCAAATGCAAGTGAAGACAACGAAAGTAGCAGCAACCTCAGCATCAATAGGCCTGAACATACATAAGGGAAAGAGCAAGATCCTCAAATTCAACACTGAGAGCACCGACCCGATTGAACTTGATGGTGAAACTCTGTAAGAAGTGCACACTGTCACGTACATGATTAGCATCATCGATGAACAAGGAGGATCCGATGCAGATGTAAGGGCAAGGATCGGCAAAGCAAGAGCAGCATTCCTACAGTTGAAAAATATATGGTACTCCAAACAACTGTCTACCAACCTCAAAGTTAGACTCTTCAACTCGAACGTCAAGTCAGTTCTTCTGTATGGAGCTGAAACGTGGAGAACTACTGCAAACATCTTCAGGAGAGCACAGGTATTTATCAACAACTGTCTATGCAGAATATTGAATGTCTGTTGGCTGGAAACCATCAGCAACAGCCTACTTTGGAAGAGAACAAACCGACTTCCAGCTGAAGAGGAAATCAGGAAACGACGTTGGAAATGGATAGGACATACATTGCGGAAATCATCAGACTGTATCACGAGACAAGCACTAACTTGGAATCCTGTTGGACGACGGAAAAGAGGAAGGCCAAAGAACACCCTGCGTCGAGAACTGGAAGCAGACATAAAAAGGATGAACAGTAACTTGAGACAGCTGGAAAGGATTGCTCAGGACAGAGTTGAATGGAGGATACTGGTGAGTGGCCTATGCTCCTCCGAGAGGGGTAACAGGCATAAGGAAGTAAGTAAGTAATACTTTGAATATACCTTCCTTCACATTCATTTTATTACTTTGTATTAGAATGTATGAAAGTTAAGTGTTTTCATAAGTATCTTGTATTCATGATTCATTGGAGTGAATTAATTAGAAATAAATGAAAGTAACTTTTATAATAATTAATCTGTTATATGTAACATACTGTTTAGTAACTGATATAGAATTTATACAAATTAAGTAGGATATGTGAAGTAGACGGTATATGTAGGCATGAATTTTGTAAATAACTATTGTCATGCTAAATAATAAACTAAACCAAACAAAATTCAAATATTTTTTGATTTTGTAGGTGATATCCATGTCAAAAATTGATCTCTGTTAATGTTACATTTTAAACTATACAGTAATAAACACCTACTTCATTGTAGTATGGGAATCTATTAATCATGCATAAAAATGTATTAAATAATCTATGTATTGACCATATTAAAACCTGATCGACTGATGTCTATCAGCAATAAACACTGCATATAATACAGTGGATTAGAATCATGCCGATAGGCACCAGTGAGAATGAAAGAAGCTTCCTAATGTCAAACAACTTTTGGTCAAAAACTAGGCATAATAAGCAAGTTTTCTATTGTTATTTCACTAGGCGACTCCAAAAGAGGTGGAGAAGGTGGGAAGTTTACTAAAGTTAACATAAGTCTGTGGCATCAGCATACGATATTTATCACAAAATTATGTGATTATGTCTAACAGTAAGGGGCCATATAATAGCTAAAATATTTTTTTCCCGTTCAGTTGATACACATAGTTATATAAACTTCAGATTCAATAAGTAATCTGGTTGAAGTTTTTTAAATTTCACAGGTACCGAAATATAATTTCACACTTAAGATTTCTTTTTATTACGCAAATAAAGTACTTACGGGGTCTTTTTGAATTCTAAAGCCTATTTTTCTTCGAAAGCCTAAAGAAATGTTGAAATTCATACATTAAATATTTTATGCATTGAGGTAATGACCAATAACGTAATCAGTTAGAAATGGGCCACAAATAATACATTTTAATAACTTATTTTAAGTACAATTGGGGGGTTGTGAAGATAGCTGATTGCCAATCCTGATATCACGAATTGATCCGAATCAGACAACCATTGATCACCTGGAAGCACTGGACAGCTGTTTGGTCCTATTATGGAACTCATCAGCAGTGTGTGTCCACGATACCGACTCAGTGATCCAATCGTAAGGCGTTTGCCGCGGAGCCAGGAGGTCCTGGGTTCGACCCTCAATCTGGTCGTGTGTGTGCACTGTTGAGGAGTCCTATACTAGGGCGAAACAGCTGTCCAGTGCTTCCAAGTGATCAATTCATGATATCAGGATTATTTAAATTAGTTGTATACGACGAATGTATTAAGATAAAATTTGTAGCAACACTGTTTAGTCTGTGCTATTAACTATCTGTGGCAGCCAAATGTATGATGAAATTATCACTAATATTAAAATATGTCTTATAATGTTATTACATTTCTATATTGTTATATGAAAGATGATTATAGTAGTCGCCTATCTTATCGATTGTAGTTACTAAGTTTAAAACTAGTCTATGAATATAGTGTCCCAGTTATAAATGTTTCATTAATTAGTCACGTAGATACAATTTATTTGGTCATTTCATACAATCAGATTCCTTAATATATTTGAATAACACAAGAAAAACAAGATTTTTCAAAATGAAATTCATTTCATTTCGAGACATTTTATCAACTATAAACAGCCTAAAATTACAATGAACTGAATGGAACTAAACGATACTTTATCATGACATTGAGGGGATTGTTGTGAATGAAAGTAGAAGTCATAGTAATTAGAACACAAATAAAAGATTGACATAAAAATGTAATTAAATTTGATATGCATTTATATACTGCAAATTAAGAGTAGGTGAGTGTGAAAACAGTTAGTAAAATGAAAGTGTGTATGTGGGGGAGGGAGGGGGTAAACAACATGTTCTTTGTAAAGTTCACGAAGGAAAGTGTTACATAAATGTATGAAAATGGATATTGAACGAAAGATATCTGGGTTTTTGAACACATAGATGATTGCGCATGAGATAATTATTGTATTTACTATGATAATGAAAAGTTCATTAAGCTATCCATCTGTACAGAGGGTCAGGTTATAAACATTTTATAGCTACTGCCTATGCGAAAAGTAGTAATGTTCATTTTACGTTCATTGTATGTTGATGATTTTGAATACTTTTGAAACATTTATATTATGCCCGTTGTCAACATCAACAGATAGATCATTTCAAATGTTTAACTCTATAACTGTTTGCAGTTGATAAGAAGTTTTGAAATAAAATGAATTCATTCGATTCCTTAATGTTTTTTCTTCTGGCGTTATTTTGTTTCCATCGGTATTCAGTAGACATTTCATCTAGCACAAGGTGTGCTTAGAACAAATTAATTTTATCTATCTAACTTATTATCAAACTCCAATGTCTAGGAATCAAATTTGTATGTTCATGTACAAAGATACAACGATAAAATATTCCTATTATATTACAATATTATTATAACACAGAATTTTAAAACATAATACTTCTTAATGCAAAATAATCAGAAAATTCATTGTTAAAGATGTAAATCAATGAGCGCCAAAGGCAATCTAATATTCTATCCTTAGTGTATTCATTATGAAGAGTTAAACTTCTCACTAATGTAAAGAAAATAAAACGTCATATATTACTTTATCGCACTGAGCGAGAACTAGCAAAATTCACTTTATAATTCAATTAATCTGTGATATTTCAGTTGAACTGACCTATATTTGATGATTCATTTTGTGTATAAAACGGGTAACCTGAGATTTCACTGAGTTATTTACTATTAAACGACCATACATGTATGATTGGCATTACTTCAATGATAGTAAATATCAGATTAAGTTATTGAAAATTCAATAAAATACTAAGGGCTTAGCAATTTTCGTTACACTATAATTATAAGACTTTCACTAATCACTGAAGAAGATTCTAGGTTGTACCAATTAATATGAACTGTTTATAAATTTGCCTACATGTGTAACTACATGGATTCAATTAACTGTTTTCTTATGCATACTACATTATGAATAATTATCTTTATCTTTGTAGGGTTATTCATCTGAAGATAAAGAAACGTAACAATTAAACTCGCACACATGTAAAAAAAACATTAATAATTAATTTAGAACTCATTAAAATAGGTGCTATATGATTAGTCAGAGGAATGCTCTTAGCACCAATTAGAAATAAACGTTAAATGGTCGTTTTGTCATTGAATCAATTTTCGAGCTACCAGCAAGTGAATATGCATCAAATGACAATAGAATACAGGACCACTACTTTTGTTACGAGGTCATTTTGATAAGACGCATTAAGCATATGTAAACATTTTCTTGTTACTGATATATTTCCTTTAAAACAGTGGTGTAATATCGATTTGTCATTTATTTAGTGGTTAAGGTGACATAAAGACATTCAAGTTTAAGTGACTAACGGACAGGACACCATTTTCTGATACGGAAAATTCTGTATACAATTAGTACTCCAACGTTTTCATATATCGCAATTTTCCCATCCTATTGAATAATGTGCAGGTTATTTTATCATGGACGATTATTCATTCTTCTACAAACTAACAAAAAGGTTGTTGAAACATTTTACAGGGGTGTGGGGTGTTAACAGCTTCATTATAAAGTTGTCACCTAGCAAGATTTGCAAAAGTAAATTATGGTATGTGTACTACTGACTCCAACGAATGATGAGATTAGAGTATAGAGGATCAAAGGTCAGGGTCCACTGAATTACAAATCAGTGGTACAAAACTATCACCATGATCACGAGAATGAAGGTTAGCAGTTTGATCAATGATGAAGGAGTGAACATATTTCTCTGACGTATCTCATTTTATGATGAAAAATCTATCCAATACTCAATGGTTTTTAGAGGTTGTTTAAATGGTTCCAATTTGTAATTTTAAACTATACTCATCTATCTACAATACGACTAAATAGTTAACTTATAATATTTGCTTAATTTCAAAATTTTCTCAAGAGAATTATTCTTGTTGGCAACATTCTGTTTTTTTCATCAAGAGAACCATGAACAAGGCTTTCATGTGATCAGTTGGTCTTTAAGTATTAAATGAATAACTCGGCAAAAACTGAACATTCAACATATACCGTCTAAAAATAAAAATTCGTTTATGGTTATCTTTAATAATATCTAATACTGTTCACGTATATCGTAGAATAAAGTTCACTAACATCTAGTTCTTCATAGAAGCCAGGTGAAATTATCTAATGACTGTGTATTAATAATAGCTGTGATTTAAGAAAACCACATGAAACATGTTTGTTACATAACATTATCATCAGTTTTGAATTACTGTAGATTTCTGGATATCATTATTTATTACTTTAAATAGGATAAACACCAAACGATAAATATCGTAGAATTATTTAAAACTATTTATTTTTGTCTTTAGGAGTATCAAGAAGAAACTTTGATTGAATTCAAAGCTTAGATTATTCAGGTAGCTAAAACACGGATTTTAAACCTCTTAAAGTCTTCCTTCTATTTAAATACAAGTATGGATAGATAAAGTACAGCTTCATCAGAATTGACAATCCTGTACAGTAAGTGGGATTTTAGAAGATACGGAACAAATAACCAAAACACTGTTGCTTATGGATATCGGTCTAAATTTACAAATCAGTGTAAACAATCAATTAAAATAGAAATGTGTTAATATTGCGTTACCATATATACACAGAGAAGGAGGGCGGGGAATCAAACAGTTTAATCTCAGAAGGGAAGTTGAAATTAATTGTTGAAAATACAGTGAACAGTAAGATAGTCAATTAATCATCATCAAAATTGAAGCTCACTATTCTACGTAAGGGCCAACAATCCTTAAACGATTGCATTATAACCCATTATATTTACTAAAAACAAATACATGTATGGATACAAATAGGAAGGAATTATTTAACATTGCAACCTAGAGTGACGGATTTATTTTTCTCTACCTTTCAGTCATTTGGAGCACTGTAATATAATTCGCTAAATGCATGTAATCTCTTTTGCAAATAGATACTAAAAATTCCCATCCAGTAGATTAGAACAAACTACATTGATTTGTTTAACATTCTTCATATTTACATAATAATATTGTTTTACATTAGAATAAAGCTTAATGAAAATCGAGTAAATGTTAAGATTTATATGCGAAGACGGTTAATGTCAAATCATAGAATAATGCACGACTTCTACATAATGCAGAAGTAGTGGATATTCATAGTGTTAACGCAATCTTGTGTGTATGTATAAAAATGTTTTGGCTCATTAAAAACTACCATAATGAAAGGTTTCTTATTGTTCTCTTCCTTTCCATTTTCTGTGCTTTAACTTTTTCAAAAATGTGCCAGTAACCGTTCCATTTTGGATTTATTTGTCTTACCCATAACGCCTATGAACATTCGACAACCTTCATTATAACTCATACGTATTCATAATAGCTCCTTCAATTTTTTCGCTTAGTCTTGTTATTTGTTACATTATTCACTAAAACATTTCATACACCTATCAGTTTAGTACTTCATGGTTTATGTATTGGTACAACCTTCAATTATTATTATCATCATTATGATCATGATTACTCCATTTATAGTCTTGGTAGTTACTGATGAATTTTGTTACTTAGTAGGAGCAGGTAAAAGCGGACATTACTGTTTACCATTATACCTTCATCAGGTCTCACTCTGTTATAAATAAAATCTGTATATAAATAAGAATAACATTAAACCAATCAAGACAATTTATAAGTCGAACATTGGTAACGATTAAGTAATTGGATTACTGGTAGTAAATGAACATATGTTCTATTAGTGATAAGAATAGTCAAAACAGCTTGAGTAAATATTCTGACACAGGAAGTAGATCAAAACTTGGAAAAATAAACCTATCAACATAACAGACATTAAAAGATGAGTAGGAAGAAGTGTGTGAAAAACAGTTTAAAGGTACTGATTTAGATGACTTGATGGAAAAATGGAGTAAGGAGAAAATGTAAAACAGAGAAGATAAAAGATATAGTTTACTATCTTATTCAACCAAGGATGAGATATTTACGCCACACGTTTTTCCTGAATAAATAGATTAAAGTTTGCTACTCGAATCCTCACGTGTGATGATAAACGGTACTTTACATACACTTTAGTTGACTTTTGCCCTACTGAGCGGATAATTATTAACGAAGTTATATTTTGATGTGTCAAGCATAACTTTCTTCACAGGAGCAAGTGAATAGGTAATTGCACATGGGGGTTGCGAATTCTAGTAATTTATCCTGAATACAGGTAAGTACTGCTGGTTGGCTGGAAAAGAGAGAAGTTGAGCTGCGTAAAGGTTTTTCACTGGTGTGTCATATACATGGTCATAACTTCATATGATCTTATTTTGATAAAGCAAAGTTTTATCAGAGCAGACTTCTTGTTCCTTAAATACACATACTACTTCAAAAATATACTTGTTAATCAACCTATTTCATTCAGTATGCTATTGACAAATTGTAGCTTTTACGTCATTTCTTTACTTTTAGCTGATATCCTTTTGTGGACAATTAATGCGCTTGTAATGACGTACAATAGAACTCTTTCTATGCGCTCTTTTCATCATTCAGTTTCTGCATCGTTTCAAATGTACACTTAACAAAAATTTTTTATAAAATGGGTACAAGTATTTGATAAGAAAACAAATTTTTTTAATTAAACTGTGAGAAACAAATACGGATCTAAATTATTTACAGTAATCGGATGAAATCACTTATTTGTTCAACAAAATTACTCGACATTTTTCAAAGTGGTAAGGCATTTGATTAGTATTTCTTTAACAATCACTAATTGTTGTCTTAGGACAGGATTCTATTCTCGGTAGAACCATTTTGGATTAATGCTAGTAACAGGTATCGTTAATCATTCTCATAACCTTGAAAACTGATCCTCGTCAATTAAAAACCGAGAACTTATTCTGATTTTATTAGAGGTAGTGCTTATAAAATCTCAGCTGTTTGTAGAATCCACTGTAAGAAATTCTTTGAATCCGGATGTTAAAAATTCAATACACCATGATATCTAAGTAATGACAGTCAATAGTAAGTTTTGATTTATTAGAAAAGTAGTTATTTATTTCGAAGCACTTTCATAGTGCATTCATCTTACACGACAATGCACTAGGTAGTATTAAAAGCAAAAATTAACTTGCTGTATCATAAGAGATTTGAACAATGGTAAATTAAATTGATGCTTCAGTAATTGTGCAAACCTATGAAAATACGCTAACTACAAAAGTTATTTAGACTATTCGAACTCTGTACTAGGAGTAACAGAGTTTCCATTTCAAAGAGTTATGACACCTAATGGTAAAAGCCAGGTTTCTTCGGAAGTCAGAGGTCTGTTATCTCATCTGACAACCATAGCAAAATTTAATACAGATACATGGAATGCTAGCACAATGTAAGTGACCAATAGAAACATCCAAATGGCTGAGGAAATGAAAAGATGTAACCTGAAGATACTTGGAATTAGCGAAACCCATTAGTTACAAACTGGACAGTAAAGATTAGCCTCAGAATAGGTACGGTTTTACTCCGGCCACGAAGAAAATAATTTCTCACACGAACAAGAAGTAGCATTAATGTTGTCTTAAGAAGCCCAGAACTCACTTATAAGATGAGAAACTCATGGACTTAGGATTGTCAAAGCATCGTTCAAGACAGAGAAAGAGGAGGTTACAATAAATGACATCCAGTGTTATATGCCCATCAATGATAGCAACAAAAGGGATAAAAATCAATCTTTTGTGAGGCTGCAGTTAGTCGAAGAGAAATTCTCAAGCACAAACCGAACTACTTGCTAAAAGACATGAGATCCAAGGCTGAAATGGATTACACCGAATATGAAAAAATCATGGGATCACATGGACAGAGCGGAAAGAACGAAAACAGTGAGCGGTATGCTAAATGCTATACCTTACACAAAATGATTATAGGTGGTACCATATTCTCCTACAAACGCATACACTAGCTACATGGGTTTCAACAAACCTCACTAACGAGAACCGAAGTGACCACATCTGCATCAGCAAGAAATGAAGAAGGACAATCAAAGACGTATGAACAAGGAGAGGAGCTAATATCGCTTCGGATAACCTCCTAGTAGTGCCCGAAATGAAACTGAAGCTGAAGAAGCACTGGACAACTGGCGCAACAATATTACAAAGTTTGGCAAAACCCTTCTGCGGAATACTAACAAACTCAACGAATTTAAAACATTTCTAAATAACAAGTTCCAGGCATTTCACGATCTACTAGAAGAATATGAAACTACCATGGAGGACAACTGAAAAGAGATTAAAGAAACAATAATTTCAACATTTCAGAAGGTTTCAGGTCTCAAGGAGCACCACCATGAAGAATGGATTCCTGTTGACACTCCGCATAAAATCAAAGAAAGAAGGAGCAAGAAGATAACAATTAATAGCAGCCGAACAAGAACAGAGAAAGTCAAGGCATAAGCCGAACGCACCGAAGTCAACAAGCAAGTGAAGAGGAGCATTAGGTCGGATAAACGGAAATATATTGAGGACATAGCAATGACAGCGAAAAAAGCTGCGAGAAGGAAACATCAGACACCTACATAATACAATGAAGAAACTAGCTGGAAAATTCTATAAGCTGAAACGGTCAATCAAGAACAAGGATGGCAAACTAATTACTGAAATGCAAGAACAACGAAACAGGTGAGTAGAACACTTCGAAGAACCCTTGAATAAACCAGTTTCATTGAATCCATCAGTCATCAAACCACTAACCACAGATCTCCCTGTAAGTATCGACCCACCAACAATCGAAGAAATCAAAATAGCCACCCGACAAATCAAAAGTGGCAAGTCAGCAGGGCCAGACAACATACCAGCTGAGCAGAGCACTGAAGACAGATATAGAAGCAACTGCAGAGATACTCCCCATTCTCTTTAAAAGATTTGGGAGGAAGAACAAGCCCCAGCAGACTGTAAAGAAGGATACCTCATCAAGATACCAAGTAAAGATCTAAGCAAGTGCAAAGACTACAGGGGCACCGCTCTACGTTTAGTCCCAGGAGAAGTCTTCAGAAAAATGTTGGTGAACCGAATGAATGATCCAGTCGACATTCAACTTCGAGATCAACAGGCCAAATGCCAAATCTCGACACTACGAATCATTGCTGAACGATCACTTAAAGGAGACTCACCACTTTACATCAATTTCCTTGCCAAAGAGAAAGCATTTTACTGAGTGAAAAGGAGAACATTATGGAATATGCTTCAACGCTATAATGCACCCAAGAATATAGTCAATATCACACGGAATTCTCGCGACGGACTACATTGTAAAATGATTCATGGAGGTCAGCTCACGGATTTGTTGAAAGAAAAGACCACTATTAGACAGTGTTGCTTACTCTTACCCTTCCACCTCTCTTGATGCTTGGTGGTTGACTGGATTAGGAAAACTGCAACATCTAGTAAAAGGGGCGGGTAGATTGAGAATCACAAAATGCAGTGGACAACATGGATGCAACTAAACCACTTGAACTTTACTGATGACCTGTCTCTTTTATCTCACTCACAACAACAAATGCAGGTGAATACGTACGATATAGCAGCGATCTCTGCAACCAGCAATAAGCCTCAACGTTCAGAAAGGGGAAAGCAAGATCCATTAATGCAAAACTACGGACATTAACCCAATTATACTTGACGGAGAATAGCTGGACGATGTGGTGACTTCTAGTTAAATGGGCCGCATCATCCATAAACAAGGAGGGTTTGATGCAGATATGAAGACACAGATCACAGAGACACAAGCGGCATTTCTCTAACTGAAATAATTTCGAAATCAAACCAGCTATCAGCCAACATCAAAGTTGAGATTTTCACTACATATGTGAAAACGGTTCCATTGTATAGAGATAAAATGTGAACTACGAAAGATATTCTTCGAAATATACAAGTACTTATAAACAGCTGTTTATGCAAGATACTTTCGATTCGATGGCCAGATATCGTTAACAATAACCTACTATGGCAGGGAAAAAGTCAACTTCCATCTAGGGAGGATTTTAGAAAAAGAAGCTGGGGGTGATAGGACACACAGTGAAAACCTACTCGCGTCCCAAAACAAGCACCGATTTGGAATCCTGAAATCCAGAGGAGAAGAGTAATGCCAAAGAGCACTTTGCGCCGGAAATTGAAAACAGACATGACGAGAATGATAAGCACTTGGGAAGAAATGGAAAGGAGAACCCAGAACAGAGTTGATCAAAGAGTCTTGGTCGGTGGCCTATATTCCAAGAGGGGTAGTAAGAGAATTAATGAAGGAACATTGTAATTACAGCCGAAATAAGTGTCGCATCAGGAAAAGATTGTTAGATAGTAAAAGTTGTATTGTGACTTGCAAGCAGAATTTAGGACGTACGTTTTGTTCTATTTGGGACTAGTCAGCTAGATGAACTTATAGTAACAGAGACTGACCAATTTCAGTCTAATGACAAATCAACGGAAAGATCCGAATACATCCTAGTTAAACAGTAAAAGTTTTATGAGAACTATCAAGGGAATAATTTTTCAATGAAAGAATGAGTGACATTTGTTCAAAATAAAACAAATATTCAGCACCTTTTTAAAGTGAACCGATAGGTAGTATATGTTCATTGTATTTCTGATTATAGTTTACTTAGCATATTTAACAAGAACAAATACGTTTAGCTCTTAATATAATTCGTAACTGTCAAACTGTAACATTAATACCTTTCATATTTATTTGTTTATAATTAAATCAACAAATGTGGGTTAATTGAGGTAGTTTTTTTCTGAAAATAAGTTTTAAGTTAATTCCTCATATTCTTTACAGATTGATGTCAACTGGGTAACACTAAAAATCATAAAGCACTGTGTTATGCACTACTGAGGAGTTACATATTACAACGAAACAGCTGTTCAATGCTCTTTAATTATCAGTAGTATCCAATCAACATCAGCCAGTGATGAATATAATCGACTAAATGTAGATTCATTTTTAAAACTGCTAATATAGTTTATCATTGCACTTATTTTAACAAATATTAATGAATGACACTGTAAGATGAATTTTATTTAACTTAATTCTACTAGAACAAAATGCATGTAAATTACAAGAAGTCATTTTTTAACCTTGTTTTTTTATTTATCTATACAATTATGCTCTCCTTAATATGTCAAAATTTGGATAGATACTTACTTCAATCAACTTTTCCCCCAAAAATCTTCAATTGTTAAGGGTTATCTGATTTAATCCGTTAGATCTAAATGATTTTAGACATCTTTATACAAAACAGGTTAAGTTTTTATGATATTAAGATTTTAGTGTAACAAGTTTGTATTGGTACTTCTGTGTTGTAGTTATTTATTATACATCATTAACTCTACGAATAAATTTTTTAATGAAACTTTAAGTGACATTTGTTTCCCATTTGCCACTTTTACTAAAACTCCCATGAGATTTAAATGACTAGAAGATGCTTTACAAGAAAATAAATATAAAACTAATGACTTTCTTAGTAAAATTGAAAGATATTAGTTCATTTTACTCTAAAGAACTTATAATGAAGTTCATTCATTGAGTTCATATGAAATTGATGGGTTTTAGTTTTTAAAAGTTTAATTGCATGTTCTGCACTAAAGTTAAAAGTTAACATGTGAATTGTGATATTAGGATAGTCTGCATGAAACATTAGACCATTATTTTGTGTTACTTCTTACTCTATCAGGTGACTTATGCTTCATTGAGGGTTCGACCTCGAATCATTCAGTTTTACAGTCTTCATCTGTGACCACAGAGATATTCGCGTCACATGAAACCTATATTTAGGGTTTCCTGTTGTTTACCCCTTCTTCCCTCACAAATCACATTCCATCGCCACATACTTCCAGTGATTTGAATCACTGAGACTTGTGGTTGCATTAGAACTTGGTGGGTAGAATTCGATCAGCACTATGAAAAACCTAATGAACATCAAATCAGTCATTACGCAGTGATCAACGAATGTTAAATCGGCATATTTGTAAATCACTTTAATTAATGTAATGCTTTAGAAAATGCAGTAAACAAATTCGAAAATACATTGTAAATTTGGATGTACATAAGCCAGTAATGACTGATCATTTTTGTCCTATAACATCTACAATTGTAACACTCACATTCTTACCTTTATAATAGATATACACCTTAGAATATCTGTATCGTGAATAGGCGTTGTGGAAGATAGTTAAATTCACTGGCCCAAAAGTTAAACGTTTGCCGCAAAAATCTCAAAGTCCTAGCCTCTATTCTGTGGTAGAATAGTCGATGGGCACTGTTGAAGTGTCTCATACTCGGACGTAATAGCTGTCCATTTCTTTCTGCTTTTCTTCTGTTGTCTAAATCAGTCCAGTTTTTGATATCAAATTCAAATATCTTTATTGATGAGATTTGGGTAAGGAAGGCGTATTTTCACCAAAATATTTAATTAATCAGTTGTGTAGAACAGTATTTCTTTATTGTTCTCATTTAGAAATATACTGTCAACAAACCCGATGAGTAACTAGAAAACACAGACTACTTGTAATTACTACTGAACTAAAGATAGAAATATGCACCTCTCAAATCAAATTTATCTAGTGATCTACTAGTTTTTTGTTGTTAAAACACTAGTTCATTTATTTGACAGAGTTTTTATGGAATTTCGATTTGACAATTTATTTTTCCCGTGTCTAGTTTATTTTCTATTTGATAATCTAGTTAATCTGATGAGTCTAGTTAGATTCGATGAATATAATTTGTGATCGTTTTCTTTTTGTTTCTCATTCAATATAAATAAATGAATGTTTCGGAGATTCCCTGGGAATTTAACTGTTTTATTCTGAATCATTGTTTTAACTTGAATAGAGATTGTAGTTGTCAAGTTATTCGTATCATTTAATGAATAACAACCGTAAAGAAAAAAGAAACGTATTATGACTTGAATTTGACAGATATTAGTTAGTAAAAAATGTTACCGTTTATCACATGATAAAGACCCGGTAACTATTCAGTTGTATCAATTCAGTAAATGAAACTTGATCATACACATTTACGCATAATGAATGAATTGATTAAAGACATTTCACAAGGATTACAATTTTTAATTTCTATTAAAATTCCCAAAAATAATTTCTTCCTATGTAGCGTTTTGTTTATCTGGTAGTGTTGTTGATTTCTCTCATCTAATCATCCAATTGGTTGTTATTTTCATTTCTATCCTAATCTGAATAATAAACATAATGGTAATCATCATCATCATAATAATAACAACAATTGTTATAGTAATTTATCCTACACATATTAACATAAAATTGACCAACCAAATAGCAAAATGAATTTATATTCTAATGAAATTTATAGTTCATAGGTAAACAACTATCATAATTTCATTAATACCAATGTAATGTGTATTACTTGTTCTAGTACTCTCTTATAGATGGATATCTTTTATATGATTACATAATACAATGTTGTCTATGTAAAATATAAAGTTAATTACTATTTCTTAACATAAATATATAACATATTTAATTGTGAACATTTTCATCTGCAGAAATCATCAATTCAAATTGATTCATGTATTATCTAAGTATACTTATATTAATGTTAAATATGTGTTAATAATGGCTCATATTGATAGTAAAAAAGTAGAATTTACTGTAAAAGAAAATGAAGTGAACTGTCGAACAATTAGAACTGGATCTACAAGTGATAAAGAACAAAATATAAGTCGATTTCGACGTTTAACATCTGGCAGTCTACATTGTAAAAGTCGTGGTAGTCAAGTGCCATTAATAAAAACAGATTTCATTGAACCTATACATAATATAGAAACATTGCGTACATATTTTAATTCTGATGCTGAAGTAAGTGATTCAGGTGTACCACGAATCAGTAATAATTCATATATTAATAATGCACGCAGACCTAAAAGATATCGACGTTCATGTCGTTCTGCTTATGAAACGACTAATTATTCAACTGCATTAGGACCATTACGAGAAAAACATAAACTTAGTCCATTGGAACGTATATTTTTAGAAGCAGCAGAACGTGGTGATAAATCTACTTTGGTCAAATGTTTATCATTTTCAAATGGTGTGGATGTTAATTGTGTTAACATGCTAGGTCGGACAGCAATTCAAATTGCTGTGGATAATGAAAACATAGAATTAGTCGAATTGCTTCTTGAACAACCTGGAATAGAAATTGGTGATGCAATATTGTATGCTATTCAAGAAGGCGTTTATCGAATAGTTGAAATGCTTATTGATCATCCCTCAATCACGAAAGAAATGTTAGGTACATCATGGACAACACAATGCATTGGAATCGGTAAACGTGAAGAAGAAAGTCACGATTTTTCTGCTGATATTTCACCAGTTATGTTAGCTGCAATATGTAATCAATTCGAAATTTTACAATTACTTATAAACCGTGGTGCCAGAATTGAGGAACCACATAAATCATCATGTTCATGTGAACATTGTCATAGATTACTTACAGATGACCCATTAAAGCACACACTACAACGGATAAATACCTACAGAGCACTCGCTAGCCCAGCATGGATATCATTAACGTCACCCGACCCTATACTAACTGCATTCGAATTATCCTCAGAACTACTTCACTTGGCATCACGTGAAAATGAATTCAAAGAAACGTTCCTATCATTATGTGAGCAATGCAGAAAATATGCTTGTGATTTATTGGACCTTTGCCGCGGTACAGGTGAAGTTGTCGCTGTACTAAGTAAAGGGACTGACAGTGATGAGAGTTTTAGTGATGCTAGCAGTGACGACTCAGCTGATCTACATATGGCTTCAAATACACACAATCTTGCTCCACCTACAAACCATATTTCTACACCTTATGGCTCTCCAAATCGTCAACCACATCAAACAAACCATGGTCAACATGATCTAATAAATTCCAGTCAGGGAGAGAATAATCAAAATTATATGAATGATGGAAACGATTGGCGTGAGCTGTTAGATAAAACGTATATTTCTAAAAGACGACACCATAGACGGTTCACAGCATGGAATCATCCTAGTTATTCTTGTACAAAATTTAATCAAACTATAAGTATGGAAAGTCAACCAAGTACATTTGATGAAACTACTCATATTGATAATTTACATCCATCAACTAGCAAGAGTGATGAGTTAAATGATCCAGAAAATAGAATTAATTGTAATGAACATTTAGAAATTCCAGTTAATCATATTAAATTAGATTTATCCAGTGGATCAACTTTTAATTTAAACGATATCAATACTTCTGAAATATATTTATGTAACAATAAAAAGAATAATGACAGTATTATTAAAATGAATTCGAAAGAGATGATTTCTAATGAAAGTTTACCAACAATGTTGAATACACCAGAATTATGTTCATCTGTCTTTTTTAAACGTAAAAGAAATAGTTTTGATTGGGAATCTGCAACGTGTAGTTTTAATCAACGAGTTCAATCTAATACTAACCTTAGTATTGTTCATTCTAAACAGGAACTATACAAAGAAAATAATCAGATGAAAAAATCATCTCAATTGACATGTGGTTGCTTATCTTCTTATAAATGTTGTATATGCTCAAAATCCTCTGTTCAGGATCTAAATGTGAATCGTTTAAGTGATAATATTGATAATAATATATCAACAAATTCACAGTTGGAAACTATGGAAACAGATTTTACTGGCAATAAACAGCAAAGAAAATTTCATTCATTTAAGTTAGATCGTTTAAAATTAGCTATTAAACATGAGCAGAAAAAGGTAAGTGGAAAATGACAAATGATTTATACTCCTATGTCTGAATTAATGCATTTTTCTACTTGAAGTATGCCAGTTTAAACACACCCTAAGTAAGTAGTTATTTAATTTTAGTGGTTTTGTGAAATGTCTATTATCATAAATACGAAATAACAGACTCGATCACAGCACCTGAAATTATCGTTGTCTGATTCACTGATATTTGTATTGAAAGATGAATTCAAAAGATTTGTAACTGGTGATAGAACTCATTAATTAGGTTGTCATGGAATGAATATTATGAAATAATCAATTAAAGTATGAAAGCGAATTAAAATGATCTATTACTGATTTATCATGAGTGTATTTTGTTGACGGGTTCACATATTACGGACAATGTTTACTCAACTTACATTGAATTGGATATATTACTGATACACATAGATGTTTCACTCACTTATGTATTTCGTATTAACTTAAAACAAAAATTGATGTTGCATTTTTGAAATTCATCTCATTCATTTTTAAAATCAAAGCTATTAAGAAATAGTAAATGAATCAAACTTTAGTATTTTGATTAAGTACTAGTCGTTTCGGGATGCAAAATAGTCGACAATAGTTTAGTTCTTAAAGTTGTTCCTTTATGGTGTATCTTAAAATAATATTTGCACTGATAATCTACCAAACGGTTTATGGTTTATTAGTTATTGACTGTAGTATATAATATTCACTTCATCTAGTTTTGTATTTAATCTTATTAGGTTAAACTTCATGAATATAAATATTAACCTTCAGTCTCAATTTGTTAAATACCACACTGTTTGAATTCAACAATTTTGTTTCATGCAACATGATCTCTTTATGAATTTGAATAAAGCAAGAACAAACAAATCTACAGAAATAAATGAATCCACTTTATTTTGTGGCTTTTTGTCACCTGTAAACGTCTTAAAATTACAGCCAGCTTTATTAATATAATCAAAGCGATATATGCCGTAGCTATTGAAGTTGAGATTAAGATGATATAAATGAATATAGTACATATAGAAGGAACACAAATAGAATAACAATTACGTTTTACATAATAGTTATGATTAAGAGGTATTAACATTCTGAAAGTTGGTTATGTATAAGTGTGGGTGGGTGATGTCATAGGTACAAAATATGAGAAAAAACTAGTGAGTTTTAACATATAAGTGATACTTAATCAAGTCGATCAGTTAATCAAAGTTTTTTTAGTGTCATCAGTGAATATCAGTGGAATTAAATAAATTCAAGTTACATAATAAACAATAATAATACTACTGTAATTATTTTACCATAACACAGAGAAGTCTGTCACGCCATTTGTTTGCCTACATAGGTCAGGCCGAAGGCACTTGATAGCTATTGCTTGTGCTAAGCTCAACAAAAGTGTTTGCTATGCATTAATTATTCCAAACGCCTTTGTGATGCCCACTTTCGACTATGTGCGCAGTTATTGCACTTCCCTTCAGGTGCAGCTTTCCAATAGTATGTTCAATAAATCTTGTAGATGTTTTTCTATCAAAACTTCCTGTGTACTTCTTCCACAAGTACATGAAAGTCCACTTTTGATTAATCTAAAGAACATTTAGTATTGTAGACTGAGGACAATTTTGTTGCAAGAAAGTTTCTTTTTTAATCACAAATCTATACATTTCATAATCTGTAAAGTTACTATCTAACCATTTCAGTATTCAACAAAATCATTTTTTGATCTACAGGATTCATGTAGAAATAAAATGAGCCTTAAAAAGCAACTTATAAAATAAGTTGTATTTATAGTTTAGCAATCTGCTAATTTCCCTTAAGGAAGTAAACCAAATAAGAGCTTAATCATCATTTTAAAATGAATGAATAACACGAACTTTTAGTGATCAGTTATTATCATGATCAAATACTTGAATAGAAAACCTATAACATTACAACATTGAAGAAATATCACTAAAAAACATAATGACTTAATCTTGTGTATAACAATGATATCTAGTATGCACAAGCTAATAACATGAAAATAGAGCGAAAACAACCTTTCAATTATGAATAGTCTCAATTTAAGTAATTACTGTAAAGTACATTCGAATAAAATTTAAATGAAATAACTAGTTAAATCGTTAATGTTCAAGTGTTGTAAAGTTTAAACTGTTTCTTTAATAAGAATCATATTATAATCATGTGTTGTGTATGCATTACAGAATTAAGAAACCACTACATTTCCAGTATTTCATCGCTTATTTCAAGTACATAAACCGAATTCGATAACTAAAACATTGCCGTCGATGATGTAATATATAATTCTTTTGTTTAAAAAAACATTATTCTGTAGACTTCTAGAGTATTTAAAATCACTATGGAAAACGTATGTTAATAGTTGTTTCTTGAGAAAAGAAATGAAACACAAAAACCATTATCTGTCATTTTGGTCTGATACAATAATATATTTCGTATACTACTGGGAATGTCAGTAATATTTATATATCCAGTTATATCAGATACTTTGAAGTTGCAAGTCTTAATAGATACTGTGGGGACACTTGATTTTATGTACGGTCAATCATAAACAACGTTGAACACGACAAATATGCGCATAGATCCTATTTGCCACACCATATCAGCACATTGAGATCAAGATTAACATGATAGTATAATTTGACAATAAAAAATAATTCAAATATATGTACAAAGAGTAATGAAACTAAGGATCTAAGAGAATATGAAGATTGAATACACTTAAATCACTGTAATTAATTCTAAAACATGTCACCCAGTATCTTCAGCTTCTCATCACGATTATCAAGCGGACCTAACCAGGAAATCTGAATTTACCAACAAGGCTTAGACAAACAGTAGAAGAATTCATAAACTAATGCCACGTATTAATCTAGCCTCCTACCTTCCTTTCATCCTACTCCTATTTCAGCCAGCGTCATGTGACTAGGAGAGTGGTAGTTAGTCATATGTAAAACATGTTTCTATCTCTCAAATGAAAGTAGATTGACAGCCTCATCCACTGGTTTGTCATTCTTCTCAGTACTCTGCATTCAACATCACTATTACTTTCTTGGTCATTCCATGATATACAGGCAATACATCAAAGACTTTTGTGATCAAATACCTGAAGCCTATTCACATATTCTATTTTCATGGCCCATGTTTTGTATCCATCGATTAAAACAGAGTGGACTGCTGTGCAGTCAACTCGTTCTTTCGTTGAAAGATGGCAATTTCATCATATCAGGCTGCAGGTAGAGCAAGTTAGTAAAAGTCATGTCTGCCTTCTAAATCAGAGTTAAAAGTTTACCAGACATTAACTTACTAGAGTTGGTTAATGAGATTTTCAAGATAAGTGAAGTGGTTTAAGCTGATTTTGTATACATTTTATTTAATAATAAACTTTATTTTTTCATTTGATATCTGAAAGAGATCATCCCTACTCTTACGTAACCACACATCTATAAAAGATACAATGATACTTCATGATTATTTGTTTTCCTCATTCTACCTTGTTTTTCTTCATTTTGATATCGGTTGATTTTCTGTAAGTAAATTTAGACTATTTTACAATGGAATACACTTAAATTTTCAATCATCTAAAAGCGTTGAATTAAAGTGTTTTCAACATAATTTACTCAGTATTAAATAGCACTTTACATTTCTTAGATTAACTAATGAAAAACTGTCAATTTACAAGAATCATTACTTCTGACTGACTAGAGTGAAGCGACTACTCGAGTTGAAATCTACTCAGACGATTAAATACACAAGAGCTATAAGTTATGAAATGATTTCTAGCTACATAGGATACTATTACTCCAAAAAAATGTAAACTTTACTGTAGGGATTATTAGTCAGTTTGTTTCAAGTTTTCAACTATATGTTATTACAGAATACACACTTTTACAATAAACTGTTATCTATAGGTTTAATCAACTTACTATGGATATCTTAGTTAAGTAGTTAACAAGTTATGTTACCATACTTAAAACTCATACTGTACTACCAAGTAGTTCATTTAACAATTATTAATTAAAAGAAAGTATATCAGTCCAGGATGTTCCTAGAGTTCTAGTAAAATGTCGTGACTAGTGGAATTCAGACTTATTGGGAGTGAAACAGTTATCACTGAAAACAATTAATGATTAAAAATTAATTGAAGTGGGAATTCTATCATTGGACGCCATATTCGTAGTGCGGAGGATTAGGTGTTTAACAAATCGAAGTGTTGGATTCCCGTGAAGTTATCAAGGGCATGCATCGCTGCAGAGTCCCATACTACGATGAAGTATCTGTCTAGTGCCCCCTGGTTTTCAATGATACCCTGCCACCATAAGTCAGTGACGAATCCAATCGACCGTAACACTATTTATATACTCAATATATTTAAAAACTTGAGACTTCATTTTCAGCCTATATATATATATTAACAGTAGATCTATACTGATTAAGTTAGATGTATCCTCAAAAGACTACCAACTTACAAAATAACTGAATATTACCTAATCACAAATTCGTCTAACTTTTCTTCTTGATATATAACCTTTATTGTATCAACTACTTATAAATATCAAAATGTCTTACACACTTGTCACACTCAATATATGAAGACTTAAGAGAAACAAAATCATAGTTTATAAAGAAAATCAATTTTCAGCAACCAATATATGGAAAACAAGTGGCAAAGTCCTAGCAGAAACTCAGTAACTAAATGTGATAATTAAAATTTCCAATAGTAACCTAAATACTATTGTAGGTACAAATGAAAAGACTTTGAACTCAGGTGAAGATATTCTTTATTTTGGAATCTCATTAGCACTTCAACCTTACATACGATACTACTAATATTTTTGAAAAATGCCGAATTGCTATAATTTCAGTGAATGTCTACGTTTTTATAGTTCATTCAGCACTTCTTAGTAAGATTTATTGTATGTGTGAATGACTGTTTGCTAGAAGTGCTAGAATTTTTTAGAAGAGTTTGTGAATTAACATTAGAAATCGGAACGGACTCAGCTGAGTCCTGGAAGTGTTTTTGGTTAAGATGATGATTATGTATGCTAAAGTCATCAGGATATAAAATTCCCACCATTGACTTACCCATCTCCATCAGCATAATTGCAGTGAACGGTCGCAAATCATTTAGACGATAATATGCAACCTCTACTGACTTTACGCACTTCATATTTGATTGCAGACTTCTTTTTTTCGATAACTTTGCTGCAGTTTTCTTATTGATCGCATGCTTAACATTCCTGTATCGTGGTAGAAGAGTATATAAACCCATGTTTAATTGGTCGAATGCTCTAGCATTAATATAATTAATAACAGCTTTCACAGCTTTATAAACTTTTCTGGATGCCTAATAAAGCACAGTTGTCTGAATGTTGTAAGCAGATGTCTACAGCCTATCCTTTTTAACCAAGTAGTAACTGACTCTACTACAAAATGTTTACCACTGTCAGTTACTAATACCAGTAGTACACCTTCATGTTTAAATACTTTTCTCAAGGCCTGCATCATGAAATCAATGTTAGATGAAGTTGTGAAAAATCCTTCAGGCAACCTAGAGTATGAATCAATGATAAAAATTGCATTATATTTGTTCAAGAACGGACCACAATAATCTGCATGGACTCTCTACCAAGTTTAGGTTCACTGTGAATAATAACTTTTCGACTAATGACAAATATCACAATTATATGCTGTATGACATATATCTACTTTCGTCTTAAGTCACCATCATGTTAGTTTTGCCAAAAATTTCATTTTCTCAAAGTCAAAATGTCCGCTATGTAAATTGTCAATTACAGCTTTACCTAATTAAGGGAGGAATAATAATGCGACCATTCAGATACAAAATCTTATCAGGAGTAGTAGATAACTCTTCCCGTATGACAGAATATATGGAAAATCTGCGTTTCAAATTAGTATTTTAGCCTTTTTGTATAGTTGATAATATACCTACAAAATATTTGTATGTTTCCACAAATTTTTTGAATGGCTTACTCTTAATGGTTACATTAACAACTAGTGTAAAGAATAACCGTCAATATATATAATCCACATGTTGAATATATTTGGTTCTCCAGTGTTGCATAGTATAATCATAAGCTGTAAGAGCAATACTCCAACTTTAAACTACAGTAGCTTAGAAACATGCTAGAGATATTTTCTGGATAATAAATGCTTCATAATGGGCAGTACTAAACTATTAGGCAATGTGTGTTTATGTACTTAAAATGATCATTTGTTATTCACAGAGTTAATTACCGACTATTGATTATGCAATTACTTACAGAAGTTATAAACATACAACTGTACAGTATTTTGTAATTTTAGATACCTGTCAAAAAGTCTAGAATCTATGTTTCATGTTACATGGCGTCAGTCATTAAGGTACGTCCTTAGGGAACTAAAATATTCTTGTGATTTAAACTTTTATCACGAAGTTTTACACTTAATTTGCAAATGATAAGATTTTATCTAGAAAATTAAATAATCAAATACATGTGACTGTATTCATTATAACAAAGAAAAGTATCTTACCTTTGAAAATGAACATAAAAGATTAGCATAGAAAGTGTTCGTGCTTTCTATTCATTTACTTCTCATTTATCATCAATATTCAATGTTGGTTACGGTAGCTTTCCAATCGCTTTATATTCTCATGAAAATACATAAACACAAATATGTATGTAAGTATGCAAAAACTATCTAATTTCACCTTTTTTTTAAAAAAAAAGTATTTTATATGTTAACTTCTATTGCACAATACAATCCCCCCCTTCGCCCCACCAATTTCTAAAAAAAGAAGAATCAGTTAAGGAAATTTTTCCCCTTATTTGGATTAACCCATTGAATATAAAGAAAATAGGTTCACAGGATTAAAACATCATTTTCAACTCACGCAGTAGTTTTTGTCTTACTGAATTAAATCAAAATAATCTTCTTTTTACTTCGAATCAAAAAAAACTTTCAATAATTTAAGCCTTCACTAGATAATAATGAAAATCATAAAATGTTACAATGATTCATATTATTCATGTACAACGTAGAACTCAAAGAGTATCCATGTGGGTAAAATTTGCTATACCATATTAACACAACTAGATCAAATTAACATGATTAACAAAACAATATAATTCAACAGAAAGAAATGAGACAGATGAAAGTACGAAGGAATAATGAAGCTTAGAACCTAACAGAGTATAAAGAGTGAATACACATACATCACTGTAATCGATTCTGAGGCATGTCACCCAGCGTCTCCAACCACCGATTACGATTATCACTCGAACCCCAATCAGGTAGCCTGTGTCTACTAACATGGCTCAGATAAGCAGTAAAATACATCACAGACTTATAGCATGTTTCGGTTTGGCCGTCCGTACTTCTCTTCCCTTATTACTCCTACCCCAGTTAGCGTAGCGCGATAGAACAGACGGTGGTCAGGTATACGCAGCACATCTCCCAACCATTTCAGTCAGTAAAGACTAGCGGCCTCTTCGACTGACTTTCCATGTTTTCTTAATACCCTACGTTTAACATCAATACTATTTATTCTATCACGCCATAACAACCAGGTGATACTACAAGATTTCAATTATCAATGACCTGAAGCTTATGTATAACTTCATTTTTCATGGTCTGTCTTTTACACCCATATATTAAAACGAAGCCGACTGCTGTGTTGTACACTTAATCTTTCATTTAAAGCCGGATATCTCTCCTAAGCCACAAGTAACTTAGATTACTAAAAGCCACACTAGCTTTCTGAATTCGGACTAAAGTCTCGTCAGACATCGACTCACCAGCATTGATGAGACCTTTGAGATAAGTGACACGGTCAACAGGCTCAACTACGTTACCCTCTATGACTAATCTAGGCAATGATTCAGACCAGTTCTGAAGTGATATTTTGCATTTGGATGGAGAGAAATGAATTCCAGAAACACTTATGATGTTACTTATGGTGTTGAAGAAACTCTACACGTTGTCAGAAATGTCAGCTGAATGCATTTGCATCCCAATATTGATGTTCACAACTGGATTTGAAGTCAGTCCGTTTCGTGCTTGTGTTAATTCTGGTCATGAAAATCTCTCAGTTGACCCGGCTGCAACTGTCTATTGAAGTGCAGATTTCTACCTGTTAAATATTCTGAATGAGAGTCAAGAATCAGCTAGCAGATGGTTGGCTCTAGGCTTATGGAGTTTTAGGATTGTCCTCGGAAATTTGCCGTCCTGAAGAAAAGGAAAAGGAAAGCACTTTAAAACCAAGTCTATTATTAAGCCTCTTGAACACTGTTGTCGGATCTCCTCCTTCATGTTTGAGGAAATAAGTTTAGATTGTCCAATCTCTTATCGTATGGAGCCTCAAGACTTTAGAAAGTAACTACTTTGCTATTCTTTTTAGCCATACTGGTAGCTATTTACATACAGTATTCAGGTTTAAATAGTACAAACACAGTGTACAAAGTTAAAAATGCCTTAGAATCAGTATCCATGAAAGCTCTACGGATTGTCCAAGGAGTCTTAAAACTTTTAGCAATGTGTAGTGATTTTCAGATGGTGGCTGATGTTGACTTCCAGATTAGTATACTCCTGCAAAATGGGGAGGACAACGTAACTCATTGTGTGTGTATTTGAATATTAGTGACTAATATGTATCATAATGCTTTTGAATGCATTCGCCGGTAGTTACCAAATGTTCGACCATTTTTAAATGTCTACAGACTACGTTGTAGTTCTGAATTGTCCCTTTCGTTATGCAAGGTTCAACTATATTTTAATAGTCGCCATCATATAGCAAACTAATGGTAATAACAAACTAGGAAAGTCATAGGTAGAATTATGATGTCACTATTAGTGACGAAATAATAAACAGTGACAAAGTAAAAAGATACTTGTTCATAATAAATATTACTTTTAAGAATTTGAATATCTTGTAAGTTACGCCTTTAGATAACGATGTTGGAACATGTTTCTATGCTGTCGCGGATTAAGACCTTTGGGTACGGCCTATGTAACTAGCTTCACTAGGCGTAGTTAAGCTAACAAATACACATAGATCAGTTTAACTTTGGTAGTATTTTTTGAATATGCCGCGTCAGCGGTGGTATAGTCAGAAGTTGACGTGTAATTTGACACCACTGAGTGTACTTTGATACATCTGTTTAGTCTCGTCCTTAAAATATCACTTGCTATATTACTTCTGAAGTTTGATCATAGGTAGGAAGTATTTCTCCTACTGAGTCTATATGAATCTGGATTTTAAGTTTTACCATGCATTCATTAATGAATTCTACAAAGTATCTATTTCTTCTTAATGTTGTTTCTTTTTATGGTACCATCATAGTAAATAATTTGAATCCAATGAATAAGGCATTTCATACGATTTATTTTTCGTTGGGGTAGTGTAACTCTGTAAAAGTGTATATATTATTCAGTTCAAGTTTATTTCCTAAATAATTTCCTGTATATTGTACTATCCAGCATTTCAAACAGTGGACTTATCAAGAAATGGTATACTATTATTGCATAATATTCAGTTTTTACATTAACGTAATTGGCATTTTGTTCCCCTTCGTTAACATTTGCATTTGTCTTCAATATATTAGCTTAATCGTATTCTCTGCATTCAATCATTCATTAAAATAAACTATTTTATTGAAAATGTATATGAATAATTCATTAAAATGTTAAGTCGGTAGTTCATTGAATATGATATTTGAATCAAGTAACTTCTTAAGAGAATTGTCTAATTTTCTACTAGTTCCCTTTATGAATTTGAATACAGAAAGAATAATAAATAAATCTGTTATGTCAAGAGAAATTTGGTTGGTTGATCGAATGCTAATTAGGTGTACCTAGTCGATAATTGTGCGTCTGCCCTATGCCAATTGAGTCCCAAACCGGATTAAGAAGAACACAAGACGATAGACCAACCAGATAGAATCGATTCATATTTCACACGTCTCTTGATATGTACATAAAACCAGACTACACAGTCAATCAATTATGAAACTAACATTAATACAGAATTGGAGTAATAGTGAATGTGAATTGAATAACCATAGTTCATCAATGAGAAATGACATTAAAACAGTTAATCTATCAAATGGAAGGATAGGGCAGGGGGAACTGAATGATAATAGAAATAAATTGTCCACTTTAAATATAACCAAAAATACTGAAATAGTCTACAGATAAATAGCTCTCGAAGATACTCAATCTTCTTTAGGTGCTCAGCATATCAAAATAATAATAATAATAATAATAGTAATAATAATTCTTTTTTATTTTATTGGCTGTCATCGGCTACACTACAACTGTGATTATAACACCATTATAATAGGTAGTCATAAGTATTGGTAATAGAAAATAAGGGAACTAAATTGACGTAGGATATCCGTTCTTTATATTTACATATGTGAATGTAAATATAAATATGTGAGGTCATTGAAATGGTTGACACTGATAAGATGAAACTAGGGTGAGTGATTAATTAGAGTTTAAAAATCATTAAGATGAAGTGTATGATATCCATTGATGACTTAATGACAAGACCACAGAAATTATAAGGAAGTAGGTGAGCTAAGATTATGAATGATTAGTGGGGTAATAATAGTGTGGATGGGAGTAATCAGAGTATATTGCATAACATAATACAAACTGAGGACCATTAATAACTGATTTCACACTATTACTACTACTACTGCTAATAATGAGAATAATAATAATAATTGATCAAATTTACCATGGTGCTGGTAAATTGACAACTATCTCTTTGTATACATAAATTTTACCAAGAGTATTTTATTGTAATTGCCTTGGTAAATCATAATGATTATTTTACAAGACTGAAAAATGTTGATTGTATGTTTGTTATCACTTGGATAATGAGCTGTTGTAGTAATCACAACTGTGGTACCTTTCATTCTGCAAACTTTTTGAACATGCTCTAAGATAAGAATATGTACTTTTATCTTAGTACTCTTAATATATGTTCATTAGCATATCTTTCCCGTTATCAATACTTACGATTATTTATTATGATGATAATATAATTTCATAAGAAGTTATAGTTGTAGTGCAGCTGATGAGAACCAACGGCATAAAAATGAATTTATATTATTCTAAGTCAATTATTATTCTTGAGATAATTAAAATTGTTTAAATTAACTATTCACTGTTATTTATTCTTTCAGTAGATTAAGTTAATGCCAATAATAATGACATCATAATCAATGACGTCATATTAAAGTATGTAGGCAATAGTCGTCAAGATGAAGACGAAAAGAAAAAAAAAAACAAAATTTTCTTTTACATCACTTTTACATACTTAAAAGATAATAAGAATAATAAAACAAATGATTCATAAATAAAAGAATGTTAATTGTTAGTAAGGATTGTTTTTTTTTTCTGAAAGAAAACAAAATTGTGGTTATATTCTGTCTGAAATTGTATTATTCATGAAGTTTTGAATATTTGACATGTTGGCAAGTTATTCAAAATCCCCCTCCCATTTCTAACTTTGATTAAAGAGTCAAGAAAATAAAATATAGTTGAGTAAGATGAAGAATTCATTTATTTCTTGATTATTTGTTTAATTGATGTTTTCATTTAATAAAGTATAGTGACAATTTGAACTTCTGATGTGTACATTATATACTTAAGTTGTTTGTCAGATTGACTCCTTCATTTTATATAAGTGCATCTTCTGGTAGGGTTGAGAAAAGGGTAGACCAGATCGGTCACGTTTTCTGTTTGGTTACATATAGTAGATTTAGGTCATTCGGCCTCAGGCTCTTTATTTGACATAATTTATTAAGTTCAATCAAATATACCATGAAATCTACGTCTGAATCTACTTTATATTACAAATGCCTTAGCTGTGTACAACTTGAAATCTGATTTGTGCGTACAGAAGCAATTTGTGAGATCATTTTCTTTACTATGATCTTAGTTAAGTGTCCACTTTATCTGACTTATTTACTTGGTTGTGCTTTTCAGTTTCTTAGTATCTTATTTTTGTATTTGTTCACATTTACCATGTAATCTACTAATAACAATTATCTTCAGTATCATTTAATTTGGATTGTGACTAGCAAGTGGAATCCAGGACGCGCGTTTCGTCCTATTCAGTACTCAACGGCTGGATGTACCTGCATCCTAATGTTTTAGTATTACATTGATTACTGTCATCTTATTACTCCAAAAACTTCCACTATCCAGATTTTATCGATTTCCATTTGGACATCACTTTAATCCAATCATAATCACAATTAATCTGTCTCTACTCTGCTAATTACACAATTTTCATGTTCTAAAATTGTTCGAAATAGTTGCATAATTATACTGACTAATACGAAAATCGAAAAAACTAAAAACAAATTAATACAAACTTTTAGATAATGATCATTCAATGTAAATATCTTGATAATGCAGTGAGTTAGTTGCAGACAATGAAATTAGCTGATTTGGGATTGAATTCAAAAGAGAACAACTCAGGTATGCCAAGATCATAAATGCTAAACAGCATGAAACGTAGGTTATATGAAGTTTCCTGATAACTACTCCCAGGCTATCTTCCATCTGTTGAAATTATATTCACTGAATTCGTAAGCTTATTGTTCATCAATAACTATGAAAATTTAACTATGCAGTTCTAATGAATTTCATTTATATTTAAACTAATGTTCAACACGTCTTTATTTAAAGGCATTTTATACCACTTTGTTTCATTTACTTATAAGCAAGTCACTATACTTGTTGAAAAAACATATTAAGATTACAAAGAAATATTTTCTTCAAGATTTTTTTTTCAGTGTGATATGATTTGAGAATTATCCTGAAGTGTGACTGTGCTACATTTCTTTATCATGATCGATAGATGTTATTACAGTAATAGCCAGTTCTTTAAACTAGTGTCCAGACATGTTACTATCAGTTCAGTTTTTCTTATTGTAAGAAGATCCCTTTCATTGGAATGATCTTTGTATTAATGTCAGTGAATTATGCTTTTTCAAAAAGACAATTTTTTTTGGTTTAGTCTGAATAAATAAGTTGCCTTGATTGAATTTTTTGAAACACATAGGCTGGAAAAAATGAGTTCAATGCATACCATCATTTATGTGTATTGCTAAATGAACTTCTTTCCGGCAAAGTTTTTAGTTAATAAAATACGAGGAATGAAACAACCACATATCATTTTAGTAATCACTACTGACATTGTTACAAATGTGACATAGTTTAACATTGAACCTTCCCTAATTGGTGGCGTCCTTAAAAGTTTTATCTTCTTATTTTTAAAGTGTACATAGGTTAATCTGGAGGCATTTCGTTGAATAGATCCTAAATAATTATTCAGATTAATGAAATTATTAGTAATGAACTAGTATCAACAGGATAACTATTAAAAGCCTGTAAGAAGTGAGTAACTGTTACATTCCAGAATGTTACTATACAGAAAGCAGCTTTAAAATGTAGGTAACTAGCATCCAAAAGTATTTTCAAGGTGATCAGAGAAGTTACACTACATTAATTTCGCAGTAACATAAATTGACGGTTATGATGTTGTGAGGTGAAGGATTTCGTCACGGGCATAAATTTTGATAGAAGTGTTGATAATAAATATAGAACTACTATTTACGCCTCCCTGATTCATAAGTGTTATGCATAAAACATTCAATAAACAATATCACTTAAAACGAACGAATACAGTATCATCATTTACTTCTTTACATGATTATAGGAGTATACTTTTCTTTTGTTCAAATTAAAAACTAATTGTAAACATTCATAAGCAACGTAAACCGATTGATCTTATGTATTTTACTTCAAATTATTTCTTCTTTTAAACCATTTTTGTTTAATTACAGATTATTTCGTGATATTAAGAATGTAGAATACATCATCGAAGTGAATGTTCAATTCTACTTGTAAATTATTTAATGATAATGTATCGTTATTGTAAATGTAGTTAATGAAACAGTCTAAATAATTAATTAAAAAGTTAATGAATATTAATAAATTAATTAAATTTTCTACATTAAACGTTTCTTTTGTCCCTAGATTTTCTTTTTTTTCTTTTTTTGGAAAATAAACCATAAACAGCTGAAAAAGATAAATTTTTATATCGAAACATTTGAAAGTTTATTCATGTAAATTAAACTGTTGATCATAAATACATGAATTAATGTTTAGAAATGATAAGTAGAAATGATAAACCATTCTAAATCTTAATTACAATCAACATTAAGAGTATTGGATACTGAAAAAAAAAAGCCAACACTGAACAAAGTATTAGTTAATTATAAAATACTGATGTTGTATTAACTATCACCTGTTGTTTGAAATAAAAAGGAGCATAATACTAGCAACAATCAAACAGGTGTATCAATCTTTAACTAAATCTTTTAACACGTTAGTGAGAACAATATGATCAGTAGTAACGTATGCATTTTAACATTGCTTAATCTATCTCCTATTGCATAGTTTAAGTGATACGTTGCTATAAAGTATGAATGTTAATGATTACTTCTATTCTATAAAGTGGCAAATTGAATGTGAAAAATGCCTAGAGGAAGTACTGAACAATTTTACTTACCTCAGAGTTCTTGTCAAATTATCTGATTATTTTTGGGATTTGAGATTCTTTGGAATAAAGTCAATAAAGAATTAAATAGTTTTCCTAAATATGATGTCTTAAACATGTTTTACTGACTCTTATATAGTATACAAAATGCATATACCTTCAAAAGAAGCGAATAACAAATGCAAGCACTTTAAGATAATCATTTAAACACGATGGTTAATATACAACAATTGTGACATTATAGTCATTGTTTACTTCAAAATAAAAGTATCTTTTGTCTATGCAATCAAACAATTTTTACAAAACAAAATGTATAAATTACACTCTGATTTAAATTAGTTCCATCTCTAATTAATAAATGAACCAGATGAAAGTTCAGACATGGAAAAGTGTTTTTCATATTTATTTACTACATGTTTGGTTAAAGTTGCATTGGATTTTATTGTTATAGTTAACATTTTTAAAATTTGATCTTACTGTTATTAGTCTTCATATACAAGTGTACAACTCGTTAGTGAAATCGCTACGTAAATATATCTGTAGCTAATACTGAAATAGTCTTACATAAGCACTTCGTCTTTGAATGCGTTATTCAGTCGATATCTCGTTTGCTAAATAACTGACTTTCGACATAGTTAAATTATTAAATATAGTAACTGGGTATGGAGGTTGGGGGAGGGGGGCGTAATAAATAGTTAAATGAAATGTAATTAAAGAAATTTTACAAAGAACTTGAAAATATAATTACCACCAATCACTCATGATTATTTATTAAGCTATAAGCTAATTTATCATTTTACATTACTCATTGACATGAAATACTGACCAATTTTGAAACATTTTGCTGAACTTAATTCTGCATTGTACATGTTACGTAGAACTTTGTTGATTCATTTTTGTGCTAAGAACTAATCCTCAGACAATATTTTCAGAACGTCAGTATCATCAGTCACATATTGTGATAAGCCATTTTCAACTCCATTGACCAAACTACTCATTCACTGAAAGTCTAGCAGCTTTCATTATATAAAAACAGTACTAAGAGTTAGAGAAATATTCACTTATCTTATCTATCGACTTACCTTAGTAATACAAAATTAAATCCTACTTATTTCACTATCTCTTCTGAAAAGAATAAAAACATAAACTATGAGTTCCATTTCCAACTAAAGTAATGTAATGTAGAACATTTAAGCATGAATTATTTTTTCGGAAAATTCATAAAGTAACATTGAATTCCATTGTTTATACTTGTCATATTTTTACACTTGATGTAAATATACTGTAATATGATATCAAAAGTAAGCTACTTGCATGCAATTTCATGCATCAATTTACTTGTAATCAAACAATCCAAGTGATTCATTTACATAGAAAATTATAACTAGATTTTGTAATTCATTTCTATGATGTAGTCTACATTATACACTTATGCAAAATATACTTATATTTTTACATATCCAAGTAATGTATATTGAATGAAATGATTTTATATCTATTCATATTCAAGTATTTTTGTGAAGTCTTAATAAATAAGAATGAAGTTGATTAAACATTAAACGAGTTGTTAAGACTTTTCTGAAACATTAAAATTAGTTAGTTACAAAAACCTACAAAGAAATATACTTATTGGCAAGATCTAGTATAATTTATTATTTACCAGTTTCCTATACTTGAGACTTGTAACTTACAAGTTAGTAACTGAATAGCTGTAAACACATTGGAAGTAGAATGTAAACTGTTTATACATTTTGATCAGCAACAACAAGTACATTCATCTGTAAAATTTGTACAAAAAGTAGTTCACTTTTAATTTGCATAAAATTAAATCATTGAAAGTTATTTTTCATTTTAAGTTATATAATGCAGTATTCACAGTTGATAGTAAATCAATTAAGACCTTCCATAGATATTGTCAAGTACTTTCAAGCTTCTTTTTTCATCATCTTCTGAATCTGTTCATCAAGCATAGATGATATTATTTTGTTTATCATCAATATTACTATTTATTTACATAATTTAAAACAGTTATATAACTCTATTCTTACTGTATAACAAATGAACTAAATAACAATGACTGACGGTTACTATTGTAATTATATTAAATAAATTCATATTCTCATCTATGTTACACTTGTTAAATTCACTTTACATTATACTTTAATACAAAACCACATTATACAAGTTTCTTTTTTCTTTTACTATTATAGTTAAGTTATTGTTCTACTTGATAAATTCATTGTTCAAAACAGTAGGATGTTACATTGTCAATCATATATGTATGTAGGGTTTATGATCTTATACAGGATTTCTATTCTCTATTGTATTTGTGATCGTATATTATATTTATAGCAGGTAATTTTTCAGTTTAACAAGTACAATCATTCATATATATATTTTATGTAAGATTTTATGCTTAAGAAAAACGGTAAACTTTAGATCATTTAGATATCTCAAGCTTTTGTTTTAGTGCAACGTTAGAGGGTTATAAATAATTTAACGAATCAATACAAAGTGTTAAACTGTTAATTTAGAGGTAGGTGTATCTTCCTGCTGACTTTTTCATACAATGAAGTTGACCAATCTCTCTTATCATATATGCATCCTTAGCGAATTACTTTGATGTAGCGATAGTTCATAAGTATGCATTGGGTTTGATCGTTGTTGAGAAGTGGAATCCAAAACCCGCCGCACAACTTCGCCCATCTTAACTCAGTAGTCTAGTAGTGAACTCTATGACATTAATTACAAAGTAAACGTAGCACCAGTCCTGGTGTTAACATCAACTCTAGGATGCAGGAACATCTAGCTGACAAATCGTAAACAAGACAAAACGCTCTTTATGGATTCCCCTTGATAGCCACAATCCAGCCTGATTTATTCATACTAGATATTTAATTAAAATAAATTTTAACTTCTTTTTTCCTGGATTTTCTAGTTAATTTAACGAAAACGACAGCAACTTCTACTATACACTCTATTTATTGACGTAGAATACTGAAGTTTTACTCACTATAACATTTCCATGCTACAACTTACGCTGGTTAACCGCTACGCATTGCTTGATGATATGTTTGTCTAGCTTGCAGTACTTATCAAATTAATTCGACGATGAAACTGAAGTGTAGTTGATAGTTTTTGTCACTTCGTATTGCATACACAAAATTTCAATTGTTTAATGACTGGACATGGTGGGAAACTTTGGAACATTGTCTCGTGATTGTTGATACGCATTATTAAGGCGTACTTCTTATTCTAAAGATATTAATTCCCACCGTTGAATTTGAATAGGCGTCAAGCAATTTCACCATCTAAGACGTTAATAATGAGTTATTTGTGCCTACGGACAACCAGTAGAACAGTGAGATTTACACTAATTGATTACTAATTACGTACACCTATTTGATAAGTAATAAATAGGTTGGTACCTATGTTATGATACCCTCCCAACTACTTTCATCTTCTACAAATCCAAGGGCTACAAACTTTAAAATTATTCAAGTCCTTGAAGCAAACTTCAATAAATAAATTCACTTTGTTATATCAACGATTCCATTTATAGTTTACTTTCGATTCATTAAGTAATCAAATTTAAGTTATTCAATCATTTAGTACCGATATTCGATGCAACTATTAAAATAACTTCTAAAGTAGACACTATTCATATGATTCTTATCAAAAAGTAATTCTATAAACATTGTTGTTAGGAAGCCTGACTATTCCAAATATGACTGCATTAAGTGATTTCACTGCTAAACTTTTAAACGATTATAAGAAATTCTGAAAAACAATTTACTTAACACTGTTGATAACACTACTAGTAACATCGGAATACAATCACCTTATGAAAATAAGATTTTTCTTCCATTTTTCTATTTTCATTCATCAATATAAACTACTTCAACTCTGGTTAAACTTAAATACAAAAATATTTAAGGTTACCTATCTGATTTAAATTAAACTTAGTGAAAAATTAAACCATCTGTTATGCATTAAAAAGGAAGAAGGTCAAAAATAAGTTAATCGTCATGAAACCATATTTTCTTGTTGTTTCTCTAACATCTTTTCACTGTTTGTTTCTTACTTCTATATGCGAGTAAAGTGGATGACTTTTCTAAGTTATTGAAAGAAAAAAAAAAGAAATTCTAAAAAATATTTTCGAATATGATCACTTTGATAAAAATTTCATTGAATTTGTCCTACTTCGAATTTAATAAGAAGCACTGATACTACTGATAACATTTGATATCAATTATTTTCTGTGTTATTGATATCATTATAATACCAATGAGATATCAGAAATTATTTGTACAGATTGAATTGATTATTTCTGATAAAGATTTGATAAAATTATTGAATCTTATAAGTAGTGTATACATGATCTTTAATTACCCATTGGCATGCTATTTGTGTTCCTCGATCTAAGCTGGTGCTAGATTAACTTCTCTTGCTTTACTAATTGTCTCCTATGTATTCTAAATAAGTCTTGTTTTCTGCCACTCTGATATTCATCACATCGGCTATTAGTTGTCGCAAATTTCACATGATATTTTGCTATATTCTACTTATAAGTAATATTAATAAGATTCTGTTAAAACTAACGGCTGTTAATCAATTACAAGTATTATTTATTTGAATAGAATCAGCAAACATTTTACTACCTTCTTAAATGAATATAGTTACTTAATGATCATTAATAAATTTGATCTAATTATTCGCTATTTCATGCTAAACTAAGATTAAGTGAATTATGTGTAACTGTGAATGTATAAGTCAAATTGTTTTAGTTGAATAACAGTGATAATGAAATCCAACATTTAGTAGTGGCATTAGCGAAATATACACCTGAACTTACAGTTTATAGTTGATGGTATTTTGTAGAGATTAGTTTACTTTGTGGACTGTATTTGTTACTAAATAATGTTGAGTAGAGTCCTTGTTGCATGTAATTCATTGGGACTCGCAGTAATTATCAACTAAGCCTAGGTGCTTTTACGGCTGGCATACTATAGTTGAATTGGAGGTACAACCTCAATGCCTTATGGTTTTCAATGTTATTGTATTTGAAATTATTTTGCAATGAATTTACTTAATGCAGTATAAACTATTTCTATTCAAACAAAATAAATATGATGAAAATCAAAACCTATATTAACTTTAGACTTGAGGTAATATTCAGATAAAATAGTTGTGTAAATGACAATAAAAATAGATGAATTTAATTAGTTTTGTGGACGTAAGTATTAGGCTAAGCTATTCGTATCTGTCACAAATTGACGTTGGCTGGGTAGCAGTAACAATCGGAGATCACTGGACAGCCGTTTCCTCCTAGTATAGAACTTCTTTGTGGAACTACGCAGCCTCGATTTCACCACAGAATCGAACGCAGAGTCTTCATATTTTAACCATCTGCACCACTGGGTTGGTCGATATCCAATAGTAGGACTTTCACTTCCATTACATTTTGATGTGGAGCAATAACCATTCATTCTCATTGTAGATAACTGTCTCAGTCCCTAGTTCTCACTGGCACCCAACCAACATTAATCTGTGACAAATAAAGGCAACCAAAAGAAGGATAAACTGGGCGGCTTACTTTTATAAATCAAAAGTGCACGGAGTTAAATGAAAAACGATGATCTTCATAATTAATATAAGGAGAAATCAATGTGTGTTTTAACTAGTCTAAGGTTATCTGTGAACAGTTAAGCGACATTTGATTTATGGAATTGTCTTTAGTTGTCTAAACTTATCGAAGATTATATATATTCCATCTGTTATGTGTTCGAATATGCTTTTCGATTTTCTACCTTACTATATGCACATACTACTAAAAGGATGGTTTACAATTGAACTTCATTACATTTTTATTACTTGTGTGCTAAGGGTATTCAGTTACGTAATATTAGCATGCATTTCAAACTTTTCAATGATGATAACGAACTTATGAATTTAAGAACATCGCTGTAACAACTTATTTACCATCATCAGACAATGATAAATTTTACACATTCACTGAATGTTGGTAATGATACAGATGGCCTTATTATTTGGATTCTATTGCGATATACTCAACCGCTGTCAGATGAAATTCCTTTACTCAATGTAAGTTTTGTTGTTGAACACTTTATATTTACCATTACATCCTAATATAAATCTAACAGTATCAAACATCAATGTATAACGACGGTATCTGTATCTTGACCATTGTTTTATTCCTAACTCAACCAAATTAATTTATTTCAATCACCTTGGATGGAATTCAGTCAACTGCTTGTTTCCTATATGGTTATATCTCAAATATCACAACTAATAATAATGTCACAGATTGATGTTAATAGGGTATCACTGAAAATCAGGGAGAACTGAACTGCTGTTTACCTACTAATGTTGAACTTCTTAACAGTGCGCACCACAGATTCCACACATGGGCCTTCAGGTTGACGGCTAACGCCTAAACCACTGCCCGACTGGGTCAGCATTCAATGATAAAATTCCAACTTCCATCATTTTGTGATGTATAGCGCAACGTTTATCCATTGTCATTAACGATAACTCTCCCAGTCCCGACAAGTCTGATCTCCACTACTTCTCACTAGAGCTTCCGGAACATCTTGAAGTTAGTCACTAGTGACCCAATTATTATAATTCAATTGAGATGGTTATTTTTGTGAATATTGGTACTCTGTCATATATTTAATTAACTAAAAATACTAATATTCACAAAAATAACCATCTCAACTGGACTACAATAATGAGTTAAATTATAGTTTTACATCACTTTCATTAATAATTCTAATGATATTTAACTCTGAATTAAGTAAGACAAAAGTCAAGTTAATTAGTGATAAGCAATATCACTTTGAATCACTTCACTGTTAGTGACAGTTTGATGGATTCTTGATGATTTTTTACAACTGCATTTTTCACAATTAGGTTTTTATTTATCTATTCAGATTGACAACTGGGAACACTGTGCATTGGTTTTATTTTAAAGTTTGGTATTAAAACTGGTATGTAGTTCTCTCTTTTGTATTTAACCGCGCAGATTTATGATAGTAGATAATCAGAAAGCTTTATTTAGCCATTTCATCTTAGTATGGGACGCTTGAGCATTGTTCATCCACAACTCTGAAGAGGGATCAACTTAAAAACTCCACTTTCCCCACTTTTATTTATCATCGACATGCTTTTACAGTTAACATTTCTGTCGTCTGACCTCTTCGAGGTTGACCTCCTCCCAGGAAGAACTTGTTGATTTAGAATATGAAGATGTTATAGTTTTGTTGAATAAAAATGCTGACAAAATGCAGAATCTTCTGACTACCTTAAGCATCAGTGTAAGCATGTTTTGAATTATGCTCATCCGAATGCAGAATTCTGCTTCAGGATTGGCTTGCTTTGGCACCAAAATTAATGGTAGGGAGCGAAGCAGTTGAATGTGACAATCGCTTCACTTATCTTACGAGTCTGATCAGTCCTGACGGTCTGGTGTCTGCTAAAATATTTGCTTGTATGCAGAAGACTCGCTTGGCTTTTGTCAGTTTGCATCACTTGTGGAGTAGGCAAGACATCCGCCTACTGACCATAGAACGCGTTTACTGCGCAGCAGTTTGATCTGTTTTAGTTTATGGATGTGAAACTTTAAACGATAAAGCGAGAACAGTGAAGTGGTAGAAAAGCTTCGATTTTGTGTAGCTTTCATCCTTTCATCAGTTTTACTAATTATCGAGTCCCCCTTTGAATGTAATTCGAATAGAAATAGGTTTTTTCTTTATTCTTCTGTACTTAGTATTTCCTGTGGACTCATTTTCCTCGATAACCATCTCTGAAAACAAAACGTGTAATGTTTACTAACTTCTTCTCTACTTTATCGGTTGACAATAAATTTATAGCTCTATTGAATAAAGTAGCTAAGCATGTTGCCCGCGTTACTTATCTTGGAAGTCTCATCAGTTCTAATGGTCTGGTGCTTGATGAAATCTCGGCTCGTATACAGAAGGCTTAATTAACTTTTGCAAATCTGCGTCACTTGTAGCATAGCTTAAATAATCCGTTTACCGTTTAAAAAGGCGTTTACTGTGCAGCAGTTCAGTTCATTTTAACTTTATGGGTGTGAAACATGCCTGATAAGGATAGATATTCGCGGGCTCCTAGTATTCAATCATAGATGTCTTCGAAGCATTGGTCGCATGTGCTGGGACCACCGAGTAAGTAATATGTGGATTAGGAATATAGTACTCTGTAAATATGGTAAATTGATTGAAGTAGTGTATCTTCATAAGTTGAGGTGGTTAGGATATGTGTTATGTATCACCAGCCACCGCCTACCTCGAAGAGTAATCCTATTCAGTTTAGGAGTAGGCTGGAGAAAAGCTAGGGGCGGCCAAACCAAAACATGGCAGTAGTCCACGAAGTTATTGACAATTGGGATTTGACATGTTAGTAGGTGCAAACTACCTGGTTGAGGTTTGCATGATTGTAACCAGTGGTTAGAGACTTTGGGTGACATGGCTCAAAATCGTTCTCAATGGCGTAGGTTCATCCATTCCTTGTTCTCTCCCAAATTCTAAGTTTCTGATTTTATCATAAAATTATTTTTTTACTGAATTATGTTTTCTTATATGTTATCTTCGAACTCTAATCCTTACCATAAATACTAACTCTGTTACTACCTCTACCACTCTGGGATTTGGTCCGACAATTTCATCTCTGTCTGCTAATTTGTCATATAATAACGTGAACTGTAGTACGCACTTACCAAGTTATACGTTGTAAGTGATTGACTAAACCTTGTTAATACTTAACTAATTACACTTTTTAAAATTAATCAATTTACGATGTAGTACATCCATCATCTAATCTCAATAGTAGGCAACTAATGCATATCGAACATAATTAATCATCTACTAGTCATAGTTTATAGATGTAACCTTCATTTATACTTCGATTCATAAAAAAAAAAGTAAACTTAATACTAATAATTTATTTTTATCAGATTATCTTTCATACAATCATAGAATAACTACATTGGATGATAAAGGCTTTGACATTAAATTGATTACATACGTGTAAGATTAAACCTGTGATTAAGAGTTCTACTTTTTCCATTAAACGTAAGAAAGATTAACATTAAATTATTCTCAAGTAAATAATACATCATAATTATTATTGAATGTCACGTAAGTTATTCAACTATTTAGAAAATTTTTTATCAAAAGACTCTTTTATTGTTTATCAATTCAATTGATAGATTTCTATACGATTCCATTATAGTTCTTCGGTACTGTAAATAATTTAAGTAGGTTAATAAATTTTTTTTCATTTTAAACGATTATTATTGTTACCATCAAAAGAAGATAAAAACTTATCAAATTTATGATTTCTTTCTTTGTTTTCTTCTTTTTTTTGTAATTATTATATTAATCAGTATAGATTGATCTTCATTGAAAGTTTCAAAGCCCTTCTCTTCTTGTTACTCACCTTGATTTCTCAATCATCAATCTTACTTAAGATGTATGATATAAAAATAATGCATTAATACTATTACTCACAAGAGAAATGTACGTTTGTTGTAAAAGCTTAAAGCAGATTAATAATGTCAAAATAAGAAAATAAAATCTAAGTTAGTCAAAAGACTTCACCCTTCTAAGGTTTAACTTAAGTTTTTCTTTAATTTTTGATGGTTTGAGTTGTAATACATTTTCAAGTTATTCAATCTTATCATAAGTAAAATGAGTATTGAATATAATATGATGAATCGGTCTGAGTTGAACAACTATTTAAAAGTAGGTAGCACTGGACAGACGCATCATTCTAGTATGGGGGTCTTCAGTGGCATACATTCACGATTCGCCGGATAATAGAGCGTCAGATCTACAAGCTTTGAAGAAAACGTTTAACTTATTAGATCACTAAACCAGCTTCTAACAGCTGGTAGAAGCTGACAGAAGACATGATCAGCGTAGTTTAACCATATCGGTTGTGGGAAAGTTATCCACCGACACCAATAGGTGAGGTAGCGCTAATCTAATGTGGATTGACTGAGTTAAAAATATTAACCATTGGAGGTCAGCTGGTTTAGTACTTTAAAGGTTTAGATATGTCTGAGAAACCTGAAAATTCTGAACTCCATTTTCTAGTACGTCATAGATGCGCAATACTGAAGAATCTTACAATACGACAAAACAGCTGTATAGTGCCAGTTCCTAGTTTTCATTAGTTGTTTAACCCAGATAAATTCATGATATCAAATTAAGGATTCAATAATCATCACAATACCTAATTACAACTAGGGGAATCACTAAATATAAGTAATGAATATTTGTTTAAGTCTTATTTAGTACGCGTACTACGTGGAACATACTTAAGGTCATAGTAATCTCACAATGCACACTTACTACTATAAAGTGTCTGATTTTAATTCAGTAATCATTTTAAACAAGCTTCCAGTTTTAAGTCATTTTGATAGCACAATTGTTCGAATGATTATTGTAATCGTTTCATGCATTTCTTCCAGTACAATTCCGTTTCAACTGACAATGACACATATCATTCTATGTATAATTTTCTGCATGAATTTAGGAAACTTAAAGATATTCGTTTATATTCACTAAATAAAAAAGTGTTTGTATTACAGAACTGTTTTTATCTAAGTATTTTTATTAATAATGTCTATCTTGACAACAACTTTCCAAAGTTCTGTCCCATCAGTTTATTAACTCGGTAAACTAAATAAAATATTTTCCTATAATTCATTTTTTGGCTGTTTAAGAATGCTAATTGTATATTGTCTTCATTTCGTTTATTACATAGTTTGTAACCTATTTGGCGGCCAAATTCAGCTTGAAACTAGCTAAAATGATTAATATATTTCATCATTCATTCTTTCGCTTCCACCCCCCTACACATTTACATTATTGATCCAGGGTGATTTATTTCTGTTTCCATGTTCTTCTCGAATTCAGTTCATTTTACAATTTGTCTTATCACATTTCACAGCCTAGACATAACTTATCTTCGAAATTTGTCTTATCAATCAATTTAGCCAAATTATGTATTCTTAATCTAGTTTCTCTGTCCTCCTTTTTTCAAATCTGATTAAATAGCGATTTTTATGCTAAAGTTATTGTTGGCCATTTTGATGGACTTCAATTGCATTAGTAAACTTATATATATAGTTTGCAAATGAATTCGTTAAAAAGAGACCTATTCAACCAATTCTGACTTTTCAGCTTATTTCTAATCATGTTTTTTTCCTTTACAGAAACGACAGTGTAGCGCGTTGTGATTCATGAATTAACGGTGTTTAAAGCGGAATTCGGTCTGGGAATTCTTTAGCATAACTAAACTAGGCTGAATGTAACGTTTATGATTACTTAAAATGAAACATTTGCAATCCTCTTTCATAAATATTATATGAGTAACTGAAAGAAACAATGCATCGCTTCCAGGTTTAGAGCCACTCAGTATCAATCACGCGAAGTGTTTGTGAGAACTAAAGTAAAAATCACTATGACTTTGTTTGTTTTTACAGATTAAAGCAAATTTTTAATGTTGAGTTAACCCAGTAGTCAAATGTATGTTTTCGCATTTGACTATGAGATATTTAGTGTAATATTAGTAAACATTGCGTCTTAGATTCGTTTGCTTGGCGTAAATTACTTTCTAACATCTTCAGTATCCCGAATGGAAATATAGAGCAAAGTATTCCCGTAACGTTTGATCATAAGCGTTTCTATTACTTCAGTTAATATAGATATTTTTTTGATGAAGACAAATATCTCGTTTCTACATTTGGAAAAACCGATTATCAACCACAAGAGAAAATAACTAAACAGAGTATATTTAAAATGGATTCAACTATAACACAGCTTACATCTTGAATTACTAATACTTCACATGTTGTAATATTTAATTCCATTCAGTCTAAAACTTAACAATATGACATAACAGAAATAATGATGAATTGAGATTGCTTTCAGGCAAAGTGATGAGATTTTCCAACTTGAAATAATAAAAACACTTCAACATTAATACAAAATGTATGCCAGTACAGAAATTCTTATGATAGTAATCAGTATATTTAACTAGTGGTTCCATTTAAAAATATTCAGAAAATATGAACAAACTCTTAAACTACATAGTATAGTAGAATACAAATTATAATTACTAACTATTATTCAAATTTTGTATTTATCAAAGTATATATAGACAATTTGGTTACATAATATCATTTCATAAGATCGCAGCATGTAATCTCTATCAAATCGGTAGTAGGTTTTCATCAGAAATGTGCAATCTTCTTTACTATTGCAAAGATTCAAGCAACAATGTCATCGTCAATGCAAGTATATCAAATAAGTGTAACTTATATCGTGTTTTACAGACAGTTTTTCTAAAGATTTTTGAATGATGTTTAAATAAATTGGTATTTAAGTAACTTTTAAGTTACTTGGCAATCACATTAGAAATAAAAGTAATAGTTAATCGAATTCTATTGATTACGTTGTAACTATCTAATAATAAAACATACTGAACTCGGTGCCGATCATGGAATTCGGTCAGCTCTAGGAACCAGACAAACAGAACACTAAACCCAGAGTGGATAAATCAGCTTTACATGTTCTGAGTTAAACAGTTCATTGGCAACTTCTGAAACTAATTGACTCAGATTCATATCCTATAAAACATGTTTGTTTGCAAAGAACTGCTGGCAAACTTTGTCAACAAGTACCAAGTATTTTTTATTCAACATTATAAAAGTATTTTATAAAAGTCACAGAATAATTATTATAACTATACACTGATATGTTAATCAAGGTGAAACCAGCTGACTATATTATCCAAATCACAAGAGAATGCACCCTACACACTGATATGTGTGAAGCGTGAAGTAAACATCGAATCAAAAGTAGGTAAGAGATATTAAAGTAACAGATAATATCGACGGCATAATAATTAAATAACAAAATGGAAATGTATTTAACTATATTTATACAACCTTCAGTGCGATCTCAATATTCAGTAAATTGTGTTTAGGTAATCAAGTTTCATTCTTTGAAGTTTAATAATTACAAAATGTCATTCATTACTATTGTTCATGAATTAAAATTATTTAATAATTCCAACGAACAACGACAATAACTAAGTGTGTAACAGTTATTAATGAAGTGTATTGTGATGTAACATGACATAGAACTTTAGCAATTTACATTTGATTTCATATTTTATAAAATTTGGATGATTAAGTTCTGAGATTAAATCATCTTTGTTTGTTATTGTGGAATTTATTATCAAGAAAAGGATGTGCATTCTTTGAAATAATGATGATTAGTGCCATTATATTTAGTTTATCTGTAAAACAGGAAAGTTTACGAAGTGTTTATTCTCTGAGTAAATAGATAATTATTAAATGATCTTTAATTTGATATCTTTAATCAACTTAAGTTAAACAACCATTGAAAACTAAGAACTGAACTGCCGTTTTGTCCTCTCATAGGACTCTTCAGCCTTATACATCCGAGATCCGCTAAAGAATCAATCTCATTATCTTTAGGCTTCCCGGTCAACGTTGAATCATTAGAGTATTGAACCGGCTGACAATCATTTGTCAATATTTCTAACTTAATCAATTCGCGTTGGATTACCTCAACTTCATCGATTGGAATTAATTGATACCTTTCTCACACTCAAACTGAACTTCATTGGTCAAAATAAAATTCAGTAGTCTTCCCAACACCCAATTACAATCGATATTTGCTCATTAGTGATAAACTTTTTGAGGAGCTTCCTAGAGTTCCAGTAAAAAAATTTAATTAGTGGATTTCAACTATGACTGGTGTGAAGTAGTTACCAACCAATGAAAATATATGAGGTCGAGAAAATGTATGGTGAACTGATTTAAAAATACATCGACCGTTAATCGCCGGCCGGCTTAGTGGTTTAGTTGTTAAGCGTTTAACAAGAAGCTTGAAGATTGTTGACTTGACTCCCTGGTGCAGTCATGGATGTGTACTATTAATGAGTTGCATATTGAAACAAATCAAGTATCCAATCCCAGTTCCTGGTTTTCTTTGGTTGTCTAACTCATACCTAGTTAGGATACGAAATTAAAATTCAACAATCTCTACAGTACTCAATTGCTGTAAAAAAATAATAAACTGTAAAATTTCAGGGCCTCAAATATTACTGTAAACTGATACTGTATTATTTAACACCAAAGAAGGTTAGAATTTACCAATATACGGATAATGAACCGTTTAAAGTGTTGATACGATAAAGTGTACATCTTTCTTATAGTTCAGTTATCTAATTCATCTAGATATCTTCAAGTTTGCAAGTTGATAGATTTATTCCTTCACTATAAGATTCAATACATACTCCTACTAGTATTGATGGAGCTATTTTAAAAACGTTTCTCTTAATAACCTTAATGATAACCTTTCTCATGTTCTGCATGAATAACTGTTTTTCTGCTTGAAAGATTCTAGAATTGGCTACTGGCTTTAATTCATCTACCAAACATTTTGTAAAAGTGTATATCTTTATTCTACAGGTGACATATAGACAAATGCAAACTGAATAAAAAGAATGTTTAGTTTAACCACTCTATAATACAATTCTGATGAATATACAATGTCTTCTTTATCTAAGAGTAAATAGAGTATTTTGTAAATTAACATTTATATAAAATGAGGAATATCATTTTATTATTGGTAAACCATTGTTTTAAATTTGAGTTGCGATCCAATTCAACGAGTAGCGATCATCCTCATTACTATCGTTTATATGTTGACTAAATAGAAACGAAGAACAGATCAATTGTATTCAGAATAGGCCTGTATCTTCCCGTTGATTTGTAATGGACTGAAACTGGTCAGCCTCTGTTGCCATATGTGCATCCTAAGCGGATTGCCTCTATATAGCGGTAGCACACACGTTATATTTAAGTTGGATTGTGACGGGAAAATACAAGCCTATTCCGAATTACATATGTACCCGTTGCACAAGTGTAACTGTCTAGACACAGTAGCCTAGTGGTGAACGCGGTGGCTGTTTGACACGAAGCGGACTGAGTTCGAATCCCAGTGTGAACATCAACATTGGGATGCAGGTACATCCAGCCTATGAGTCCCAAATAGGACAGAACGCGCGTCCTGGATTCCACTTGCCAGTCATAATCCAACTTAAATAGATCAATTTTATGCTAAAAAGTTCAATAACTAAATATTCATAAAATCGAGAAAAATCACAGTAGGAAAACAAGATCTGTATATCCATGATCTAATGAAAGACAAAATACGATTGAAATTAAAACAGTGTATTCCTCTGCGGGATCAAGTAGGTATTTAAATACTATATATATATATATATATATTATGGTAGTGAAGAAACTTCTCAGTATTTAAGACTGCTTTGTGTACACAAAATTATCTGCTACTTTAATCAGATTACATGTCATGGTTTGCTTTCTATTGAAGTTTTATTTATTCCTCATCACTGTGATCCCTCAAGTGACTTGGAACTAACTTTAAACAGCGAAAACGCTGAACTGGTTTGTGACGTTTTTATCAATAAAGATAAATATAAGTAACGAAATTCAAAATCTGTTCATTAAATTTAAGTAATTAGTGAACTTTCTAAAGTTTTTAAATGGTTCTATGTCTATACATTTGATGAATGAACTGTATGAAGGTTCATTCGTTTGATTGAATAACACTTGGCGGTAATGCTCGGCAGAGTCTGATATATTTTCTTAGTCTACTTTATATCTAATCCCAACACAATTAAACAGCTGTAAATTGCAAATAGTAATAGGGAAAGGAAAATTGCGATAGCTGAGACATAATGCACATCTATGTTACTATACCTAAATAATCCTAACCCTAAACTCTAGCTTTAACTTAATCCTAACCCCTACCATTTTGCAGGATTAAAAATACTAGTCAAATAGTCGAAGTTGATAACATAATTTTGATCGCTTTGAAACTTTGATTAAATTTCGCACAGTAACCTTGAAACCAATTACTCGTCATTGGTCATTAATCACACTGTTAGCGTTCATTTATCAGAACCATAAATCACACTAACCATTGAGTATGATTATTTTAGGTTTGGTTTCTAGTCATTTAACTTCAAAACTCGTCAAGTGATGAATGAAACTGATTCGATATTTCGAGTAACTTTTCTTCAAAATGATGCATTAACTATTCTTCAAGTAGTATAGATTTGTATACAATTAAGAAATAATAACGATTGTATTAATCAATTCATAAATGCCTGTTACCTCATGTAGAGCATAGGCCGCCGAAAACAGTATTCTCCAGCCAAATCTATCCTGGACTTTCCTTTCCAGCTCTTCCCAAGTGCTCTTCACTCTCTTCATGTCTGTCTTCGATTCCCGACGAACTATATTCTTGGGTCTTTCTCTTTTCATTTGGTCCTCAAGATTGCATGTTAATGCTTGTCTTGTGACACAATTTGGCAATTTCTTCAATGTGTGTCCTATCCACCTCCAGCGTCTTTTATTAATTTTTTCCCCGGCTGGATTGTGGTTGATTTGTTCTCTGTCATAGGAGGTTGTTGTTTATGGTATCTTACACAGACAGTTGTTTATAAATACTTGTATCTTCTAATGAATACTTTTCTCAATGTAAGTTTCAGCTCCATTACAGTATGACTGACTGTCTTCATATTTAAATTGGAAATCTTGACTTTAATGTTGATTGACAGTTGGTTGGAGTTCCAGATATCCTTCAGTTGTAGAAATGCTTCCTTTGCCTTTCTAATCCGTGCCTTCACATCTGCATCAGACCCTCCTTGTTTATCGATGATGTTGCTTAAATATGTAAAGGATTCTACATCTTCTAGAATTCCTCCGTTAAGTAAAATTGGGTTGGTGTTCGTTGTTTTGCATAAAAGGATTTCCCTTTTCACCTTGTGTATGTTGAGGCCTATTGCTGGCTGCCGAGGCTGCTGCTACACTGTCCATTGTCAACTTCATTCGTTACTATGTGTGTGGGATAGAAGAGCTATGTCATCTGAAAAGTTTAAGTCATCTACTTGCATCGATATAGTACACTGTATTCCTGAGATTACCTTGAGATGTTGCAGTTTTCAAAATCTAGTCAACCATCAGCGGAAAGAGAGGTGGAAGAGCGAGAGTAAGTAGTCTTATCTGATACCGGTCTTCACTTCGAATGAATCCGTGAGCTGACCTCCATGCACAATTTCGCAGTGTCGTCCATCGTAAGAGTTTCATATGATGTTGACTATCTTTTCGAGTATGACATAATATCGAAGGAGGCTCCTATATTATTCTCCCACCTACGCTCTATTAACTATCATTAAACTAAACTAGATCATATGATTTGAAGACATTAATTTAAATCATAAATATTTCAGCTAATTAACAAACAATCAAAATTGATTCTAATAAGCACAATTATGTCATTCTATGAAAGTGATTGTTAATTTATGTATTGTACTTTTCATTCAATGTCACCAAAAATAGAATCTTTGAATGGTTTTCCTTTTTTGCTAAAATTACTTATTCACTTTTTTTGTTTTTGATTTATACCTATTTGACCGATAGTCTTTAATGTGATTTATCAGATACATTTTCATAATAACATAAGAGATTTGATTTTTTATACCATGAATTTAATATTCCTTGAAAACTAGAAGTTTTTGTATGATTTAATGATTTCTACAAAGAAGCAGTTTGTTTCTGTTGTGTTTTTTTTTCACTATCACGAAAGTTTACCCTGAAAACAGAATAATTGAATAGAGTTAATTTTTAATGAAAATATCATTCTTAAATAACTTCATTATAATTGAAATTATTGAATAGTGAAGTATTATTTTAATTTTTATGCATGTGATATATTTGATCTTTCGATTCTGTTCGTTTATTTGTTTTAATTGAAACCATTTTTATTACTTTTAAAAATTTCTAATTTGTCACGCAAGTTCATCAAATTACATAATATAATATAGACAAGATTGTTTTGACTATGCATAGACATATACTTACTTACGCTTATTACCCCTCCCGGAGAAGCATAGGCCGCTCAATAGTATTCTCCATTCAACTCTGTCCTGGGCAATCCATGCCAGCTGTTTCCAGTTGCTGTTCATCCTTTTAATACCTGCTTCCAATTCTCGATGCAGTGTGTTCTTTGGTCTTCTACTTTTCAAGTTTCCTAACAGGATTCCCAGTTAGTGCTTGTCTCATGATGCAATCTAATGATTTCCGCAATGTATATTCCTATCCATTTACAACTTATTTTCCTAATTTCCTCTTCTCCTGGAAGTTGATTTGTAATCTTCCATAGTAGGCTTCCGGCCTAGTGTGCATTCAGTATCTTGCGAAGACAGTTGTTTATAAATACCTGTACTCTACTGAGGATGTTTGTAATAGTTCTCCACGTTTCAGCTCCATAGAGAAGAACTGTCTTGATGTTCGAATTGAAGAGTCTGACTTTCAGGTTGGTAGACAGTTGTTTTGAATCTCATATGTTCTTCAACTGTAGGAATGCTGCCATCGCTTTACTAATCCACGCATTTATATCTGCATCGGATCCTCTATGTTCATCGACTATGCTTCCCAAGTAACGTGAAAGTATCCACTTCTTCCAGAGTTTTTCTATCAAGCTCAATTAGTTTGGTACTCCCTGTGTTGTATTTGAGGATCTTACTCTTCCCCATATGTATGTTCAGACCTACTAATGCTGAGGTTGCTGCTACGTTTCTTGTCTTCCCTTGCATTTGTTTGTGTGTATGGGCTAGAAGAGCGTGTGTATATATACACTTGAAACTAATAAACGTTAGAAAATTTCATTTTAGATTTATTTACAATAAGCAGAGAATGAACGTATTCAAGCATTTCATCTTATTTTCTACAACTGTTTAATTCATCTTGAATGATGCATTCCAAAAGTGTTATTTTCTGATGAATATGATTACCGTGAAATTAGTTTGTAGTTAATTTGTTTTGCAAAATTTATTCATTATTATCTTAGTGTATACTACAAGTTGGTTCAAATCATCAGTAGAATTGGATGAATAAAAGTGTAAATCTTGTTGAAAATAAGTAATCTCATTTAAATGCAAACTTTGTATTTCATTTGTTGGTTTTATGTACACGAAGAAATAATGATCATTTCAATGTGATTCTATTGAAACCATGTGTTTATATTTATTGATACAGTTTCGAGACATAATTCAAGGTTATTTAGTCCACATATTATTTCATATTTAAGATTAATTGGTTTAAATCAAATAGTATCAGTTAGATTACATTCTGTTCAGTTGAGGTTAGAGTGAAGATATGATCTAAAGAACTAATTTGTTCTGTTAAACCCGACAGGACTATACAATTACTGAAATTGAGTAAATATCAACTGGGATAACAATGTTTTCTTTGGAGAAAACAGAGTGTCATAAAATATTACATACATTACTTCCAAGCATCAATTTGCACCTCCACCGCGATGTCTGGACTGTATCGTTCATTAGCCTGCTTCTCTTGGTTGTTCTCGATTGTCCTCTGTATTTTGATCATGCTTCATTTCTTGCCCTCTTGCAACTCGTCTCATCTGCTGTTTACTGATTCTTCCCAATTTCCTTTGACGCTCTGCTACGTACTACTTATTGATGACTTATAAGTAGTATCCACCACAAAATGACACATTATAGATTGGCCTTATTTCAACAACCCTAACTCTTGTCAAGAAACACTGGATAGTTACTTTATTCTAGTATAACTCTTCTCAGTGTTAAATCCTTAGACGACGGAGCTTAAGATCTCCAGACGTGCTCTTTCCCTTCCCTCTACAACGTTTTATTTAAGTCAAAATGCGTTCTGTAGTGATTCTATACCTAGGATGATAATGTATGACTAGTGGATTTGGATATGAGACTGAATATCCATCAAAGAGAAGAGAGGATTGTGTGATTTTTCAGATCAATTGAAGTTGGAAACATAAACCACCGTATTCTGGCTTAGTAGTTTAAAGTTAAGTGCATATCCTAGAGCCTGAAATATTAGATTTTTATCAGAGAAGGAGTCTTAGATGCCCTACAAGTGATCAGTCCTATACTAACATAAAATAGATCTCGAATGTTTTTAGGATTTTGGCAGTTATTTAATTAAGGTCAGTCTTTGGAACATAGTCTGAATTTTTACATTCCCCTACAATACACCATGTTGTTGCCTTCATCACGACTTAGCTTAAGCATCATGATAACTAAGAGAATTCACTATAATCTGTGTTAGTTAAATATACATATCCAATCGGATATAGCTAGTTTTTCGACGACTTATACTACACTTTGTGACAGACATTTATGTTGATGACATTATCTATCTAACTGAAAATAATCACCTTTTTCTACAAGCTATATACATCGATCAAAATGAACTTTAGGGTTCGGTAATGTTTTGAATTAAGCCCTCAAAGTATTGACAATTTATGTGTTTACCAATTGCCAATAGATGATTCGTTAGAAACTATTTAAAGAAAACACTAATCCATAGATGAATTCAACAAGTAATTGAAAAGTTGACATATCGTATCATCTAGTGACATTTGTACTAATCAAACTCTGCATTCATAGTTTCACTATCAAAACATTATCAAACCAATAAATGAACTTGGTTAAATTGTTTAATTAGTTTCAGGGATCTTTACTCTTCAAAGATGTAACTACTTTCGTGTTAACATTAATTACAAATCATTGTTTTAGTAATCAATGAAATTTCGCATTTCAGCAATATAAGTTTTTCATCTTTTCACTTGAGATTTTCAACTAACCCTAGCAACAGTCCATGGCTTAATTTGTCACTGTACTCAGTAACTATTAAGAGGAGATAGACTTAACAATATACATACTCATGTCAATAGTTGATAACATTTATACATAGACATTATCACATCAAATCAGTTTTATATTTTTTACATTGCAAAAATGGACATGCGAATCGATTGATTCATCTTATATATGTAATTCTGATAATTATGAATATGTTTTGGAATCTCTCTGTTTTTTCTAATATGAACTAAAATTTATCAGTCCATATTAAAAACATTCAAATTAAATGTACATAGCCGTTGCATAAGTGCTGTTATCTGAACTCTGTAGTCTATTGGTGAACATAGTGTTTGATACGAAGCGAACAGAGTTTGAGGTCCAGTGTGAACATCAACACTGGGATGCAGGTACATACAGCTTACGAGTCCTCAAATAGAACAGAACTGCAAGTCTGCAATCCATTTGAATCCATAATTCAAATTAAATGATTTAATAAATTTGATTTGTTTAACCTGTAGCAGCTCCGACTCGAATTTCCAAATGAAACGTTTGAATCTCTTAATCTAAGTCACATAGATTATTTTTTATATACTTCATACTTCCAGTGATGTTCATGTATATATGTATTTATCAGCTGCAGAGATTTACAATGATCAAATATATTTTTGTACAATGAACTATGTGCATCAAATAAACCGTCTTTGAAAACTAACAACATATGCTTATTCAATATTTATTATGTATTTCTGTTACTGATGACATACAAATAACTCTGACATATAGGCATTATTTTTCATTTAGAAAAGTTAATTGTTCGATCTTAGAACAAACCTTACTAAATACGGAGTATTTGTTAAGGAAGATAAATACCTGGATTCCATAGACATTTTGTCGGACGAAATAGCCATGTTCAGAGTTTCCATGGAATTCATGTATATGACAGAGTGATAAAAGTTACATATCAGCCAGATGTACAAATAAATATTCACCTTAAGTAGTTTCAACCTAATACCTCTCTTCAGGTGTAACAGATTCCAAAAGAACTACAAAGCTATTTAATGAAAAGTAGTTAAAACAGCTTTCAATTGAGTTTTTACATTGTAATTACCTATTTTTAGTAGCTAGAGATTTAATTTTGAAGAATTTATCAAATAGACTAATTGGTAACTATGAAGAGAATTCATCTTAAAATTAATGAAAACTAATGTATAAGCTGTATGAAGCACACCGATTACACTTGATGAGAATATGCTTAAAAGTAAACAATTTAAGAGACTGAATGATTTCACATTAGATATAAATATATTGTATCATTGTTATGAGAACTATGCACTTCTTAATGCCACGTTTATTGTGATTTCAAAGGATTAATTGTTTACTGGGAATTTTGTATAACATCATTCAGGAGTTCAAAAATTTCATGTCGTCATCAAGGTATTAACCTGTTAATTGCTATACCTTCTGAGAATTTTAGTAGAATAGAATTTATTGGTTTATTAGTTATTTTGAATGTGTATAATATATCTACTTCGTGTTGACTGACCAAAAGTTTTCATACGATTGTACTCTTATGTCTACTTCTTCCTTCAAAACTAAGAGACATGAAGATCTGCTCACTAAACTTTGTGGATTCTCGTTTTTTTTTCTACAAATATACACTCTTTAGATATACATATAGACTGGGAAGTGCTAGTGGTGGAGACATGGGGAGGGTACTTATGTACTTTATTTTGTGTTATTTAACAACAAGTTGTGTATATGAGGATTAGCCTAGCTGTTGCAAATGTGCTGTTTATAACTGCTTTCAACATCTGATTAATCTTCCCTAAAACAAAGTCACTTCTGAAATTCAATTCACCGATTACCATCATTCGTGTTCACTGACTGAATCCTAGAGTATGCACTGTTGAGAAGTCCCATATATGAACTGAGTGGCTATTTAGCCATCTCTGGTTTTCATCGGTATTCAACAAAAATTACTCTATGATAAGTCAAAACGACTAAGTGTACAGCAAGATTTGTTAGAAATAACATTTTTTCAGCAATTAAGCGACTTACTTTTGAATAAAAATTATTCGAATATCTAATCTCTTCGGCGTTTGTGAGTATAACAACGAACTATCATTTCTGACATTAAAACAAACGTTATTCAAATGTAATAAAGTAGTTTCCGTTAACATCCGGTACTGTTACGAATAAATATTACATAGCCGCCACTAGGCACTAAAAACATTCTCTTATTTTGAATTGTTTACTGTTATACTTACATCAACAGTTTATTAGAATTTATAAAATTCCTGAAATTCATTTATGGAACTTAATCAACAGCCTAATTTCTAAAAGTCTTTATTCATCCAACTCTTAGTGAACTTCTAAGATAGAATATAAACATCATAGAAACTTACATAACTGCAGAATACCTATAGTTGTATCTAATCAATACGATACATTAAATTGAGCTTAAACTTATATAGTTCAATTTAATGAACCAAATCAAATTATGTAATAGAATGTTGTTAAATAATTTTTACATACTCAAAACTTGACACATAATGTAGGTTGAAATCCCATGAGAAAGATAAGCTCAGATTATTTCAACAGGTTTACATGCAACCAATAACTGAGTCTATATAAGTTAGTAGGTTATATTAGCACTTTAAATTAAATTACAAAATGAACTTTACAGAATAGTTGATTTTATTCTTTCGAACATTAACAATACTAATCAGAAGACTATGAAAAGATATAAATACTACTTATATTTCTTAATAGATTTCAAGTCTTCGTTTTTTCAATTAACAAGAAACATATACTTTCATCATGTTTCAGTTCAGTTTATTCAATGACCTTTCATGACTAAAAAGAAATTCATTAAATATTCATTGAATGACTATGAAATGATTAATTGATTCATTAGTTCCTAAGTTTCATTTTGACCTTTATACAATAATAATATCAATATTGAAATTTCATGAATTAGTTCAATCGTTTACTGTTTTATTTGATTTAGTGCATTGTTTATATAGTTAACAGTGATATATGAACTAAATATTTTAAGTGTTTAAGGTAACAGTGTATTTAGTCTGTTGATTTTATGTCTGCTTGTAGACATTCAGGAATTTGGGTTTCTCAATTGTTCACATTCAGGACATTGTTTGATAGGTATCTGTTGATATATGTAGATACTAAATGAATTACCTATGATTGTTTATATATTTGGCAGATTTAGATTATAAACATCAATGGAGTTCATGATGCATTTAGTGGATAGTATATAGGTGCTTTAGTGGAAATGCAGTATGAAAACAACAATTGAAATGATGGTAAAGTGAAACAATATACTATAAATAGGACGTAATGTTAGAATTGGATTCATCTGCTCACTACAACCCAACTTTATTATACCTCTAACCATACTTTTAAAGTAGAAAAAATAGCTTGTGAATTGCTTCCAAATGAGTTTTCATGGTTTCAAAAACAAAAGAATAATTTAGCTCAAGAGCAATTTGACTATACACTTAGTGACTAATGACCGAACTTTTCGTGACTGTAAATTTTTCTATGATACAATTCCCTCTTAGGTTTAATTATCTTAGGTTGCATCACTAGATATGCTGAAATCCAGATATTATGTGTCATATAGTCCCAAGGATCTCATACTTTTAGAGTGCATTTGACTTAAACGAGATTAGAATTGACGATTCACTAAAATGAGTATTATTAATTACTAAATACAATTAAATAGACAAGTAGGGTCACTAGGCTAATTAGTTTACCTTTCTTTTTTGGATTGTTAACAATAACCATTTATAAGTAGAATATATCCAGATTTTTTCATTGATTTGTCATGGACTGAAATTAATCACTCTCTGTTACATGTACATCCTGAGAAGATTACCTTGATATAATGATCGTTCACAAGTATTGTTTGAGTTGGACTCAGTAGCCGATTGGTGAACGCTATGGTGTTTGACACAAAACGAGCTGAGTTTGAGTCGTGTGATGAACATCAACACTGAGATGCAGGTATATCCAGCTAACGAGTCCCGAATAGGACGAAACACTCGTCCTAGATTTCGCTTACCAGTCACAATCTAACTCGGACAATGAATATTTATGTGCAGCTACCACATAGAAAAAAGTTAAGATACATATGATTTTCGCGTAGTTATTTTGTGAATATTAAGTTAATTACTGGGGTGTATTGTTTTATGATTAGACATAAAATAAGCGATTACTGAAAATCAGTGTACGGCTGCTTCCCTGAATCCAAAACCCTTATTTTGTATGGAAATAAATCGAAAATTTGACCCAAATAGTTAACTTATGGTAGTAGATTATGCTAATATCGTTTGACAGATCAAGTGACAAGTAAAAGCGTGAACGAATTGAATGTAGACTAAATTGCTTGAACAATAAGTGAATGTGTAAAGGCCAAATAGGGTTCTATTTTTTAACTGTGTATGACAACTTCAATGCAATTTGTTGATGGAAACAATACTATGATGAAAATATTTTTAAGTGTTTTTTGCTTTGTAATGTCTAGTATGCATATACTCGTCAATTAAGAAATCTCTCTTCAAACTGATTCTTCATTATTTACTTTTAAGCCAAATTTCACTGTTTATATTACTTAGAGTACTGGTAGTTAAAGGCATGAAATCTTTTGACGTTTACTTGAATGTCTGTCTTAATCGTATTCTATGTATTTTCTTTTATTTCTTTTCCAACTAGTTTGTTTCCCATCCACATTGTCAGCATCTTTTAACCTACATTATGGTATGATCAACTACCTGGTTGGCGTAAACGTCATCCATTTACAAAATTATTCCTTTGTTGCTGTTTCATTATAGCATTGCCAATATTAGCACCAACATATTTAATTCATCCCACATGGATGTGTTGGGCAATTAATGCGAAGTCCATTGATCAAATTCATTAATCATAGTGCATCATTTGCAATTTTTATATTTCTACTTTTAATTGCATCAACTGATACGTTAACAAAAACAGACTTACAAATACGTAGTGAAATTCGTGGACCAGATCCAAATGTTATTGAAATGTTGATATTGTGGTGGGTTATTGGTAAGTATGAAGAATATAAATATTACTTTATTTATTCATGATCATAATACATCATTATGAAATTGTATAAAAGTGATATTCTATTAATGATATTATATCTCCATTAGACTCTAAGCCTATAAGACAATTTTGATTGGAATCACTGAAGAAGCTCGGCTAAGATTGCCGGAATAAGTATGAATTTCCTTAATATCGACTAAATCAAATTTTTACAAATTTACTTTTGTAGTAAAATATCTTTTATGTACTCAGTACACAGAATATGTGAAGCTGTTCACTTCAATATTAATAAACGTTCAAATAGACAAGCATACATTATATAAACAAACTGATTTACTTTAATCTAAGTGGATAGTTGTCTTATTTGAACATCATAGATATAGAAAATGAAGATATTGCCGAAAAATATCTGTGTATGAAGTGAAATTACAACTTTTATCTTAGTATTTTCAAAGTGTGCCTAGAAAAATATCAGCGAATGTGGGGTAGAGTGAACTGCTCATGGCTACGCCTTCTGTTCATCGGTAGTATCTCCCATCAAATTGAAATTACACAATCTTTGTGCATATCATCAGCTGTTTACTTAATCTCCTTTTTTGTAAATCTATCATACCATAGATACATATGACATCAATAGTTTTTTTCTGGCAGGACATTAATAAATAATAATTCAGTATCAAAAGAGACCATGTATTTTTCATTTAAGTTGATGTTATCTATTTCAGGACATCAGGACATCAATACATCTAAGATATGCCGATGATACATTTATCATATATGTGATAACGAAGATCATGCATTGTAGTTGCTTCATTGCTCTAACACTGTTCATCCAAACTTGAATTTACAACTGCCTAAACAAGATCTCTAAGGATAACTCATAAGAAAGTATTAATAAGTGTAATTCAAATACCTAAAATTGAAATATACTAAAAACATTAAAAAGTCTACCTGCTTTTTTCGTTGTTACCAGAAGACTCTTTGAATTAATACACTAAAATTTTTCTTTAATCTGATCAAATACAAGTATGGACAATCTAAAGTTAAATGATCCTAATAGTTTACAAGTCAATGTGATTAGTATCATTGACAACAAACTGTATCATTTCTTACAGTTTGTTCCCTTTAAAAATTTGAATAATTCAAGAACAACAACATTGCAGAATATTTTGAATTCAATGTATTTCGTCGCATTCTCATCAGCTACATACATGCTAGTGATTTTAGATAACTCAGATTATAAATACGTATTGATTTCGCTAATTGAATTGTTTATCTAATCATCGATCTAATGCTACCAAGGCAACTGAAGCTTAACTACTGATTTCTTTTGAATACAAAGGTTAGGTTTTAATCTTCTAATTGCAATGGCCTCAGCAAATTTTAATAGAATCGATTTATTTTGTTTACTGATGATTTCAAAAGCATTTGTTACATCGACTTTATGTCCCCTGTCTACTAAATGACGCGTAATTGAACTTCTAAAAGTGGTTGCATCTTTCAAGCACAAGTTCTTTGGGATATGTTGAATAAATCGTAAATTGGCCCGTCTTTCTGTCTTTTCAATTTACCTGCTTTGGCAAGTACATGTGAACTGGTAAATACAATTGGAGGTGACATGAGACAGATATTTATCAACTTTTGTTTGACTTATTAAACGTCGTGTTTTGTAGAGCGTCAGTAGTTTGGCAGCAGGGAATGTTTGTTTGATGGCCGTTCTAAGTCTTTGATTGAATTGTTTAGCTACTTGATTTCCTTTAAATACTAGTTGAATAAATGCCCTTTTCGGGTTTTTCGGCTTCGAATTTTTGATTACATTTATTGCTATACTTCTCAATGAATGTTTCAGGATACTCATTTTGTCGAAGACATTCTTTCATGATTGAGATTTCAGCATCAAGTTTATCAGCAGTGCATAGTCGTTCATCTCTATAGTAAAGTGACTTAACTAAACTACGTTTATGGTTGATTGGACAAAAGCTATGAAAATGAAGGTATTGACTATTCCATGTATCTTTCTGGTATATAAATCTTTGGCATGTTCCGTCATCTCTTCGTGAAATTCCTAGATTTAGAAATTGGAAGATAATGTTCTTTTCGTACTCCATTGTGCGAGTACATTGTGTAATATATAATAAAGACATGTAATTAAGAATGAAAATTGATGATTGCTTAAAGGAGGTACATTGGAAGGATAGAAATACAGACATCTTCAGGTTTCATTGTGCACGTCTCAGAGAACCTACGCTTAAGAGGATCAAGCATTTTAAGCAATCTAATTCCCAGACACATATTAGACACAGGACAGTTAGTGAACAAGTTCATTGATTGTGAAATAATTAATAAACAAAACAATCCTACAATCTTGAGATATATCGAAGCAATTGTAATTAGAAAGCTAAAACTTGACCTACTTATCCAAAAAGAAATTGGTAAAAAAGCTTTAACTAGCCTAGTATGTTATACGGGTGAGGGGTATTACTTCCGCCAGTAACTCATTTGTAAAGATAATTCACTCTCCGATTTCGTTCTTCATTCATTTGTCTTAATTATTTACTTTGTAATGAAGTCACATCCGGTTTATTCGAAATCGATCAATTATATGTTAAACTATAATCTGTTTGTTTTAGTAGGTCGTATTATGTTACTAACCTATTTATATCTCGCCAATCCTATCTGACCTCTTATCTGTTTAGATTCAGAAACCACTTTCACATTACGTCACCAATCCAACACAAATAATTCTTAGAATTATCATTCTTTTAATACTCTTTTAATACTCTATTGAAAACTCTCTCAACTCATCTCTTTTCTAATCATGTTTGTTGGTTGATAAATAATTCATGTCGTTTAAATTTACAATGATATCCAAAAGGTTTCATTAACTACGATTAGTTACTTGAATATCGTTAAATGGAATGCAAAGAAATACAATGAATTCAATGTATTTAGCAAATATTATCTTTCTAGTTTTATTGATGTTCACGAAAGGAACAACTAGTTGGGAAAATTATAAAATCTAGTGATTATTAAGTGATTTACTTATGAATGAAAGGTTGTGCTACAATTAAATCCCATATATATTAAATTAATAAGATATTTTATCTAACAAAATAATTAAAATACTATAACACTGATAAAGGTTATAAGTTATAGGCTAATATGAGGTTATGAGATTAGATCATTCAATTATCTATTACTTAGTTAGTTTTTTGCATTTATCTAACTGACATTAAGTTGTAAAAATATTCACCTAATATCACCTTTGATTAAATTATTGTTCATTACAGGTTGACTAAATTAATATCCACTGTAATTTTTATATTATACTATGGGCTAATTCAGAAACAACAAAGTTACTTATCAGAAATACTAAATACACTAATGTCATCTTTATTGAATAATCTGATCACATAGTATTAGATATGTAATTGGTATTAATGAAAAGGTTAATCTGATAAGAAACAATAAGATAGGATGAACAGAGGATAAAGAATAATATTAATCACACTAATTTAGATAACGTAATAACAAAATAAGTTTCATTAGTGTTTATATTGTTATTGAATAGATAAAGGATTACTTCTCTGTTACGATAGCTAAATCGATTTTGTTTTGAACTGTGGCAAATTAAAACGAAGTTTAGTAGTCTGAATAAACTGGACGAATATGGTTTAGTTTCTTTTGTAGGTAATAAAGAGTATATCTAGTCATTCTTACCATTTCACTTCCGTGTATATATTTACATAAATGTCAGTCAATATGAAGATTGTTAAATGATTGAATTTGACGTTGTCATATACCACGTACGTGATTGTTCAAGCATGAATTTAACTTTCCATATTATAATGAATTAAATCAGGTCCTATATTACATCATTTTTAGTTTTCATGTCAAAATATAACTATTTGGTTAATCTTGAACGACTAGACATTTTTTGTTTGTTAAGGGTTGAATTCAGAAGTTATTTTTTGTTGTTACTCTTAACTTAGTTATTCCTTACAGTTTGTGCATATTTAGCTGAATGACATCAGTGTATTAACCTAACTTATCCAAAGTTGTATGATAAACATTTATATATCTTTCTTTTGTAATTCACGTTTTCAGTAACATGACGTAATTTAATTCTATATATATATATTTTTTTGTATTTAACTTTACAAAAGGATTTGTATGGAGTGAAATGAAACAAATCTGGGAAGAAGGTCTTAAGGCCTATGTTCGTCAGTGGTGGAATTGGTTAGATTTCTTAATGCTTGGACTTTATTTAACTACTGTTGCACTTCGTGTTGTTGCAGTTATACTACGCAAAACAAATCATTACGGAACAGAACCATTACCCCGTAATCAATGGCCTGAAACTGACCCGACTTTACTTAGCGAAGCACTATTCTCTATTGCACATATATTTAGTTTTGCAAGAATTATATTTCTTTTTCAGGTAAGTTATTCTATTATAGTCCAAAATGAAATGTTAAATTTGATTTAATTTAATAGAGTTCTAGTGTGAAGACGTGACCGGTGGAGTTCAATCGTGTCGGGTATGAGACAGTAACTCACTGATGACAATGGATGAAGTCGCGCAAACGTAACACGAATTGACTGAATTAGAAATATCAACCATTAGGAGCCGGCTCAGTGGTCCAATCGTAAAGCGCTCGTCGCAGGGCCAGAGGGTCCTGGGTTCGATCCCCACCAGGGTCGTGGATGCGCACTCTTGAGGAGTCCCATACTAGGACGAAACAGCTGTCCAGTGCTTCCAGGTGATCAATGGTTGTCTGGTTCAGATCAATTCGTGATATCAGCATTAATAATCTAACTATCTCCACAACAACCCCTTAAATAGATACAAAAAAACTTGGAATTATGGTATGTAGGTTTTGTTCAAACTAACCAGAATTAGAGTATACTAGAGTTATATTACATAGCCTAAAATGAAAGGAATATTGTTTCTTTTATTCGTTCTACTATGTTTAAATGTTAACGTTTTATGAAGTTTCTCTTCTGTTAAAATTTATGTATGCGGAACACAATTCACATACTAAAGTCGTTTCAGTACATAAACTTCATTTTGAAGTCCTTTCTCACGAGCTGACTTAGATTAGACAATTAGTGCAATATGAGATACACTGGATAAATGTTTCTTCATAGTATATTAGTTCTCAGCAGTGAATTCACATGCCCCCACCCTGTTTCTCATTAATAATAAAATCATGAACTTTTAGGTTTGACCTTGTAAAGTCTAAACTAAAATTTTGATGTTAGAAATGTTTGGTAATAGTTTTTATAGGTAAATAAACCGTGTTTTATTGGTATATTCAAGTAAACACTGTAAATATGGTTGAACTAGTTCGAAAGGGGCTAAAGTTGAGAATTTGCTTAGGGTCGAGATTTTGGCAGTTCAACAGTTGCAGCCTGATTTTTGTATCCAAAAGACACACGTTCAGTTCTTGATTCTACTCTGGTCTCAATACCGTTTATATTTTTTATTATCTGTTTTACTGTTTTGATTGTTTTACAAATTATTATCATCACTTATTCTTCGTCATCATAATATCAGTGAAGTTGATAATTATCTTCTACATTTCTTCTATTCCATTAAAAAGACTGTTATTTTCACTTGTAACATAAGATACTGGAGAAGTTTAATTAATAATGACAACTTCATTATGTCACTCAACAACTTCTTAGATGACTACTTGGAGAAATTAATTATGAACAATTAGCTCTCCGCCTCCCTTCACTTAATCAGATAATTGAGAATACGACAGTGTTATTATTACGTTAGTAAATAATGTAGTATCTTTCTATTTTAATTTTACTGATTCAGAATCCCTTAAAATATAATTGTACATTTAATCAAGTTGTACTGAGTTTTTGTAAACTTGAATGTTAACTGTCATCACATTTATGTGAGTTAATATGAGTCATACTCCTGAGAACATTTGACAATATTTAATTGTATTAGGATGAATTTGTATATTCCCATTGATTTGTTATAGACTGAAGCTGGTCAGTCACTGTTGCTATATGTGCATCCTGAGCGGATTGCTTCACTATATCGAGTATTCACAAGTATCATTTAATTTGTATTGTGACTGGCAAGTGGAATCCAGGACGCGCGTTTCGTCCTATTTGGGACTCATCGGCTGGATGTACCTGCATCCCAATGTTGACGTTCACACTGGGATTCGAACTCAGTCTGTTTCGTGTCAAATGTCACCGCGTACACCACTAGACTACTGAGTCCAGACAGTACAACTACTACTACCAATTCGCCCATTGCACAAACGTGACTGTCTGAACTCAGTAGTCTCGTGGTGTACGCGGTGGCATTTGACACGAAACGAACTGAGTTCGAATCCCAGTGTGAACATCAACATTGGGATGCAGGTACATCCAGCCGATGAGTCCCAAATAGGACGAAACGCGCGTCCTGGATTCCACTTGCCAGTCACAATCCACATTAAATGATTTAATTGTATTATAAAAAATGTTGTTAATTTCAATTTGATGAATAATCACTATGACTATTTTGCTTACATACGCATGAACTGAGTGTTTGTAGTCCGTATGTCAGGCTGTTTGTAAAATTAACGCTTCTTGCTGACGTTGGACTTCTTCCTCTAGTTAATTGGGCTGAGGCGGTGTGAAATAGGTTAATTCACCTGTTGATGTGTCGCTGGTCAAACATTGGTTAGCAGGTATCGAGGTTTCTTCTTAATTCGCAAAATCATAACATTTACTATCAATAATTATTAGCTACGTTTACTGTAAATACTAATGTACAACTTTATTAAATGACTTCAATGAAAAGGAGATTCTCTTTGTTGAGATGTAACGTTCCTCTTCCACCCCCCCCCTCCACGCTCTGATTTAAATTTATGAGACAACTTCGTCATAGTAAGTACTTAGCAGATTATTTATTTTTCTTATTTATTTACTTTTTAATTCAGAAATATTAATGCGAATTTTCATATTTATTGTAAAATAAAATAAAATTATGCATCAGTACGCAAATTAATTTTGATTAAAAATAATTTACTTTGGCATTTTTTTTAAAAACTGTGAAAGTAATAAATTTAGTTGATTAAATAAGTCACAGATTGATGTTCGTAGGGTACCATTGAAAATCAGGGATCAGTGGACAGCTGTTTCGTTCTAGTGTGAAACTGCTTAACAGTGCACACCACAGATTATACATAAAAGCTTTCAGGTTGACGGCGATCACCTAACCCTATGCATCACTGGGTCAGCATCCAATGATAAAAGCCCCACTTCCACCAATTTGTGATATATATATATATATATATATATATATATATATATATAGCGCAACATTCACCCATTGTCATTGGTGACAATAGTCCCACTCCCGACAAGTCTGAACTACACCAGTCACAAGTTTTTACTATAGCTTCAGGAATGTTTTAGAGTTAGTCACCAGTTAGTTGATTATTATAGTTCAGTCAACTAGAAATACCGATATCCACAAAAACAACCATCACAATTAAACTATAATACATTTAGTTAATTTAGCTTAATTTCAAACAATTTTAATGTGGATTTTTACACACAAGAAATAAAACAAAAACAAATTGTAACTAAAAATGTCGTTTATTGAGAAGAAAACAACGAAAGTGTCAATAATGTTTTATTTATTTATTTTAATTTGTTCATTTAATGAAATATGAAGAATATGTTGGTTTTATTACCGGAATGTTAATTATTATGCTGAAAAGATTTGCATTGTTAAAGTTATTCAACAATAAAGTAGACTATGAATTGGGTTGAGTTAAACAACCAATGAAATTTCACTGAATAGCTGTTTCATCCCATTAAGAATGTGTGTCGGTAACCCAACCAGAAAATGCAGTCCAGGATCTTCAAATTCTGTAGTGAACAATTAACTACTAGACCACTCAGCCTACTAACAATGAACGGTTAATACTTCTAACTCAATCAATTCATGATCTATTTGCGTAATGTAATACACTGCCATCTTTGGGTAACTACCCTGTATCGTTGCACTCTATAGAAACTACAGAAAGTACCACAAAAAGTTAGTCACTAGTTAGCTATTACTAACTGTAATTAAATTTTGTGTAAATTGTTGAATTTTAATTTGATATCATGAATATTCTTTTAATTATAAACCAAAAAGAAAACATTTTACTAGTGCTAATGATACTTAAATTCAAAAAAATTTATTCCTTTTCATGTTGAAATAAAAACCGACAAAATTACTTTGAAAATAAAAAAAAAAAAAACAAGATGGAAAACAACAATAAAGTAATTAGTTTGAACGGCATTTAATACTCTTTTTCTTTAAACAGAAAATGTTAATACTATAAACTCATTTAACCATTTGACATTATTCTATTAAATCATTAGTGAATTAATAAAAATGTTAATGTAACTACATTTAATCCATAGAAACAAAAATATGAACAAAATAATTATTTCTTCATTATCTTTTTTTCTTCCGAAATTTTGTTTTTTACAGGAAGTGAAAACATTTGAATTTCATTTTTGTTGATTATGATTTTAATGAAATTTCTTGAAAATGATAGTCATAAATGAAGAATGCATAAATCGTTTTTTGTTTGTTTTTTTCTTTTTAAAAGCATGATACTCTAATTTTTAATTGTTTGTATTCAACACAAATTGATGCTGGTTGGATACCATTAAAAACCATGGAATATTAAACGGTAGTTTTTTTTAATAAGTTGAATAATTATCACTTATGATGATGGGTGATCGTCACGTCATATCGCAAATTGATGGAAGTAGAAACTTTACCATTGAACGTTGGCAGGTCAAGTGGTAGAGATGATTACTTGTCTACTGTACAACCTGAAGACCCTCGGTTCGACACTCTAGGGGAGTCGAAAGTGCACACTGCTGAGGAGTTTCATACTTGGAAGAAACAGCCGTCTAATCCTCCAGGGTTTTTAGTGGTACCCAATAGGGATCAATCTGCAATGAATGCAAACAGTGAAAAAATAAAGTACTATGCTGTTTGAAACAAATAAAAGATGATTCATGCATTCTTTCTATAGTTTCATTAAAATGTTAAAAGTAAAACCTACGGATTTATTCTAGTGACAAGTTGAACTTCTGCATTGAATACCTGATACGTTAGTTAATATCTAAATGCACATTCTTCATTGTTTATAAATTAAATTATTTAATCCAAAGACATTAACATAAAAGTATGTAACTATAGCTGAGAATTCATATTATTGGACAAATCAAGACAGTATCATGCCAAGTATGATGCCAAAACTGCACCTTATTCTTACTAAGAATAGAATTACTAAAACAACTTGAATCCATTTCTGATTTTCTAAAAATATATTGACTTGGTGATAAATTAAAAGAAGTTTTGATACTTTCAAATGAACGAAGAATATTCTTTTCGATAAATGCTCATCACGTTCTACATTTATTAGTTCGAAATTATTAGTCGCAAGAATAGCCAGTTCTGAGGCAAGTAAAACATTATTTAGATATCAAGAATAATTGGAAGATTTTTCTCATCGAGTTATTTATAAAATACGAATGTTAATGTTGAAACAATCATCATCATCATGTAACTTGTGATACGTAAATGACAACTGAGATAAACAAGATTATTAGTCAAATTTGTGTATATAGGTATATCTGTATATGAGTAACATAGGAGATGGGATGGTAACAAAATACAATTAAATCAAGTGTTTGTAGACAAAGGTCGAATCCTATTTAAAATGAAACCGAATGGGTAGGAGTTTGTAAAATGGAGTGAACGATAATCGAAACTCGTCAAATAGTAACAATAATCGACATAATTACAATCAGTTCATTTGTTTGATTTTAAAATGTGATATTCAAATTCATTTTGTGTACTTTAATTAATAATATGAAAATGCACATTCAGAGGGATAATGCATCTGCATTAATCAAATTAAATCGTCGCATGATTAAGGTGGTGATTGGTTTAGTGGAGCTTGCGTCGGCCATGGCAAAAGAAGAAGCTAATCGTACTTCTTCTGTATGCACAGGTTTGGCTTCTTGACCCGTATAGCTATCGCCTCTGCCATTTTAAGGACTTAGAATATAACCGATCTTAGCAGATAACTGTTTACACAATTATCCAACTATTCTTGATATCTAAATAATGTTTTACTTGCCTCAGAACTGGCTATTCTTCTGACTGATAATTTTGAACTAATAAACGTAGAACCTGATGAGCATTTATTGAAAAGAATATTCTTCGTTCAGATGTCTTTATTTTTGACAAACATGGGAATTTTTAAACAATTTTCGAATGATTTATGAGGTGAATTATTATGTTTTAGAAAATCAGGTAAACGCAAACAAACAGTGAACTAGTTGATCAGTTCACACTGTATTTTCAATACTCTCTATCTTGACATTATACAGCGAATTTCGCATCATTTTCACTGTCCTAATATCAGTCAGACACAGTCGGTATACAACCTACCACTGATGCATATCTCTTTAATTCGCTACATTTAACAATAAAATAAGGAATAATAAAATCATTAAATAGAAGTCCTAATAAAAATATAGCTCGAGATGGATAAATAAATTCGAAGAATGAAATGAAAGAAATGACATTAAACCAAAGTATTAGGAGGAAGACAATTAAGCTACTACTACACAATTTTGATGGCATCAGATAAGTTTTGTCACTGTTAATTACAGAAGCTTCCTTGGTTTCAAACAGGACGTCTTCATCAATGTTTTGAGTTTCAGTTAGCTATTCAAATGATCTTACTAATACAGGTCGAAGTAATAGGGAAATTTGAATAATGTATATAAGTAAGCCATACTCATTGATAGCAAACAGGTATTTAATTGAAACTTAACTTTAATTCAGTAATGTTCAAAGTTGAACGTTACTTTCATTAAAATCAAACTGAAAGGTAGAATAATGAAGCTCCAATAAAGTGCTCGACTGAGTCAAACGAAATGACCATTCGTTCCTGCCATACATTGATTATCTTTAAAGTGTTAAGTATTTTGCATATTTCACTTTCGTAAACAGATAATTTACTATGCTTAGCAAAAATTCTACTGAATTGTGAGAAAAATATTTCATCAGCTGATGAATATGTATTAAGTTGCCTTTAAAATGAATTTTTCATCTCTATTTCTATGTTAAATGTTTTATGCATAATACTCAGTGCAGAATATTCCTTCATAAGATTTACCATTACAATCAGTTATTAAAGTCTTTTAGTTGTTTTTCAATCGATCTAATACATCAATGATTTTTAGCCTTTACTCAACTACACTAATCATGTATTTTCCATCGTCGTAACAATATTTGTCTTTAGCGTGAAAAATCCCAATTCGATCCATTTTATCTTCCCGCTTTTTTTTTCATTCATCTATGATTGGATTTCATTCCATTCACTTGTAATGAGGAAGAGTAACTTGTTATTCAAGAAAGTGAATACTGTATTTCATGTTTACATTCATATTTGTTTTCTACAAATAAAAATAAATATAATCAAAAGATTTTTGCCTAAAATAAATAAAATATTCATAATTTCTATTCTATCTCTTATGAACTGTTCGAAAGTAAACAATTTTATTGGAGAAGTAAACAAATAGAATTTATGAAGTTCACAATATCATCAATAGTTATTTAGTGCTTTTATTGATAAGCATAACAACAATAAGTAAACACTTTGATTACTAATAAATTTTAGGTGGTTTGTGGAGGTTGGTATTAAGTCTTAGTTGATTAAATTCGTCACAGTTTAATGTTGGCAATGTACCTTCGAAAATCAGCTGTCTAATGCTCCATGGTTTTTAACAGCACTCTGTAAACATCAATCTGTGACGAATTCAATCGGCTAAAATTAAAAAATGTATTTGAATTCTTGCAAGATAAGTTTATAGTTAATAATATTCCCTGTTGCTAAAACAATTACAGTTTCACAATTATTTGGTTGCTTAATGGACTGGAAAAGCTTAGTCTAATGATTATACTACTGAAAATTAACATAGATTAGGTGTTAATTATAAATAAGGGAAATTTTCTACTTGCTTGCATATAAAACGGTTTTTATACTAACAAACCGATTTACTCATTTTAATTTCATTTTATTAACGATCAATACAATGCTAATTAGGGTAGTGGACTCTTTATTTATCCACTTCATCTGAATTTCATATACCCCAAATGCATATATTCTGAATAAACTATGTAAATATCTCTTATTTACGCTGTTGTTTGAGTCAATATTTCAAGTTAGATACAATAAATGGAACCATTCTGAAAGAAAAAAGTGTTTATTATAGTTCAACTGGGATGGTTATTTTTGTGGATAGGGATATTTTTTATTTGATGAAATATGTCACAGATTAATGTTGGTAGGATACCACTAGAAATCAGGGAGCATTAGACAGCTGTTTCGTTCTAGTGTGAAACTTCTCAACATTGCGCACCCCAGATTCCGCATCCACTCCCATCAAATTGATGGAGGTGGGAACTCTATCATTGGATGTCGACCCAGTGGTGCAGGAGGTTAGGCGTTCACCGTCAATCTGTAGGCCCTTGTGCGGAATCTGTGGTGTTCACTATTCAGGAGTACGAAACAGCTGTCCAGTGTTCCCTGGTTTTCAGTAGTACCCTATCAACATCAATCTGTGACATATTCAATCAAATAAAAGTAAAATAACAGTTGAATGAATTGGTACATTTTAGATCAAATACTATCTACTAAAGGAAGTGATTAGATAATTACAAGAAATCTAGCAATCAAAACTGTCATGCAAAAATTAAGTGGATCTCATCATTATATAACTAGGATAGTCTTGATTGATTTGTTAAATAATCGTAATTATTTCATAAGCATCTTTGAACTTGAAATTTTATTATCTAACAACCCACTAATCGTTTATCAGTGATTTTAAACTATTGTAAATAATATATTGGCGTACAGCTTTGATGAAAAACTAATAGGGATAAAATTTTTCTTCATTCCTTTTGTCTTTTCTCTAAGAAATACTGTAAGAGTTTAAACTACTGTGTAGAATCCATGGAGAGTTTTGTATCGTAGATCGTTTCCTGGAATTATTTCAGACAATTCATGTTTTTTTTATTGACGGCATATTTATTAACCCACTTCAAACAGGAATTTTATTAGAATGAAATAGACAGAGTTAAACGAAAAATGATACCTGAACTCTAGGGTACTGTTTCCTGATTAGTCTTGATTCGACCAAGACCAGCTATTCAAATAAACTCACCTCATTCATTCATTATAAAGTACACGTCAAAGAATGCAACTTTATTAATTAGATGAGAATTTCAATTATCACAAATATTAAGTTATTCATATATTGCATGGTTTAGTGAAGAATGCATCCAATCGGTTTTTTTTAACTATGAAGTATGTAGTGTCTAAATTTTACAAGTTATATTGTAGGAATCATTTGAATTAGATATATCACACAAGCTACACTGTTTACTGCAAGATGATCCTTTTAATCAAAATAATAAAACATTTAATCAACTAATACAATCCATTAAAAAATCTATTCAGTAACAAAACTTCTCTTTATGAGACTATTGTTTAGAGGTGATACATTCAATAAAATGTTAATCCTGAAGTTACGCAAAGTCATCTAAGGAACATTCAGCTAAGGAAAACTGCAGCTAATGTTTCGTACCTACTCGATGGTGATACCGAAACTGAAGCATAAGTTACTTAAGCTTGCTATCTTTTTTTATATTCATCAGTTCAATTGCTTATGTATAAACTTACATTGGTAGATGTTTCAGGAGTTTACTCTCCTGTAATCGTGAGCGTCTCCCAACATGTAGTAGAATGAATTTGTATATTCCCATTGATTTGTTATAGACTGAAACTGGTCAGTCACTGTTGCTATATGTGCATCCTGTGCGGATCGCCTCGATATAGCGATTATTCGTAATTATCATTTTTAATTTGTATTGTGACTGGCAAGTGGAATCCAGGACGCGCGTTTCGTCCTATTTGGGACTCGTCGGCTGGATGTACCTGCATCCCAATGTTGATGTTCACAGTGGGATTTGAACTCAGTCCGGTTCGTGTCATACGCCACCGCGTACACCACTAGACTACTGAGTCCAGACAGTCACGTTTGTGCAATGGGCGAATTGGTAGTAGAATGAATTTGTATATTCCCATTGATTTGTTATAGACTGAAACTGGTCAGTCACTGTTGCTATATGTGCATCCTGTGCGGATCGCCTCGATATAGCGATTATTCGTAATTATCATTTTTAATTTGTATTGTGACTGGCAAGTGGAATCCATTGCACAAACGTGACTGTCTGGACTCAGTAGTCTAGTGGTGTACGCGGTGGCGTATGACACGAACCGGACTGAGTTCAAATCCCACTGTGAACATCAACATTGGGATGCAGGTACATCCAGCCGACGAGTCCCAAATAGGACGAAACGCGCGTCCTGGATTCCACTTGCCAGTCACAATACAAATTAAAAATGTCTCCCAACATGGTTGAGCAAATGCGTTATCAAGAAATAAACAGTTTGTTTTTAGTCCACTCCCTTCAAACAGGTCATGTAATAAGCATAAATCAGTCACTTTCCATAATCTACCGTAAAAATAGTGTTGCGCTTAGACCAACTAGACTCAAGTTTCCTTTAAATTGCAAAATTCAATAGCTATATGGGTTATTAGGTCAGAGTTCTGTACGAAAAATAAATAAATTGAACCTTTCTTATTACTGCCACTAATCCAAGATACAATAAGCTAACTTCATTTATACGATCACTTAATTGGACAAATGTACATATAAACTCTTGGCTTTGTATTTCCATGAATTAAGTACATCTCATCCAAAGATTATTTTGTTTTTGCTTTCATTATTCACAGATCTCCATATTATAATTAAAATTATTATTATTATTAATAATAATCATGGACACCCATAGTGAATATGAATATCACCAAATCACCTCTTCTATTTCTCACTTAATTCATATCATTTCAAATGTGGCGTCATTTTTGAACTAATCATTGTATCTGATTGGAATCCTTTTTATTATTATTAGGCTTGCGCAAATTGTGATGATTTTTAATAATCACTGACCTCATTTTGCAAATCCTTACTGAATCGATATCATTTTAAGAAGAATTTAGTTCTCGGCTAACCACTTCATTTGATTGAAGTTTTCTAAGTCTCCCCCCACCTCCCATCTTGTCACCCACATTCTGATAATTCATCTAATTATTTCAATTGACGTAGAAATTTATGCAAATTTAACATTACAATATTGTTTCATTGTTAACAATCGTACATTGTAAACAATCTGAAATTTATATTCAGTTAACCTTCTTATCTAAATGATGCATTTGCTTCAAAAATTGTCTACTTTTTATTTTGTGATCATTTATTTTAAATCAATAAGAATAGAACCTGGTAAAAAAATTTGTAATTCTTTGGAAATTTTTTCTTATTCTTCCATACATAATATGGGAGATATTGTAGCATTGACTTACTATTGTAATGAGCCTCGTTGTTAGGTAATTGTCATAATGTGGAAGGTAACTATGCTATATTCTAAAAAATGGTCTATTTTCATATGAATGCGTAGTCGACCACCTAAATAGATAAGTATATTGGGATTGCGTGTTAACTACTCTCTAAAATAGAATTAATAGCAAAATGCACTTAATTTATTGAAATCATAAGATAAACAACCGGTCATTCAAGTGAGTTACTTTATTTAGCAAAATGTTTGAAACGAAATGGATTTGTATACTGCATTACGATAATCAATAGACTTTAGATCTAATTATTAGACTTCATTCTTCTATCAGACTAATATCTAACAAAATCGAATGGTTGATAACTGAAAAGTTGAATAAAAAACTTCATTCTTAATTGTATACTTATAATAATGACGAAATGAAGTGTATTTATGCTTTACAAATACCGTAGAATATGAAGCGGGTATAATTCACCACAATCTGTACTAACATTTACAACAGGCAAGAGTAGAAATTGGATTTCAAATTACATTTCATGCATAAATATCTGTACAATTACAAGAATTAATTAATTGAATAATATTTCTCTTTAACTTTTTTAGATTAATGAACATCTTGGACCATTACAAATTTCACTTGGCAATATGTTAATTGATATTACAAAATTTATATTCATATTTTTACTGGTGATTTCTTCTTTCGCATGTGGTCTTCATCAATTATATTATTATTATCTTTCAAATGAAGAGGATAATAGACCACGTGCATTCAGTTCGTAAGTTGAATAGTACAATAAGAAAAGATTGTTTAATATTACATTGTATATTTATTAAAGAAGATTGTTAACGTTATATTGATATATATCGTTTTGAAGAATTCCTAAATATTGTTACTCATTATAATCTAATATTGTTTGGTTAATGCACGTTATCAGTCTATCTTGTGAAATAAAATCATCTACAATCCAACATCTTGAAATCGAAAACATATCGCTTCCAATATGATATAATGGCCTAGTTTTATTTGATATATGTGCACCACAAAAAAGAGAATGAAATATCGTATGTGACTATCAATAATATCGTCAAATGTCAGACAAGTAGGAACATAAAAAAAATAGTTTCATTTGACATGATTGCTTTGTAAACTTTTACAAAGTTAGAACAACTAGATTTGATAAACAAAATGAATCCAATTTGTGGCATCAAATTAAAATTCAATAATCTCCATAACATGAAATTATAGTCAGTATCAGTTAACTAGTGACTAATCCTTCGGAAGTAATTCTTCGAGTTCGAGTAACCAGTGTTTAACTATGTTACGTGTGAGGCAGTTGCCAATCAATGGCAATAAATGAGGTCGAGTAAATACATCGCTAATCGACTGATTGTTAAATGACAGTCGACTTAGTGTTCTAACGATTAAGTATTCGTCTCCATGCCTGAGGATCCTAGATCGGATTCCCTGGTGAGGTTATGGATGAACGCTACTGTAAAGTCCCAGACTAGGGGGAAAACAGTTATTCAGTGGTTCCGGGTTTTAAGTGGTTGTCTAACTCAAATTCAATTCGTGATTTCATGTTAGAATCCATAATATTATTTGGCTTCTCCTCAGATATAAAACGAGCTACATTAACAATAAATAATAATATAGCTATAGTGATACACATAGTAGTAAGTAAAATCGAGATCAAAATGTTCCAAAAAAATACACACTGTTAAGAAAACAATATGAAATATATAACACAGTAGTCAAGATTAAAAAGCATTCATATTTGAAAAACAATTCATGTAAAAGCGGCGAGGGTTAGATGTTATAAATGCGAAATGTGAAAAAAATTGAATAGGTTATTAGAATGCATTTAGATTTTTTCGTTGGTTTGTTATGGTCTAAAGTTAACTAGTCTCCGTTGCCGTATGAGCATCCTGAGCGGATTACCCAGATATATCTATAGTTTACAAGTATTATTTAAGTTTAATTGTGACTGGCAAGTGGAATCTAGGTCGCGCATTTCATCCTATTTGGGACTCGTCAGGTGGATGTACCTGAACCTCAATGTTGACATGAACTTGTGAATCATAGCTATATTGAGACAATCCACTCAGGATGGACAAACAGCGACAGAGACTGATCAACTTTAATCTATGAAAAATCAATGAAACGATTCAAATACATTCTAATTATGTATACATGCCAGTTGCACAGTTGTGGCGTTATGGATTCAGTAGCATAGTGGTGAACGCTTTAAAGTTTGGCATGAAACGAACTGAGCTCTAGTCCCGGTGTGAACGTCAACACTGAGGTGCAGGTACATCCAGCCGACGAACTCCGGACTGGACGAAATTCATGTCCTGGATTCCATTTGTCAGTCACAATCCAAAATCGATTAGCTGTTTCACAAAAGATTAACGCGCAATCGATTAAAGTAGTTAAGATAAGCATCATGAGCGGCTGTTAACGGATTTGAATAAGGAGATTATTTGACAGACGGTAATACATCAAAGCAACTATCTCCACCCTGGCAAACTTCGTATAATCACTTTTCCTTTCTGTGCACAAAAGTCAAGTTAAACCTTTTGGTTGATAATTTTTTCACTACATCCTATTCACTTTTTGCCACAAGTACATGTGAATTTATAAACACAGTTGGTAGTAACTTCAGAAGGGTTATGAACTACTCTGGACATTTGAAACGAAAGAAAACAGTAGAGCAGCAGAAAAGCTTCGATTTTGTGTAGCTTTCACCCTCCCATCAATTCTACTAAAAATCAAATCCCCCTTTGAATGTAATTCGAGTAGAAATGGGTTTTCTCTTTATTCTTCTGTACTTAGTATTTCCAGCAAGCTCATCTTCGTACTTTTTAGTGGATTTTCCTAGATAACCATTTCTGAAGAGAAAACGTGTGATGTGTACTAACTTCTTCTCTACTTTATCGGTTGACAATAAATTTATAGCTCTATTGAATAAAGTAGCTAAGCATGTTGCCCGCCTTACTTATCTTGGAAGTCTCATCAGTTCTGATGGTCTGGTGTTTGATCAAATCTCGGCTCGTATACACAAGTCTCGATTAGCTTTCGCAAATCTGCGTCACTTGTGGCATAGGAGAGACATCCGTTTACCGTTTAAAAAACGCGTTTACTGTGCAGCAGTTCAGTTCATTTTAACTTTATGGGTGTGAAACATGCCCAATTAGGATAGATATTCGCGGGCTCCTAGTATTCAATCATAGATGTCTTCGAAGCATTGGTCGCATGTGCTGGGACCACCGAGTAAGTAATATGTGGATTAGGAATAGAGTACTCTGTAAATATGGTAAATTGATTGAAGTAGTGTATCTTCATAAGTTGGGGTGGTTAGGATATGTGTTATGTATCACCAGCCACCGCCTACCTTGACGAGTAATGATAGACAGTTTAGGAGTAGGCTGGGGAAAAGCTAGGGGCAGCCAAACCAAAACATGGCAGTAGTCCATGAAGTTATTGACAATTGGAATTTGACATGTTAGTAGGTGCAGACTACCTGGTTGAGGTTTGCGTGACGATCGCAACCAGTGGTTAGAGATTTTGGGTGACATGGCTCAAAATTGTTCGCAATGGCATAAGTTCATCCATTCCTTGTTCTCTCTCCTAAATTCTAAAATTTTGGATTCATCACAGCTTTCTTTTTACTGAATTATATTTTCTTAGACCTTATCTTAGATCCCTAATCTTTTCCATTATTTCTAACACCGTAACTGTTCCCAAAACTGTGTAACTTAGTCCAACAATTTTATCTCCATTTGCTAATTGAGGCATCGCAACTTGAACTGATGTATTCACGTAGCAAGTTCTACTTTGTGACTAACTGACTGACTGAAATTGAAGTGATGCATTTTAAAGTGCACAAATTATATGCCTTACTCAATCACTAGAACTTAAGTATAATCTACTAATTTCTGAGTAAGAATAAACATTAATAAGTATACAAAGAAATAAACTTACGATCACAAAAAATGATATAATTTGTAATACTAAATTGTAATCGGATTCCACTTAAGAACACGTTCGACTATTTGGGAACTTGTATTTCAGTATTTCAACATAGTACTATCCACTATAACTGTGGCTTACATCTTTCCTACAAGTTCTAGGTCTCAAAACTAATGATTAATACGCTAAATAGAATGATATATTTATTTTAAACATATGGTCAGCAAAACAAATTATTTGAATTCAACTAGATATAATAAAATAAATTAATTGTTTTCAAGTGTACAACCAGCGAATTAGCCAATAGATTCTATCAATAAAGTACTAAGTTTGAATAAGCTTTGCAACGACAAAAAGTAAGTCATCTTACTTTGGATAAACGCTATGTCAACATACTTTATGACAGTTACTATTTAAATTTAAAAACTATTGAAACGGAATGATTTTATTCAAATGTGCATAGAAATCATTTCAACAAATGCATACGCTACGACTAAGAGTATTACAATTCAATCCTGTAACCTAATTCGATTGTATTTTTGACAGTAAAAAATGATGTTAATCACTTGATCATGGTGAATTGGTAATCTTTGTTTCCTTTTAGCAGTGGTTTAATTATTTGTGTAACAACTTTTATTGGTACAATGAGATTTCTTCTTACCCTGAAAGTATTAAAACATACAATCCAGTAGAAATGATGATATGTAGTTCAGTTGTTTACATGCTGTTTGGTTTCTTGCTAAAATGTGAATTTAGTTTTTGTAATTATAATGAACTTGGTCTAGTAATAAACTCTAGTGATATTCATTACAAACCATTATTATTTTTGTGTATATGACTGGCTGAATACCATATGAACTGTAAGAATATACAGCCCTCTAGATGATATTTATACATTTGATATACTTTCTGTACTAATCTCTCATTAAACACCAATCCATTTTCAATAGAGTTTTTGTACAGATAAAGTTGATTATATCAAACAGACTAATTGTAAAGTCTTTCTACTGGACTAGATAAAATTGAGAATATCACCTTGATTAATAAATGATTGCTCTTTTTTTTTTCGGTTACTAGTGAGTGTCTTAAAAATTCATCTAATTGTACCCACACTAATTTAATCACTATACTGTAGAAAGATAATTCATTTAATACTGTTTTTTTTTTTTTTCTGAAGTAGGCATAATATAAAATAAACATTTTATATCAATAATTCTTTGAAGAAACTTAGTTTAGAAAGTAGAAACAAGATGTCTGGTAAATTAAGATGAATCCATTGTCTTTTGTCTACATCTATTCAATTGTATATACGTAGTGAAAATTCATTAAAAAGAAACAAACGGTTGAATAAATTGGTAATAAATAAATAAGTTAAAATTAAAATATTTCTTCAGAGAAGATGGAAGAGGAGGGTGAGTTGGGATGACAATAGATAAACCAGTCAATTGTATCTAGTCCCGTTTTCCAAAAATGTAACATAAAATAAAGTAAAAATAGCAACATATACAAGCAGTAAACTAGTTATGTCAGGGAACATGCTGAAAAATTTACTGTCTTTTAATGAACAAACTAATTTCAGACCTTTTAATAATTATTACTTTTGTAAACATTAACCAAATTAAATTAGTTGATTGGTTTTGTCACAGACTGATGTTGGTAGGGTACCACTGAAAACCTGGCAGTACCCTATTAACATTCAATCAACTAGACTTAATGCCAATCTTCATAAAACTACCTGTGTTCAAGATATTGGTTAATTAAGCTGTTAGTTATTTTATGAAGAGATCAGTGAGTGTGGTTTCGTTATAAGTGTTTATCTTTTGTGAAAGAAAAACTGATTTATATGAGACTTTAGCTGTCAGATACTATTAGATAGAGTTTTTTAAAATGGAATTGCATCTTGTTTTATTACGATGGTTTAGATCAGGCAAATACATACGAATTTGTCTACAAATGACATGAACTGGAAACATACGCGTAAATTGATCAGATTTGTTTATGCATTTTTTAAATATAAAGGAGGAACTAAACCTTTTTTAGGATTTAAGAACTTTAATATTAGAACTTTATAATTGCTTGGAAACATTTATGAGTGATAGTTGCTAAGTAGTTGCATTTCAATAAGAGCTCTCTTTGAATCAAACTGCGTTAGAGCTTTACACATATTGTTTGGTTTGTTAACTTAAAAAGAACTAGAACGATTAGTTATGGAGGATAAGATGAATTCATTTTATGCCGTTTGATTCTTATAAGCTTTGTACCACCTATAATATGACAGAATTAAAGTTTCAATAAAGTTTAGCCCAATTATAGTCATAAGATTAGTTGGAATTTAGGTCCAATACATACCAGCATGATGTAACTAACCAAATTTACCACTGTAAGTATGCTAAGATTTAATTATAACTCTGTAATATGATAAGTTGCATGGAGATGATGAGAACCGAACAGAACAAAATGAACTCTTGCATAACTTGTTGTTCATATTATCATTCGAATATGCCTGATTGTTAAAGAACAAATACTGAATTAAGTTGATTTCAATCTAAGGTTATAAAAGTGCCTATTTCATTGCTTTTACAGAAACCAATAAATCTGTTGAGATATAAGTTACTAATGCCGATTGCATTAAGTGAATAAATCTCACTAATGACGTTTCGAACAGGTTGTTAATAGACAAAAAGTACTTGCTGCTCAGTGATATGAAGTACAACATTAGATTAAGGCGATTTTTTTAAAGGTATTAAGACTGTTATACTAACATGTTTAAAGAATCATATGAATTTCAGCTACGCAGATCAGAACTTATCTAAATAGAAATGATCAGTGAAATTTACAAATATACCTTAAGATAACAATTAGTAAACTCTCAAGAAGGCATGAATCAGTATTCCAGACTACAAATTTATTTTTACTTCCAAGTTACAATTTATACAACTTGCTATATAATCAGTTGTTTCCATTCGTAAAGCAAACTGTGAAAACTATGATGAATGTTGCTATCTATTTAACTTTTCCTTTATGTTTTACTTTTCGTAATGACCCAACTAAACTTAAAAAACATTTCATTGCGTCTAAATTTTCACTTTATTTTCGAAGTTATTGGTTCCGCATATAATATATAACATTCATTACTTCATGGAATAAACCTCATAGTCAACTGATTGTGGAAACATTGTTATCAACCACTTAAAATATTCGCTGATGGATATTTAAGTAGAAATTCAATTATATTGTGTTCCCTGCAAGACCAACGATCCTGGATTGGATCTCAGTCAAGTTCAAAAGTGAACTAACTATAAATTCTTTATAAAAATGTGTAATGAAAATGTTAAGCATTTGTGGACTGTCATCATCAAATAAATTCATCTGGCTGAATAAGGGATTAAAACAACTTGCTTAATTAATTAACGATTTGAAAATTTTCAGCTAGAAAACATCTATAGTCATATGTTGTTCACTTAATGTTAATATGTAATGAATCACTCACAAGAACTCTTGAATAAACAAGTAAACCAGTATATCAGTATACGGTTGTATAGAAAAATGTGGATTTTACGTTAAATAAAATTAAGCATTTCATTTTGACCTTATTAATAGTTATGTTAGTAATATCTGTCACTGAGGTAATTTGAAATAGTTTGCGTCTACCTGTTGATATTACTATAGGGAAATTTAACACAACTGGATCAAATTTAAGCCCTAGGTATGATCATCAACTCTGCGATGTAGTTACATCCAGTTGATGAGTTCAGAATGGAATGAAACATGCTTCCTGTATTCCACCTGTCATGAATCATTTACCTTTACTTTTCAAATTTAGAAAATATTTTATGATATCTTAAGCATAATCATTGTTACCAGTGAAGATAAGACATTTTAAAACATGTCGCCTGATTGTATTGAAACTATTTAGTGAATTAATAAAAAAAATTGGACAAAATAAAAAGATTTATTAGTCACAATCAGTGATACATTTATATCAACGCTCTAAATGCAATCAACAGTAAAGATGAGTACTTCAATCTAGGAAGGTTACATATACAATTAAGTTAGGTAAGGTTTAAAAGACGGATTGTTATTGTTATGTTTTGTTTTTTATTGTTTTACAGACTTGTTAGTTCATATCGTACATTATTTTGGCATTTATTTGGAAGTAGTCAATCTGGAAACTTTGAAGTGACATTTGTAAATAAAACCAACGGTGAACGTGAACGTATGGAATCAGCTAGAAATACAATGGTTGTAGGCGAAATCCTCTTGTTAATTTATCATGCTATGGCTATTATAGTTTTGGTGAATATGTTAATTGCCATGATGTCCAATTCATTTCAAACTATACAGGTATGTCGTTCGAATAAAAAAGGAAAACTTTCGACTATAGTGTTATTATTTTAACTAAAATTTATGATGGTTTTTCAGTTGTCGCGTTAGCAAATACAAATTTGCATTTTTAAATGACATAAAACGTCATAATATTGTTTTAACAATCTGTTCATTCATTGACACTTTTCAGTATCTAAAGCATTTTATTTCATTAGCAGGAAATAAAATATGCCAGAATACGCTAGTTAACTAGTTGAAAACATTCATCTTTTTCTAGCATAATAAATACATAAACATGAATGACAATTTTACTGCAATCAAACTGTATTGCTTTGATTCCTAACTATTTAATGAAAATGATTTAGGTGACTAATTACTTGGGAAATGAGACTGATTCTTTTCCTAATCATATGAAACTGTACCTAGTTATAAATTAATTTAATGAATTGAAATTACAGGAAGTTTTATACATAACTGTTTAACAACAATTTCCCAGGGAAGAATATTTAAATATTGCATTTCTCTGATAAAATTATCTGTCAAATGTTGACTTTTTTTCAGTCTTTGAGGTCCTAAAACGGGAAATGTTTCAAATGACGGACATAAAAACTATGCTTATGACATTCTAAATCATTAACTATTCATAAATGAAACAATGAAAAACTCAAATAAAAAACAGCCATTGTTAATTCATTCTAGTTTGTAATTGATTCACAGATAGCTATATATGAATGAGATCTGTTGAATACCGAATTGTAATAATAACCAAAATAGTTTAGAAAAGTAGTCAGTAGTTCTCTCATCTTCAAAAATTGGTTATTCTGTATATATAAATGCATAATAGTTGCGCATAGTTGACAGTTCTATTGTCTAACTGTAGAATAGTCTCAGTCATCTCTTATTAAGACAAAATAAGTTTACGGTAAAACTGAGCTTATTTATTAAAACAATAAAAAATATTTTAAATCTTGATTTTCGTTACACACAATTACTAATTTATAAATCTTTGAAAATCGGTTTAAAAAAAACCAAGGGAAACCAACATTGAAATACTTTTCCACAGAGATTTATTTTCTTTTATTAGAAAATAAATTTTCGTAAAAGAAAAAAAGAAAATAAAAAAAGAAGTTGAATTAAAATAACAAAAGCTGTTTTTCAAGTTTGCGTTTTTTTTTCCTTTCTTTTGTTACAGTAGTTACACAATCATGTAGTTAAATTGTTTTCTCATGAGAATCATCATTCAATTACTAAGTAGTATAACAATAAAATAAAGTTAATTGACAAAATTGAAATGAATGTTATCCATCTGATTGTATATTCTATGCATACAACATTAATGTAGCAATCAGTAAATAGGGTTTTTTTTTCTTTCTTCTATTGACAATTGTTGATTTGATTATTAAATTAATTGTAAATCATTTGATACTTGAAAAGAAAATTTAGATTTTCTGAAGGAAGAAAGGAAGGAAAACAAAAAACCTTCTTCAAATGATTTCAATAGTTGAAATTCTTATCAAAATATTCAATGAAAAATTGTTGATAAACCGAATAATATAAAGTGTTTCAATGTATAATTGAATTATTGAGATATTCAACCGCATACACATTTATTGGCATTAAATTTTGTTATTTAATAAAAACGAACTAAGTTACAACTACTTTATCACTTGAAAATATAACTGATCATATGAATATTATTCTATTTAATGGGTAGGTATTAAATCTAAACATAATAATCATAGTGAACAATACATAGTAAAAGGATTTCAACATTTTCAAGTTGTTAAAATGAATACTTGTGCTGGATTATTAGTTGATATCAACAAAGACGAATGAATTTATGATGAATTAATTGATTCTAGGAATCATTATATTAGCTTAGTATTCAAAGTTACTAGTTATTATCATTACATATACGAAACAGTTGATTATTTAAACAGTATTTCATTTTGATTAACGATTTCACTTGTTAAAAACAAAGACGTTTGAACGAAGAATATTCTTTTCAATAAATGCTCATTAGGTTCAACGTTTATTAGTACAAAATTATTAGTCAGAAGAATAGCCAGTTCTGAGGCAAGTAAAACATTATTTAGATATCAAGGAATAGTTGAATAATTGTGTAAACAGTTATCTGCTAAGATCGGTTATATTCTAAGTCCTTAAAATGGCAGAGGCGATAGCTATACGGGTCAAGAAGCCAAACCTGTGCATACAGAAGAAGTACATTCAACCTCTTCTCTTGCTATGGCCGACGCAAGCTCCACTAAACCAATCATGCGACGATTTAATTTGATTAATGCAGATGCATTATCCCTCTGAATGTGCATTTCCATATTATTAATTAAAGTACACAAAATGAATTTGAATATCACATTTTAAAATCAAACAAATGAACTGATTGTAATTATGTCGATTGTTGTTATTGTTACCTATTTGACGAGTTTTGATTATCATTCACTCCATTTTACAAACTCCTACCCATTCGGTTTTATTTTAAATAGGAGTTCGACCTTTGTTTACAAACACTTGATCTAATTGTATTTTACTACCACCCCATCTCCTATATCACCCATGAACACAGATACCTATATGTATTTGATTAATATTGTTGTTTATTTCAATTGTTGTTTACGTTTAACAAGTTGTATGATGATGATTAGTTCATCATTAATATTCGTATTTTATAAATAATCCGAAGGGGAAAAACTTCCAATTATCCTTGATAGTCTAATTAATGTTTTACTTGCCTCAGAACTGGCTATTCTTCTGACTAATAATTTTGTACTAATAAACGTAGAACCTAATGAGCATTTATCGAAATGAATATTCTTCGTTCAAACGTCTTTGGTTTCGATAAACATGGGAATTTTTAAACGATTTCACCTGTAACTACTTGATTGATTTATGCAGTTGTATTCATTAACTTTTGCGTTTTATTTATTTTTAAGTAGAGTAGTAATCTAGTTGTTAAGTAAGACAACTTTTTGTCAGTAACATTATAGTTTCAAATCATTTACTACCTACTTGAATTTAAGTACTTAGGAGATATTACTGTTCATTATCACATAAACAGCAGAGCTTAAAACTGAGCATAGTCAATGTTCATTCGGTGAATAAGGAAGTTGTACACAAAAAATAAGTACATTACTTCAAGAATTCATTTACATGTCTATCATTCATATTCATGTATTTTTCTCGATGATAATTTATAACATAAATCATTATGAAATGAACTACATGAATGACAATTTCACACAAAAAGTATTGTTTATAGATGTTTATGAATAAATAAGTTACAAATTATTCATCAACAATAGTTATACTCCACTTTAAAATAAATCTTTACATCATCATTATAAAATTGTAAAGCATTGACAGTAGTTGGCAGTTTAAAAGCTATGAATAGTCGATTGAATAATTATGAGTCGTGTAAATAAAAGTTAGCTTGCGTATAAATACAAAACTTAAGACTTCGAGGAATTTCTTTAGTGGTCTAACATAAACAGTCTCTTCCTGTCGATCTGCTGAAGTTGATCAGGTCTCTGTTGATATATGTTCAGTAGTAGTTCAGAAGTATAAATTAGGTTGAATTATGGTCGCTAAATAGAACCTAGATTCCACTTGCCAGACATAATGCAACTTGGTTTAAAGCTTTTTACTTTTTATGTTATTAATAATATACTTGTATTCAAGCAAAAATAATTGAAGTAATAGTATTTCTATTAAATTAAGATGAAAACATCCACATTATCTATAGCAAAAATGGTAAAAGTACATAAAGCCTATTCACCTCGTTTTATTATATATTTGTTGATAATATACCAGATGCAGTACATGAAATTCACGTAATAATTGTTTATTAACATTTGTGTTGTTTTAGAATCATGCAGATACAGAATGGAAATTTGCTAGAAGTAAACTATGGGTTGGTTATTTTGACGAAGGATCAACACTTCCACCACCATTGAATACAATTATAAGTCCTAAATCTATAATCAGATTTTTATGTGGAATATTTCATTTTATAATTCTAATTATAAGAATATGCCGAAATTGTAAACTACCTGTAAACAGTAGTAATAAAAGTAATAAACAAAACAAAACAAAATTACATATACTGAATCGTCAACCGATTCAACAAGTAAATCAAGATGAATGGGATATTGAAGTACAAGGAACGAATACAGGAGAGAAATATTCTAATGCTAATGTGATGAATAAACAAAAACAAGTAAGATAAAATATTGTATTAAACAAAAGTACTCTACATGATTTAGGCTTTCATGAATGCATAGAGTTATCCTCATTGTTACGGAGTGGATAATATAATAATCACCTCATTTGTCATAGTGATGATGGATCTAACAGATAATACTACTATTTACGGTTCAATTAAACCATTCGATATATTCAGGTTAAAAACAAGTTGTATTTTAATCAAAAGTATGCGATGCATTCAATGAAAGTATACTATTTGAGTGACAAATTGATTATGACCTGTTCAGAAAGAAAACATTACATTTTCTATTCAATATGTGATTATTATGAAAGCGAGTAGAAGGAAATATGAAATACAGTTAGACAATCAATGACAACATTGAATTTACTCCCCAAAAATAGTAATATTGTATTTACAATTAAGGGGGTTGTTGTTGAGATAGTTAATGTATCAATGCTGATATCACGAGGGTCCTGGGTTCGATCCCCAACAGGGTCGTGGATGCGCACTGCTGTGGAGTCCCATACTACGACGAAACAGCTGTCCAGTGCTTCCAGGTGATCAATGGTTGTCTAGTTTAGATCAATTCGTGATATCAGCATTGATAAATATTTTATTTACTTACTAAGATAACTTGGAGTATATTTTATTAGAAACATTACATCTTTATTACTGTTAATAACCAGGAAAGTTATATTACACTGGTGTATTTTATGTTGATCAAAGTAAGAACAAAATAATGGATTAACTAAATGAGTTATCGTACATAACAGCTGTCCTTAAATTCAGATATAAACAAAATATATTTTTCACCGACTCCATCGTAATAGTGTGTATAACTGTATAACTTGTTTATTTCATCCTATAAAGAATTAAATTAACGTATCCAGTTACTTTACCTGAGGAGAAGATTAAACATTTCACTTTTTCTTACACTAAAATTATCATTAACTTGAGAGATGAAATCATCAATAGAATACAACTGAACAAGTGTTTAGTGAAAACCTTAATGTTTGACAGTTTCATTTCTCTGAAGAAGCTAAGACCAAATTACACAGTAAAATGCTAGAATTATTTACACTGGTAACGTTTCACATTTATATCTTTCATATACATGTCAACTAATTTTTAACAAACTATTTATTTAAATTTTGATGAATATTTCACGTAGATTTCAACTTTTTTATACAACTTCGTTTATGCAGACATAGAAAATGATTTTTCAGTATATTGACATGATTATTCAAGAAAATACTGGTTTTAAAATAAGGTTGTACCTTTCAGTCTTATTGTAATGGACTGTAACTGGTCAGCCTCTGTTGCTATATGTGCATCCTGAGCGGATCGCCTCGACATAACAATACTATACAAGTAATATTCAAGTTAGATTGTGACTGGCAAGCGGAATCCAGGATGCGCATTTCGTTTTTTTGGGACTTACCTGGATTCAACTAGATTCCAATATTGATGTTTACACTGGGATTCGAACTCAGACCGCTTCGTGCCAAACGCCACCGCATTCCCCACTGAGCTACTGTGCATGTGACTGTCTAAACACAGTAGCCTATGATGAACGCGGTGTCGTTCGGCACGAAGTGGACTGGGTTAAAATCCCAACGTGAACATCAACATTGAGATACAGGTACATCCAGCCAATGAATTTCAAATAGAATGATACGCGCATCCTGGATTCCGCTTAGCAGTCACGATCCAACTTAAATATTGATTTTGTTTAGATTTTCAATGAACAAATGGATTTTACATTGTTACTGAAATACAACGGATTCTATTATGTACAATGCCTTTTTTCTCCTTTTCCAGCAGTCCATCAAAGAAATAAAACGAAGTAAACGAAAAACCTACTATCAGGTTAGAAAAATAATTAAAAATATACTTGTAGATTTTGCATATTTTAAAGTTGTCAATTAATTTTTTTTTGGGCAACTATCAGAAATTATCTTATGAATGATACATGTCATAAGTTGTTATTTTCTTGATCAGTGAATATTTGATATCGAAAAATTAAACTGAATTAGACAATCATTGAAAAATTAGAAAGGATTGACCCGATGGGGTCGTGGATGCGCACTGATGAAGAGTCCCATACCATGACGAAACAGCTGTTCAATGCTTCCAGATGATCAATGGTTGTCTGATTCAGATCAATTCGTGATATCAGGATTGACAAATGATCTCCACAACCCCCTGATTGAATAACTGTTTACTATCATTTAATCAATATATCAATAGATATCAACATTACCATAGAAAGATTCAGATTAAAACATTTTTAACAAATGATTACTTATCTATGATTTATTTCATTAATTTTAATTATAATTAAAATACAATCATGATAGATGAAAACAATATACGAATAGATAGTTAACTGAATAGTTTTCCACTGAATCTCAATGAATTTAATACATCTTATCAAATATTCAGTTTAGAATTATTACTTCAAAACTAGTCTTTTATCATGTAAATTAAAAATACAAATGTTTACATCAGAGCATTTAATATTAATTACAATTAGTTATTTGTGTTCATCACAGATTGATGATTGTTGGGTACCAATGAAAACTAGGAAGCAACGAAAGTCAGTTCCATCCTAATATGGGACTCTTTCATAGTAGTGCACATCTTCCCGGGCCCCCCCCCTCCTAGTGAATCGAACTCCTGGATTTTCAGTGGTGAACAATAGTGGTTTACAATAGTTTCACTGGAAAATATATTATTTTACATATTGTTCGTTATTTTAATAAGAAAGAGGCAAACTTAATTACTGAATTTTGGTCATCATATTGAAATATACTCTGGTAGTCAACCAGTATAAGTATTGACTAACCAAGCTGGAGACATTTGGAACACTCATATATGATTAAAATGACTAATGTTACATAATGTTACTTTACTTTCATTATCTCATATCATAATTGCATCCAATTATATACAGTTTACATTTAATAACTAGCGTTTTATGAATTCGCATTTAAAGAGTGTTCCCATGAATTCGATAACAGATGCAATCCAATGGATTGTCTTATTGTTTAATTAGGCTAATTGAGACATGAAACTGTAGACATATATTTAACTATGTTGCATTATATATATATATATATATATATATATATATATATATATGAGAGCGTTGGCTGTAGTCTGAATATCTTAACGATAAACTTTTTTAGTTAAAGCATTCAATGTTGAAAATTAAACGCCAATATGATTAACATATACGACAATTTATTTCAATTACATACCTAAATGTACATCATTATTGACAAATTTATGACACGTAGAATAATAATAATAATTATATATATATATATATATATATATATATATATATAAAACTGTTTATCAGTTTAGAGCCTTTATTCTGTAAAACATAGAACGTTATGAAATATATGTAAATGTCATTTAACTATTCACTCCCTTAGTCCTTTTTTTCTACCATCTATCAAATTACAGTAATTCACAATTATTCATAGAAATGTGTTTTTTTTTCTTTATGAGTTTACTAATTTTTGGGCGTTTCTATGCAGATATATAGTTATTTTATTTACTTGCGAATAGATTTCTGTTAGCATCTACTTAAATAATCATTAGTAATATTATAAATATATAATATGAAGTTAAAGGTAGAAATTGAATATTAAAATAAGAGAAATCACACTAGTAGATAAGTATGGTTTATCATTTTCTCGCATGCCTTTAATTATATATACAATAGGCATATTTATGCATAAATTTACTGACTACTCCTACGAATATCGACATTATCTATAGTTTCATTTTCTAGTCAACCTTTATAGTGTAATCAATAGAGAAGAATATAAATTACTTTTTATTAACTGATAGATTAAACTTGATGAATTAGCTACAAGAGAATTAAGTTCCGATTTTATGACTTTTAGTAATAATGATAATGATAATACTTCATATACTATGTACAAAATAATAATAGTATTAATGATGATACTGATAGACATGACTTCTAGATGAACAGCTGACACTTTTCATTCAGAAAGGGATTACTTAATTCTGATCAGTTATGAAATCGTCAGTTTAAAATATTCATAACAACAGTATACTAATAACTTGGTAGTCATCATTAGAATTTGCTAAGGATGTTTCTCTTGTAAATAAACAATTAATAATAAAACTGTCATTACCGAACCCGAAAGTGCCAACTGTGACATTGTATTTAAGAAATGAATAAATCGAGCCACTCATAGATTTTTACAAACTAGATTTATTTCTTTGAAATACAGCATCTTGGTAATAAATAAAATGTAGGTTGGTTCTAAATTAATTAAAAGCGCTATGGGAAGATACATCATTGCCGTTCAGTAAATCTAGATGCAGCGTTCTAAATAATTAGTCGACGAAATAACGCCACACTTCTGATTAATACTTAGTCATCAGCTATTCGACGGATTAGTACAAATTTATGTACGCAAAAGGATTCGTAGTTTACGTGGTACTACCACAATGAGAGATTTCTTGCTATATTTTCCTTCTCATTTTCAATGTCTTTGGTTTTTCGAAAACGTGTCATAAGTCTTTCTTTTTCGTTTTGTCTGTCTTCCAAATTTTTAAACATTCCATATTACATTGTAACTCTTACGTATTCATACTAACACCTTTAATGCTTAGCTGTCTTATAGTATTCATCAGAATACTTGATCTCTTGTCAGAATAGCACTTTACGTAATAAATTTTTCCACATCAATTTAAACAACTGCTATCATAAGTGATTTTGTTAATTAATATCAATTTTCGTCACTGTTCACTGTTAACAAACCACTTAGTACATATCTTTCAAACTCGGCTACATTACGGCCTCACTCTCATTTATTTTGTTCATCAATAAATTGAACATGTCATTATGATTATCAGTTCAAGGATACCCATTTAATAATCATAAGACGAATTTATTCAACGAAGGATTCCATTTCAACGAACTAATTTGCATAGCTGAAAAAATATGACGCAATTAATAATTATTTGTTAAAATTATTATAATTACGAAATACACAACTAAACAGTTATTGGGAACAGATATGATTAATAGAGCAAACATAGCAATTGTCAATGTCATTAAGTTGAAATGAAAAAGATGTGTTAATGATAATCAACAATTCGTGAAGGATAAGTTTCCAAGACTAATCAACTCGTTGTGTACATACAAATCCACTTGCTCTTGTGGAGAAAAGTATATAGGTCGTTTGCCGGGACTACATGTCCATTGCATACGTGAGTACATACCAACATGGCTTAGCAAGAGGTAGCAGAGATCAGTTACTATATTTTACCAAACATACGACTGTATAGCTATGCAAAATGGAGTCACTGAAATAGGATTTTTTGCTGAATAAATTTATTTTACTGTTCATTATTGAAACCAAGTAGCTAGATGCATTTTACATCCAATATAACTATTGTAAAACATTTTACTTACTACATGACTTTGTGTATATACAGAAGAATTAGAGTACATAAAATGACGTGAATTCACTTTATCCCACACAATCCATATACATCTTACTTCGCAAAATATCGATGTCAGCAATACCACGGAAACAATTAAAGACAAATAATGATATATAAGCTCTGAAAAAATTGAATGGTTAGATAAATATCCAATGACACTGTTTCTAATATGTTGTTTCATTTCATATCACATAAATTCTTATCACTATGATTTTAATTATTTAACATACTTATTTATTAGAAATTTGTTATGAAACAAATTAAAACATCTCCACTAACATTAACTCAATCAACAATCAAATTCACATTGTCGATGCGATTTGAACTCCCGGATATTATTGAATAATACAACGAATGGAACCAAAGAATGCAGTAGAAAGTCAGTGTGAAATACAACAATAACAATAATATTTGAATCGAGATAGTTTGTGGAGATTGGCATTAAGATTAGTTGATTAAATTCGTCACAGTCTAATATTGTCAGGGTACGACTGAAGACCAGGGATCACTGGAAAGTTGTTTCGTCCTAGTGTAGGACTCTGCAGGAGTGTTCGCCATAGATCCTGCTCCAGGGGCTTCAGGTTGGCGAACGCCTGACGCGTTGCGCCACTGAAACGTCATCCAACGGTAGAATTCCAACTCCCATCAAGTTGTGATATAATGCGACGAACATCCATTGTCATGGTTGATAACTGTCTCACTACCGACAAGCCTGAACTTCACCAGTCACAAGTTATCACCCAAAGATCCTGGGGAGGAATTTAGGGTATGCACTGACAAGGAATCCCATACTAGGACGAAATAGCTGTTCAGGGCTCCCTGGTTTTCAGTGGTACCCTACCATTATCAATCTGTGACGAATTTAATCAACCAAACTTAGTAACAATCGCAATAATAATGCCAAACACTAGCACCCCGTTTTTACGGGTTTCAACATAGCGACAAAATCTGAATAAAAACTTCTACAACACTTCATCCCACTGGAAGAAAATTTTCAGTAAAATGTTTTGTTAAGTATAGTAGAGTTTATAAAATCACATGTTATCATAATGACTCGTAGATAACCGAATTGGGCTAATAATAAATGTGATAAAATCTGTTTTTTAATAAGAAATAAAACAACTTATAGATTATGACGAGATAAATAACAATTAACTATTCGAAAATCATCAGTACTTAAAAAGCTGTGAAATTTTTACTCGTGACTTTAGCAACTAAATTGCTTATGACAAGGTATATATCAAAACCAAGTACAAAAGTAAGATATTCTGGGTAACGTAATAGAGGAAAGCGTCTTTCGGTGGTATAACATTGTGGATGTTGCTTTTAGGAAAAGCAATGATCGGAGGTATAATATCTTATGTATTATATTTATAATGGCATCAGTCCTAGCTAAGATGCTGACAAGACTTACAAGTTTCCGACCGATACTTGAAAGCTAAGGATAAAAACCCTGGGTATTAGGTATGGAAAGTAAGAAGACTTTATACAAAAAGAAAGACTTAGTTATCTTACATTTAATAACATTTTGGCTCGTTAGAATCCAACCAAAAATTAAGCAGACAAAATCCGACAGTCTAATGCTTTATTTGAGTTATTGAACAGAACTCCTGCTGTTTTTCGTGAGATTTAGAACCTAACTGTAATTCATCAAAGCCAAGTGTTAATACAAACGGCATCATACAAATAAAAGTAAACTGTCATAATCGTGAGGTTATTTCACTTATCGATGAAGTTGTAAACAATTGGGTATGTAGTGTAGCTACACCATTTCTATAGCTTGGTGACCGAATTTCAAAAATACTCGGTAGCATCTGTTCAGAAGTAAACAGTAGATAAATTGATACTTAACCATTTGTTAATCTTTTTTCATTCTACATTATAAAGCTTTCAGTCACAGTCGGAATAACTTAGTGATAATACACAGGCAATGTCCTGTGTTGGTTAAGTTCACGTCTTTGATCAACATGGCGTTACAACCTACCGACAGTTAGTGCTATCGCAGAATATGTTTCATGTCATTGAATAATGAATTCTAGTTCTCTCATTGAAAGTGTAAAATTTTATATTCATTGAAATTGAAAGAAGTATTTATAGATGCTTTCCTTATTACACAAATTGTAATGAGTGTTTAATGATGAGTTTATGGCATATCCCAGAAGTCGATTTGGTTTATTGTTCTTTAACACTACTGAAATAATGTCAAGTAGTTCAAATTAAAATATACAAAAATTAATAAGAGAAAACTATTGTCATTGTATGGGGAATGCAAAATGATCAGCGAAGAAAATGTTCATTTCAACGATGTCACTTACATCGGCTGCACAATCGCACATATACTAAAATTACACACTTAATAGTCTGGGCAAAAACAGAAGTATTATGTCATAAAAAAAATTTGTCAAAGTCACTTAAAAAGAAGTCAAAATGGTCTCAAGCATCAATTAAGAGTTATGTAATAGTCATAAAAATAGCAGACAGAATTAGGTTACGTAATAATCCGAATAACTGATGAAAATTTCTTCAAGATACGGAATTACAACAGATATCCATTTGAGAAATAAAAGGATAAAAATAATTGAATGATGAGGAAACAGACAATTAATATTTAAGAGAATTGATTATGAAGAACAAAAGATTAGAGGCCAAAGTAAAATAAGCGTATAAATGTGTTTATTCTGGCTAGTTCGAACAGCCAAAAACCATTTCTACTGTTTAGCCTACATTTTCAATGTTACATAATTTTGCACTCAAATATTAGATAAATATTTGTATAATTTACAATACAAAGGTTGGAATTCACAACCACTTTGTGGAACTTATACCAGAACCTAGGTTGTAGTCTTCTAGTTAAAATATCTAAAACTGCATGTAAAACCAAACATGATGTTTCAACTCGTCGCGGAGCCAGAGAGTTCTGGGTTCGATCCCTAACGGGGTCGTGGGTGCGCACTGCTGGAGAGTCCCATACTAGGACGAAATAGCTGTCCAGTCCTTCTAGGTGATCAATGGTTGTCTGATTCAGAACAATTCGTGATATCAGGATTGTCATATTTTTCAGTTGGATTATCAAAACATATCTGTTGTATTAAACAACTAATACAACGAGTTTATAAACAATTAACAGAATATTAGCATTTCAGTTAAGATACAAAGCAATTATAATATAATGTATATTGGTAGACTATGTGATTATAGACAAATACAAATATAAACAACTGATGAAATATCTTCAAGAAGAATTGGTTTTACAAACGACGATCTGGAATGTATCTATATAAATTCGGGAAGCATTTGGTTTATAATAAATATGAATAAGAAGTGTTAACATCATAATCACATACACCGGATTCAGTATTGCAGATTCTGTCAAGCAGGAAGTAATTTCAACTCATCACAATTAAAATTACCTTTTTTCTTTGTTGATCGTTAAAAATCATCATATTTATTTCACCATCTGATTCTAAATAACTTGAATAATTTAATCTTTGTTTCTAATTGCAGACAGTTATGCGTCGACTTGTAAGAAGATATATACATCAATCGAAGAAAACAATGAGACAAGATGGAGTGAATGAAGATGATCTATTAGAAATTAAACAAGATATATCTAGTTTAAGGTAAATAAAAATTGACTAATTACTGTAACAATGAGAATTATCATTATATAAGCAGTACACACAATTTTATATGAACTACATAAAAAACAGGATTCAATAAAAAGTGGATCTAAAAGTATCCACAAGTGAAATATTACAAGGTGGATATAAGATATTATAGTTAAATTTGCAACTATGGTTATATAAAATATGATGACATAAATTCTATATAAATTTAATTGTTTCAAAATAATGTGATGCATTAGGTATATATATATATATATATATATATATATATATATATATATATATATATATATATATATATAAACCAAGAGTGGAAGTAATAATGATACAATCATTGGCAGTATAGAACTGTTTACTGTCAGTTATTACATTAGAGTATCTATACATATTCAAACTTTTATTAAGCAGTTCTAATATATTCTACCTTATGTTCTTAATGCTAAGAATATTGTACAGTTTGCTTTACATGTAGTGGGTCCTACTTTACTTTCATAGACACAGAACCATTTCCTTAATCAGAATAATTTTCACTATAAGATCACATTTAAAACTCAATATGATGATAAGAGGGAATATTTTCAATAATGGATTTACTATTGAGAATTGAGTTAATATGAAAACCAAATTACAGTAATTGCACATGCCTATATTAGTCAATAATTAACTAGTGATTTACAAGTGTACCTAGTCTGTATTAATGGAAGATCATTAGCAAAATAAATAATTCCACAATAAAATCTTTACCTACAGCATTGGTCAATTTAAGTTTGAGTCTCATTATGAAACATGGTTTTCTCAATGGTTGTAACGCTACGCTACAACAATACAAGACCTACACTTGAGTTATGTATAGTGTGTATACATTCGATGAGTTCAATTAAGCATTAGAAACTTCTTAATGTAACTTGACGTGTATATTTCTACTCACTGAATAGTCAATTAACTGATCAGCTAAACTATTCAAAAAAAAAAGTATTTTCATCAAAATTTACTTTAAATTTATAGATTCGAAATACGTGAAGACAGAAAAAGAGAAGTAGTACGCGCCGTATGCCAGTTAGAAAGTTTAAAACAAGAACTTGTTGATGAATTAAGTAAACAAAATTCAATATTACAAAATGCTGTATTACCTTACACTAATACTATGCCGACAAATGAAGCAATGTCATCTTATCAAAAAGAAACTACTGAGACTCATCAAACTCCAACGAGATTCGAGCCTACATTGCCATTATCAATCAATAATCAAAAAAAGTATTCATTACAACATTATAGTTCAACCAGTAGTACTTCTGATCAACCATTTTATTCAATAGATTCTAAAATGAATGAAAGTAAAAAGAAGTATTCATTGAATTACAATAAAGATATCAATCAATTAACACAAATAAATGATATCTTAGTTGATTTTTCATGGTTATCTGATAAGCACAATAAAGCAAGTGCAATTCATGGATTATATATTGATGACTGGTATCAATTTAGAAATGAAATAAGAAGTGGACTAAGAGAAGAACTAATTGAATTAATTAGAAATAAATCAATAACATTGAATAATGAACAATTAGTACATGAATTAAATACTATAAATAATAATAATACAAGTGATCAAATTGTACCAACACTCTCTAAGTCATTGACAAATGAAAATAAATTGAATACTGTCCAAAGTAAAATTTACACAAAACATTTTGAAAAAACACTTCCAAGATTTGCACAAAGAGTACAAACAAATTATTATCCCAGAAGATATTCTAGGCAGAATTATTATTATGATAATAATAATAATATTATTACATATACTGACAAAATGAAATCACAGCATTCAAACTATTCAAACAAGACAACAAAAAATTTATCATGTTTCCCATTCAAACCATCTTCATCAACGTCATCACCGAAACCATCATTAATTACAAATGAGTCTTCATTATCAACATCGTCAAGACCCAATGATCAATACCTTACACCGAGTACAAGTAAGATAATTAAAAGTGTAAACAAATCAACTAGTCCAAGTAATTCAACTACTATAACAACAAACATTTCAACGAATACTACCACCCTTAGTTGTAGCAGTAGTCATGATAATAAACTATTGAAGGAAGAATACGATACTGATGAAGAAATAGTCAATACTAATGAGGATTTTAATGTGCATTATGAAGATGACAGTAGTAGTTCAACAATTCGGAAGTAATTAATATTTTTTTTCTGCCGTAACTAAATCATCCCATTCGTTACGGAATATTTATATATGTACTCTTTAAAAGTATTATTACTATTATTACAATAATGATCATCATCATCTGTAAACAGCACATCTATCATCTTGAAAAACTCTGTATGGGATGAAATAAGAGCAAAACTAACTGTTAGCTGTAAGAAATACTACAAAGATCGAACTTTATTAAATCTTTTTGTAAATTATTTCATATATAGACTGTAAAAGATTTATTACTGAATAGACAGGTATATACATATATATATGCACAGTATGAGACATGATAGATCCTATTTTAAAGGATATAAACTCCATCACAACAAAGTGAGACGAAAACGCTTAATAAAGACAATGCATAAAAAATAATACTGGGGGAAGAAAATAATGGTCGTATTCCATGCTATTCATTCGTTTACCGTATTACTATTTTATTTGCAACATGTAGAATTTAAACAGAAAAATAACCATTAAGTAATCAAAATTTTTAAAACATACAGAACATCTATCAATATTGGTCATTTTTATACTACTCAATGATTAATGCTAGTAGGACAGTCACTATAGAAATAAAGAATGTATTTTTCACATCTTCCGAGTTTATCATTTCCAGTAAGAAATAACTTATAGCCAGCTTTTCCAAACTTTAGTACAGCTATCTCAATGAAAAACCTAATGTGGAAGAATTTTAGTATACTCACAATGTGTAAAGAACATTTAAGGTTATTAGAAGAAGTTACTTACTTACTTAGGTACGCCCGTTACCTCTCATGGAGGAGAACACGCCGCTCATCATTATTCTCCATTCAACTCTGTCATGAACAATTCTTTCCAGCTGTTTCCAGTCGTTGTTCATCCTTTTAATGTCTCCTTCTAATTCTCGACGCAGCGTGTTCTTTGGTCTTCCTGTTTTTTGTTTCCCAACAGGATCCAAAGTTAATACTTGCCTCCTGATGCAGTTTGATGATTTCCGCAATGTATGTCCTATCCATTTCCAACGTCTTCTCCTAATTTCTTCTCCGGTTGGAAGTTAGTTTGTTCTCTCCTATAGTAAGCTGTTGCTGATGATTCCCGGCCAGTGTACATTCAGTATATTGTGTAGACGGTCGCTTATAAATACTTGTTCCCTCCTGATGTTTGAAGTAGTTCTCTCCATACAGTACAACTGTCTTGATTTTCGAATTGAAGAGTTTGACTGTGAGGTTGGTTGACAGTTGTTTTGAGTCCCATATGTTCTTCAACTGTAGGAACTCCGCCTGTAGTTCTCCTTGGGTTACTGTTGGTCCCAATTCCGGTTAGAGGTGAGTCGGGTATGGGGCTAATAATCTCATTCCAGAAAACACAAGCTTGATAAAAAAAAATACTAACCAGATTAAACAAACTAAACCATTGAATAGAAGAATGAATTGTTATAAGTTAACTTTTTCAGAAACTCCGTAGAATCTATCTATATGTGGTCGTTTATGCATCAGATTACCAAGTACTACCATCAAATCACAAGAAACACTATCGTTACCCACCTTGAAAACAGTAAATAATTTGTAAAGTAATCTGGATTTATTTAGTAATTAACTCTTGGATAAATCAGAAATCCTTAGTACATACTAAAACAAAATTAAATCCCTTAATTTATGATTATAATTACAGACTATCTATAGGATTTGTTATTTTCTTAGACTAATTGAAACTAGCATATATGACTTGAAAATTTGCTTGTAACTGATACTCTTAACAGAATAACTAGTAGATTAATTAGCGAGAATTCAGCATATCTGATGGCTAAACTAGTAAATATATTACACAAAATGAGAGTTGGTGGGAAGTTTGTTAGAAACACTTCTTCACCCAGACATTCCTTGATTTCATACAGCAGGATACGCAGAATAAAATGAAATCATTACATTTCGAGGTATTCAGTTAACTGCAAACAGCTGGGAATATAATAATCAGAAATAGAACTTTGATATATGTTACTTAATGAAGTTGAGATGAATATTCGAAAAACACATATGTTATCAAACAACCCATTTTGCCTGGTCGAAAAAATCTACATATGCTGCTCGTACTAGCACTAAGTACGCTGAAGAGTTCCAGACTTCTTTGTGAACAAAACTATGTGCATCGATTTTGTTCCATTAATTCAGCCTCCTCTTCTCAATACTCTTTTATAATTATTTGGTCAGCTCTACTCGAATTAGAATGTTCTCGAAGTAATAGATATTCCAATTCTAGAGGTTTTACAGATCATATGCAGAAAATGAGGTAATATATCTTCGTTATCAAAAGCATTAGATTATCTAGAATAACTTCTAACACCTAAATACGAATACTTGGGTAAAATTACAAGAAAGCATCCACTTCCTAATATTCCTGTCTGGACTTGAAAAAATTGAAATTGACTGGTGTTTATTGGCCTACTAGTGTAGAAACAGTAGTAAATGACATATGCACTTTAATATTTGCTTGTTCGTTGTTATAAACGACCACTTTTGGCAATTTAGTAGAACCTAATAAGATTGAAATAATTTTTAAGTTCCACATTAATATTTGCATACGAACCTATTAAGTAAACTGACGTCCGAGATCGGTTTTGTAAAATCCCAAGCAATTTACTCCAAATACATTATAGTTGAGTAATAACTACAGATAATGAAGTTAGTAAACAAATAAGACATGAGCTATATCAACTTTGGATATTCGGTAATTTTTCAAGTAACTTAAATGTGATCACAATCCACCTGACTTAATACGGTAGCATAGATTTGCAACAGACTGGATATATAAAGCCAGTATTTCAGAAAGCCTTTGGTTGATACGTTCTTTTCTACTTCATATTCGCCATTTCGTAGATGCACAAGACTAATCGTAATCACAGTAAAATTAAGTCCGTAACATAACGATAGTTAGATTAGGTCGAGTCTTTAACCAACCTTATTCACTAGTTCAGTATGTAGGTGGAATAAGTGAGTAAACCACATCAATAAGGTCCATCTTTGTAGATCTCAATGATTAGATGTCTCAAAGGATTTGTTGTTGAGAATTAACGCAACGAACATTATTTGTTACGTTTTAATATTTTTCTCGTAACTCGCAGTCACTAAAGTGAAACAGTAGGTTGATGACAAACTACAATAATAATACTCGGAAAAATAGTGTGCTACTATGCTGTAAAATGAAAGCACTCACGTCCATCCAAAGAATACTGAGATTGCTGAATTCTAGTATTTAAGAATTTAGAAGCTCCAAATAGTGTCTGGAACTTGGTATATTCAATCCTGCTTACATTTTAAGAAGATAGTCATATATATCGACTCTGACACATATCAAACAACTTCAGTTGCTCATTCGCTCAGTCACAGACAGATGGTATTCATTAATGTTTAGTGACTATAGGATACACTCTTCGATAGGTATACAAATCACCGTATTTCGCTTTATGTCCAATAAACATAGATACATAAAGCAAACTAAATGATACAAATATTCCCCTTTTTATAAAACCATGAAACTAAAGCAAGTTGCAGTGATGGAATTAAAGTGATTTATAATCTATGTAAAGATGTTGAGACAGTATTCTTAGATTTGTGAGGACCTTCTAAGTACTAGATAACGTAGGCCTCACTAGTGTTGCCGAAATAATGATTACATTCGTGCGATTCTATCTAGTAAGCATCAATCAACCAATGCCTGTTACCTTATGTGGAGCATAGGCCACCGAAAACAGCATTATTCAACCAACTCTGTCTTGAGCTTTCTTTTCAAGCTCTTCCCATATGCTCTTCATTCCCTTCATGTCTGTCTTTAATTCCCGATGCAATGTGTTCCTGAGTCTTCTTTTTCTTTAACCTTCAGGATTCCAAGTTAGTGCTTGTCTTGTTACAGTTTGATGGTTTCCTCAACGTGTGTCTTATCCACTTCCAGCGTCTTTCTAATTACTTCCTTGGCTGGATTGTGGTTGATTTGTTCTCCGTCATAGGAGGTTGTTGTTGATGGTATCTGATCAATGGATCCGAAGTTGTTTATAAATATTTGTATCTCTTGGATGATGGTCTTCGTAGTTCTCAAAACAAGTTTCAGCTTCGTACAACAGAACTGTCTTCACATTTGTATTGACAATTTGACTTTAATATTGACTGACAGTTGGTTTGAATTCTGGATGTTTTTCAGTTGTAGAAATGCTGCCCTTGCCTTTCCAATCTGAGCCTTCGTAACCACATTAGATCCTCCTTGTTTATCGATGATGCTGTCCAAGTATGTAAAGGTTTCAACATCTTCCAGAGATTTTTTATCAAGTGTAATTGGTTAGTGTTCGCTGTTTTGCATAGAAGGATCTTGCTTTTTCCTTTGTGTATGTTTAGGCCTATTGTTGGTTAACGAGGTTGCTGCTACATTATTCGTCATCTGCATTTGATGTTGTGCGCGGGATAAAAGAGCTAGGTCACCAGCAACGTCTAAGTCATCTAGTTGCATCGACGTTATCCACTGTATTCTGTGATTCCCTTGAGATGTTGCAGTTTTCACGATCCAGTCAACCACCAGCAGAAAGAGGAAGGGTGAGAGCAGCCGGCCTTATCTAACACCGGTCTTTACTTCGAATGAATCTATGAGCTGATCTCCATGCACGATTTTGCAGAGTAGACCGTCGTAAGAGTTCCGTATGATGTTGACTATTTTTTCGAGCACGCCATAATGTTGAAGGAGGCTCCATAATATTCTCTTATCCACGCTGTCGAAAGCTTTCTTATCCAGAGTACTATAAGAGGTTCATTCTTTATGGTGGTGCTCCTTGTGACCCCAAACCTCCTGACATTTTGAAGTTACTGTTTCCTTGATCCTTTTTCAGTTTTCCTACATAGAAGTTCCACCTTCCTCTAGTAAATTGTTAAATGCCTAGAACTTATTGTTGAGAGATGTTTTGAATTTGTTGAGTTTGTTAGTATCCCGAAGAAAGACTGTGTTAAACTTTTGTAATACTGCTGCACCAGATGTCCAGTGCTTTTTCAGCTCCAGTTTCATTTTAGTCACTACAAAATAGTGATCTAAAGCTATTTAAGTTCCTCTCTTTGCTCTCACATCTTCCAAGTCCCTTCTCAACTTCTTACTGATGCAGATGTGGTTGATTCGGTTCTCGTTAGTGTGATCTGGTGAAACCTATATAACTTTTTGTATGCGTTTGTGAGAGAATATAGTGCCACCTCTAGTCATTTTGTTGAAGGCACATAAGTTTGCAAGCAACTCATTATTTTCGTTCCTTACTACCAGTCCATGTCGTCCCATGATGTCTTCATATCCGGTGTTGTCCATTCCAACCTTGGCGTTTAAATCTTCCATCACAAAAATCAGGTCCTTCGCTAAGCATTTCTCGGTGAATGACTTCAGCATCGCATAAAACTGGTCTTTGTCACTTTCGTGGCTATCGTTGGTGGGTGCATAGCACTGGATGATATTCATTGTAATCCCCTCCTTCTTTATCCTGAAGGATGAGGTTCCCATCTTATAAGATCGTTTTATGCTTCTTGGGACAGCATTAATGTTACTCCTTGTGTATGAGGTATTTTCTTTTTAGTGACTGCATTATAAAAGCACTTCTCTTGAGGATAATCTATGCTGTCCAGGTTGTAACCAGTGGGTTTCGCTTATTCCAAGTATCTTCGAGTTGCATCTTTATATTTCTTCAGCTATTAGCATGGTTCTCCCTGTCTCTCACATCGTGCGAACTTTCCATGTACCTACATTAATTGTTGCTCCGGTTGTCAGAAGAGGCATCGGACTAGTGACATTTGAAGAAATTCGGTTCTCACCATTAGGCGTCACGGCTCTTCAAAATGAAGAACTTCCAACTCCTAGAGCAGAGTCAAAATGGTTAAAAAGGTTTTTCCTGGTTAGCGTTTTTTTAGGAAATTTGTTTTCTACTAAGTGGGGTTGCTAACACTATGCCCGACCCTCCTTCTTTACCAGGGCTTGAAACCGGCAGTAACCCTAGGGAGATTTCAAGCGGAGTTATCTAGTAAACATGCTTATAAATAAATAATACAGTTGTTAATATTGAGTCGTACTGTTAACCTATGAAAATGTTCAACGAACAAAGTACAGTCATAATATAAATAACTTGTTCTGTTTAAAAATAAGTAAAACAAAATGGAATATTGAAAATATTGCAGTGATCGAAACAACGAAAGATTGGTGAACATTATGAAGTAAATACACAATAATTACGATTCGAAAGTATCCGTAAGATTTAGAATTCATTTTTTAAAATATATACATGCATTTAAAGACTATTCCAAAACGATTGTAAAGGACCATTACAAAGTTGTAGATTTTTAACAGTTTGATGTTGAACAAATTCCTTGATAATCTGTATCACAGCACAAAAATCATGCATATGTATCCAATTTGACGCTTTAGACTCTTTTATATAATATTCTCTCCATAGGACAGGATTTTTTAAAGCAGTTTGAAATATTTCATAGTTCGTTTGAATCAAATGAATGAGTTCATTATCCATAGCATCATCGAGTATATTTAATGATGTATACTGGATAGATTTGCACTTTTTCAAAAATGTATTAAGATCATTATTATTATTATCACTTCGCGGCCAACGAGTTATTAAAATATACCTTAATAATGAAAAGAATTCCATGAAGTTTATTCCAGCGTATGCTCGTAGACACGTCTTTATAAAGGAAGAAAAAGAGAATTCTAAGTACAACAATAAATTCAGAAACCAGTTGTGATAACAATAAATAACGTTTTTGTATCGATTACTAGAGTCGTTTCAGAGTATTGAAAATTAAAAAGTGTTGTGCAGTGTTATTTAAACATAAACCGGAGATTTAAAGAAATCGTAACCATTTAAATCAATCGGTGCAGGAAAAAAAGCCTTAGAATACCACAAAACCAGAATCTACGACGATTACTTCTAATGATGCTGCTTTTTTCTGTAGGAAGTCATGAAAAAGTGATTTTTTTCACTTAGTATGATTATTCTTAATATCATAATAAATGCCATTTTCGTCTGCAGAAATTTAAGAATTGTTCATTCCTATATCATTTTAAAAACACTAGCTCGCACCATCTACCTATAACTTTGCTTAATTGAAAGTATCAGACATGAAGTATCAGTTGACTTCTCTAATTTAAAGAGATATGCGAATATAAGATATTTATTAATCTAGTATTGGAATAGTAATGATATTATGGAGACGTATTAGCTGTAGTATCCACGAAACTGTTAGATATATATATTCCACAGAAACGAAATTATCTGCATCTACTTCATACAAAAATGTATCACTTGGCTAAATTTTTTAAGAGTAACTCCAAAGTTTCGTGATAATCAAGTTGTTTAGCTTTAATTAATCAGCTTCAACCAACTAGTTGCTGCAGTTTTCATATCTAAATACGAATATTAGTTTCCAGAAACAAGTGACCTATAGCCCCTAATAAGCGGTTGATAAGTTTAGGTTTGAAAAGGAAAAGAAATTGACAGCCGAAATAAGAAAATGAGGTCATATGACGACATTAAATCTATCTGCTAAATGGTACATCGGACTAGTGAAAGTATTAGTAACAATATTAAAAGATAATTACTTGACATTCTTCATGCCATCCAGGAATCGAAGAAACGTCTTTAGTTGAATCTTCAACAGCTTTCAACTGGTTTTGCAAATGATCCCAAATATGGCTTACATTTGTAGCATTGAACCAGTTATGGTTTATAGAAACACAATTAGTCTGTATAATTGTAAATATAAAAAGCCAATACTGGTTCACTTAAAATAATCAACTAGCAGTTACGTAAGACGATTACGAAGAATAAATGCAAGAAAAATAAGCGAAACTGAAAAAGTGCTCTGATATATCTGAAAATAGCTGACAAAAACATCTAGTCATGTGCTTTGGAATTTTTAGAATGAATCAATATGGTTTATCTGTAACTGGAACAAAATATTCAGTTTATTTAACATTACGAACCGTACTGTTTGATATCATTGTGATGAAAGGTGGTCTATGGACCGAAATATTAACTTCCTAGTGATAACTAGATTTTAAGGTACATGAATCAAAGTAATGTTTTGTAATCACGAACTGATAAAACAAACAATGAATATGTTCCCAAAACTGTTTTCTCATATTTGGATTGATTACAGAATAAAGTTACCCAAATGTGCAACCTAATTTAGATTTCTGTTCAGGAACTACCAAACTTTTAACAGAAAAACGATATTTTGTACCATTAATTTAGCCACTGAATGGAAAGCATACGCCAGTTATGACTAACAAATGATGAACCCATTCTCTAGTAAATATAAATTACTGGACATAAAATCTTTCAATAAAAAAAATATAGTATTGAAATAAGACACCTATTCTTACCATATTTACGACCTGATGATACCATCCAGAAGGGACGAAAACTACTTGCCCAGAATATTGATCGATCACATAATATTCTACATCCTTTCTGTCGTTTATAATGGGGCGCACATCAAAAGGAACTTGTCCATTGGATAAAGAAAGCTTCTTTTCTTCCCCTAAAATTAACTAAATTAGACTATTTCGTACATGAAGATAAAAAGTGAAAGAGTTAATGAAAACAGACGAAAGCAAAGGATATATGATTTGATGCAACTGTATTACTGGAATTTATTAAAAAACATACTTCCACGTGTGTACGCATACCAGTTTCTTTAGAAGAATGATTTTTATCCACATCGAATACACTTTCAGTGTTTTATCTATTTCAAACTACAGTTCAATAAAAAATGATAATCGTTGAGCATTTGTTCGTGTTTTTGCAAAATTATTGATTTACTTAACCTCATTTAATACTTTGCATTTAAGCACCACAAGATACAAAAAACAACACTTTATTAGGACTAAACGTCGGAAAAATCGTAGGTAGCGATCAAAAGTCTATAAAACTCTTAATTGATACACTACCTTAGTACATACAGTGTAGTTTCTAGCTAGGAGAATAAAGTGCATATAAAGAGACCAACCAGGAGGAAATATCCACCAACGTTTGTGGCCAAGTATATTGGCAGACCAACTGAAAGAGTGGTACACATCTACGTGAAATGGAGTCCATGTTCCACGATCTCCTAAGTATACGAATTTAAAGTCATCAGAAAGATCGTTTCGGAAGTTCCAAAATTCATTTAACCAATCGGAAGAAAAATATTCAGGTAATCTAAACCAACTATTTTCGGAAATGTGTCTGAAGTAATGCCAATCTTTTAAATATAGAATTCGACTATCTTTTCCTTGAATACTGTTAGTCCAATAAGACATGAATTCTTTAACAGTGACTTCACGAACAGGATGTGTGTTGAACTCGATCACAGAACAATCAGAGACACACAATTTTGCATCTGAAAAATATCGCACCGATTATAATATACCTGTAACATTTTCGAATAGTTTTTGCACGTCAATGAGTCCATCAGGGGAACGCCATGAAGAACATGCTGGCCAGTCCTTAGTAATCCAAGAATCAAAAACACATACTTGGTTTTTCATAAGATAGCTAAACAAAACTTTGATGTCATCAGATCATATTACTTTAAATAGAAATCTGGATATTTGACATCTTCACTCAGACACGTAGCCATCCGAATAACTTGACGTTAAATTCCAAAAAAACAGTAATCAGCCGGCGCATAAAGAACTATTCTGATGACAAACAAGGTGTAAAACAGCATATAATGCATGTCTTCGCATACAAAAATACAAAACATTATTGAAGGTATATTTGGGAAATATACAACGACTAGTACGTATCCATGTTGCCTAACTATTTGGTTGGGCTTCTGCTTAAGGGTTACACTAACGTCTTCAATCAGGCAAAGGAAAGGGCAAGGTTTGTTAAGTTAGCGATGAGATTTAGTGTTTGTGTTTATGAAATACCTATGTAGCCATTCGGGGAAAACTGTAAATCATATGGTGGAAATTCAGAAAGCACTACGGGAAACTAGACAGTCGGAAAAGTGTTATTCTGGAATTTACTTAAAAGTAGATTAAACAATGACCTCCAGTATTCTATAAATAAAACGATATTAAGTTACGATTCTAATGAATTAATAACATGCTACAACACAAAAGTCATTTAACTTTCGCTTGTAATAGCCAACGGTTAGTCAGCGTTAATAACACGCACTAAGCTAGGTTGATTAAAGAGGTTCCAGCAGCTTAGAGACCCATTAAATCATTTCACCAATCCTTTTTCTATGTGTAAAATATGTGCTTCGTGGCAGACTACGAGTGGCGAAGTTGCGTACTTAAGTAATAATTTGACCGAACAATGTTTCATTCAAATAGCAAAGAAAGTTTTTCGCTGTACATTATATATAACACCCCTCCACAATGTGTTACATGAGAATCTCAGTCAACACCCAAGTGTTAGATGCAGGAGTAATAAATAAATGTTTCCACCATGTATACCATTCTAGTTTACAACACTTCTAAACATTCTTTTAATAATCATCCAGGTAACTGAATGTTGAAGAGTATCTGAAAGTCTTCGAATAGATCACAAGAACATATCACAATGATGTTTATGTAACTTACACAACCCTTTGGTCATTATCATTACTTAACTAGTCATTTTTATTTACTCTCAATTCTCAAAATATAAAAAGCAGTGCGATAGAACAATCAATACAACTTGTACCTGTTAATTTACTCCTACGACACATGGACACCGTATAAAATTATATGCAGTCTCGAAAATGTTTTAAAAGACTCACTGAAGTTTACGTGAAACTTTTTCAAGCTCTGAGAGTGGTTTCCTCCGTTAATTAGTAAATGGATAATACAATGAGGAAAGCGCGAAACTCATCTACCGAAAGTGCAATAATCTTCCAGAAATCTCTGGAGGAGGAAGTCTTTAGAAAGTATAGATTACTTTAAAGCGCGAACTTAATCACACTACAATGGTGCATGTTCGGTGGCTAGCTGCAAAAATAAAATCAAGCCATGGTTCAGTTGACGTAAGGGCGATTTGCCGCAGACCAAGTTGGTTTGGGGGTGGGTTAGTCTTAGACCATACTATCACATAGAGTAAGGCTGGTAAATGTCGTATCGTCAGGAACTTTAATGGGTCCCAAAACAACTAGACGAATCTCATGACTTAAAATGGGAAACCCGATAACAACCTACTACTAACTAGTCTTCAGTGTGCTGTTGTCTAGTGTATCAAAAAACGACACGTTCCGATTTAGAACACGAACCATCACTGTTGGACTTAGCTTCCACCTATCATTGTGATGATGTTCAAAACTATTGATTTTTGCCTCTGTTAACAGTGGTCATTTTGTGTTGCATTTCGAGTTTGGAACACTTGAAATAGCATCCGAGTCTGCTGTCTCTCGTCCAAACTTATGACGAGCAAATATTCCAGCAATTCGGGGCTCGGTTTTGCTAGCTAATTAGTCGACTAGTGTGGGTCGGTCAGTGGAAGAAGCATGGTGTACTCAAGATATTATTCGAGAATGCTACAGAACTATCCATCTTTTGGTGGATTCCTCGTAAGTTATCTCGTTGTCCTCCCCCCCCCCTCCGGATTGATAATGAGATTCCCAAGCTACTACGGCTTAGGAAACACATCTGGAACCTATTCTTAACAGGTTATGAGAAATTCAGGTCAGAACACCAGTGTCAATAACTGATGTAAGACAACCAGGTGCCGCACGGAAAGCGATTGGCACAGGATAGCCATACATGCCCAAAACGACTGTTCTCTCATATAAAGAGAAAGACCAATCGAAATGATATAACTTTATGATTAGGTGAGAACTCGGACCTTTTAGTCGATTCGAACAATGAAAAAGCGGTATATTTAGCGATGTACTAAAGTAAGAGTCTATTTGAGAGACATCAGCATCAATGATCCGCCTAACCACGGCGCTGATATAGCAACCATGTGATCGTCGTCTGTGACTAAGGAAGCTGTTTTTAAATCGCTTAGAACCCTAAGACTGAGCGAGTTACTAGGTCCTGGTGGATTCAGCACTGGCAGACATCATTTTAGTACCTCTTAGGGAATTGTTCGATATGTCCCTCTTACAAGCTCGACTCTGAAGAAGCTGGATGCTAGTTAGTCCTATTTCTAAAAATGAGGGAAGACAACTCGTGTCTAACTACAGACCTGTCAGTCTGATTAGTGTTATTGTTAAGATTTTTGGATTCATCCCAGATAAGTTGCTTCGGCATGTGGTGATACACAACCCATTAATGTCAGAACATGGATTCTGTACAAGTCGATCCTGCCTAACAAACCTCATTGTAAGAGAGGAGTGCCTGCGCAAAGCATTGGACTACCCGTAGATGCAATACTTATAGACTTCGACAAAGCTTTTGATAGGGTCTCATGTAGAATTTCTAAACAAACTGTTTAACAAAATCCTAGGTTGGGAACTTCATGTTCGGTAGACATCAAAGAATTAGAGCGATTGGTGTTCTATCGGAATGTGAATCTGCTGATAGTGGAGTACTGCAAGGAAAAAAACCAGGTCTCTTATTATTTTTGCTGTTTTAACAAGGAACCGGATTCCTTCAGATCTTCAACAATACTGTTTATTGACGACCTTAAACCTTGGAGGGTAATACAGAGGAATACTGACTTCTGCTAGAAAGTGAGCTAAATGAATCACCTAGATGGTCCGAAAGCTGAACTTGGGGATAAATTCGACAGAAAATGTATTAATGCAAACCGAACACGCAGACAGCTATCGATACACGAAGGATGGGACACCTCCGTCACTACTTATATAATAAAAGGATTCCGGAGTAATCATATGATTACTCCTGATTCCATGTTACTCATATAAGTAACAATCGGCACACTGCAACGTAGACGCGGCCAGAGGATTCTGTGCGTTATGGTCACTTCATAAATTTGTCGAGTGTTTTGATGTAAACATGTTTAACATTCATTATCCTACCTATCTCAACAAGGATATTGTATCCAAGCAGTTAGTCTATTTGAAGATATGAGTACTCTCAAGCGGGTTCAACGACCGAGAACTAAGTTGGTAGCAATACACTCTAGTCTCCCTTACGAATAGCGACTAGGTCATTTACACTTATCTTACTGCAGAATGGGGCTCCCTAGCACTAGTATTCCGTATTTTAAACGATGACGTAGATACTAATTTATCTCAATTTTACTTCTTCTAGGAGTAATCAACTCCGAAGCCATCGCAAAAAGGTCCTAAAACCATAATCTAATAGGCATAAGTTGAGTTTTTGCATCTCCCATGCAGCGATCAATCATTGGAATGTCCTACTACAGTAAGGTATCAGCACCATAAGTGAACGCCCTCAAGGAGAAACTGCATCTCCATTGAAAAACACATTGGGAGAACCAATACAGGTCACTCGGCCCACTGTCCTTACAACTGAAACTATATGTCACATAAATTTTCCAAACTGGTACTTAGTTATACACTCCCTAATTAGCTAGTAGTTCACATGGTACTTTTCTATACTTTGACAGGAGATAGTACTTATATTCAGTAATAGTTTTTACAGAATACGCCTCGAAAGTCATCAGTGTTATTCAATGTAATGTCCGACGTTTTCTAAAAGTTTCTCTTAATTGGCACTAGATAATCATCAACCTGGTTTGATTTTGCCGCAATATGACATTTTTGTGACCTTGAGTGATTAAGTGCGTGGCGGCCATTCCTCATTAGCAGCGTGGCAGACTAGCCATCCTTTTTTCACCCTTAGAAATCTCAGCAAAATTGTTTTTACGAAGGAATATGACTAATAATAGGTGAGTCTATCGTATATATATATCTACTTATTGAATAATAGTTGTTTGGCCTGTTCCTCACAAGAAATTAATGTCGATCTGAAAGCAGCCTTTGAAAATGTGGTGCTTAACCGACGATTTTTCAGTTGGGAGGATGTAGAGCGAGCTATTGAAGAGTTTCAGTCTGTAAGTTAATAAATTTAATGCAATCGCAGATCACCTTCACTCATTATATCCATTCGCAAAGTCAACGTGCCTCGTTTTCTTCTTTTAAATACAATTTCGTTGTTTTTAAATGTGCGTTTGGTAATAAAAGGAAACTTCAGGGGACTGGTCAGAGAAACAAACCGTAAGTTGGACTGTAATTATCACTACTTTAGGTCTAAATACTTGGATTGTAAATCTATGTTTCGTGTAGTTCTGAATGTCAATGAGTATATCGTCCGTTCATACATCATGACACACAACCATCCCTGCACGAAATCTTTTATGAGATGCGATCCTTGGTTCAGACGCTTATCGGAAGAGGAAAAGGAAAATCTAAATCCAGTTCTCCAACAGTCATCTTCATGTGATGCAGTTATGGAACATGTGAGAAATAAATATCAGAAAGAGCTTATTTCTGATGATATACGAAATATGAAGTCAAAAACAGCCCTAGGTAGGCGTGTAGTAATATAATTGTAGCCTTTGGTTCACGTGATCAAGTGTTTGGTTATATCCGTGAACGTGGACACCTACGTGAGTTTCATAATGGTGAAGGTAATGTAAGAAGAATAAGTCGTGTGTGCTTTTCAACCGAGGATCAAATTCGTTTGTATCGCACGTTCCCAGAAGTGGTAGGCATTGATTCCACATATAACATAAATAGGGCGAGGTAAGAAAGCTACCTTATTTATCAATAGTTGTAGATTTTCTATGTTTCAGCTGGTAATAACTGATAACATGGGACGTGGACGTCCGGTAATGTTTGCCTGGACGAAAAAAGAATTTACAGAAGACGTAAGGTGGATTCTCAATATGTTTCAAGAAATCATGGGTGATACCTCGTCCACCGAAACCTTCGTAATGGACTCATCCCATGTAGAAATAGCGGCTGTAAGCCAGACTCATAGAAATGCTAACATACAACTATGTTCTTTCCATGTATGTCGTGCTCTATGCAGAAAGGTAAAGCAAGCCTAACTAACTTTATATTACTTTGAATAGACTCGGGATCGTCGAGCTAAAGCTTATCTATGCCGCTTGGTCAGCACAGAAAGTAAAAGACGGTAATATCAACCAATGAAATATTTTTTTAGATTTGACAATTATTTTAGAATCGCAACGCAGCTGGCACCCAACGTCACGGGTTACGTGCAAAGATACTGGATGCCCAAGAAACATATGTGGGCCGCAGCTTACACTGATCATATATTGACGTTAGGAAACAGCACTAATAACAGAGTTGAATCTCTACATCGACAAGTGAAGCGTTTTCTTCAAAAAAGAGATTCTCTACATAAATGTATTTTCAAAGTTTACAGGTGGAACGTAAAGGTATCCCGACGAATAGAGATTGAGGCTGAAGTAGCTGCAACAAGACGTTATACCTATCATGTGTCCGCTAGTTTGGAGCACCTTCTTAGACATCTAACAAAGTTTGCAGCAACTAGAGTGTTGTATCAATTAAAGAAAGTTAGAAACCTGTATGTCAGTTTAGCCACTCCAAACTACATGTTCATTAATGATGGATCGAAATCATATGAAGTGGATCTGACTTCGGGTGAGTGCACCTGTCCAACGTACATCAAGTGCCGTTATCCATGTCGGCACATGTTGCTAGCACATTTAAGAGACAGTAATTTTACTAGTAAGTTTTATCTTTGTTATGACTTATTACATCGACAGTTGATATTATGCTGAGTCACTGTAGACGCTGGGTGCACAGTTACAACTTATGTGTTCCAATAAACAGCGCGACTCCATGTTTTAAACCATCGAAGCAGCTACTGCAGAAAATGATAAATACACAAAGAAATGGTCGATTAATTTTTCAAAAGTTTGGCGAAAGCTTTGCTATGCGAGTGTTTACGAAGCTTGAAAATTATACGAAAAGAATTCTTAGAAGATAAGTAAGAAATTAGTTTTCTCATCTCTAAAAATTGTTTTTGTTCTGCAGATTGCCTAATCGCCTCCTTTACGGGATATCTGCTTGTATTATACAATATTGACGATTTCTCTATAATAAATGGTTATTACTTAATAAATGTCTTTTGTATTTCCATATTTGCAGTAGTACATTGGTGTATATTTGGGTTCATAGTGCATGCGATAATGTATGTGTTATGTCTCAGGAGCTTAAGTGCGACTAATTGATACGATGCTACGAAATGTAATTGTTAGCTAACAATCATCGACAGTTTAATTTCTAATTAAGCGGTTAGCGCCTATTTAACAAAGCGCGTTAAAATGTGTTTCTGTGCGGTAAACAGTACTGTGGTTTGCGCATATTAGTATATTTCTAGTAATAGGTTTAATGGCCTACGCCGACAGCTTACTTGCTTTGATCGTCGAGTCTGCTTTTTATTGAACTGATAGGTGATGTCAATCCACCAACGACGGAAGAAATCAAGATAGCTATCAGACAGATCAAAAGTGGTAAAGCAGCAGGACTTGACAATATACCAGCTGAAGCACTCAAGTCAGATATCTACATAACGGCGAGGATGCTCCACGTTTTATTCTACATCTGAGGAGAAGCACGGGATTCAATGGACAAATTGGATGCGACTTGATGATCTGGACTTCGCGGATGATCTAGCACTTCTATCCCATACACAACAACAAATGCAAGTGAAGACAACCAACGTAGCAGCAACCTCAGCATCAATAGGCCTGAACATACATAAGGTAAAGAGCAAGATCCTCAAATTCAACACCGAGAGCACCGACCTAATTGAACTTGATGGTGAAACTCTGGAAGAAGTGGATACCTTTACATACCTGGGGAGCCTCATCGATGAACAAGGAGGATCCGATGCAGATGTAAGGGTAAGGATCGGTAAAGCAAGGGCAGCATTCTTACAGTTGAAAAATATATGGGAGTCCAAACAACTGTCTACCAACCTCAAAGTTAGACTCTTCAACTCGAACGTCAAGTCAGTTCTTTTGTATGGAGCTGAAACATGGAGAACCACTGCAAACATCCTCAGGAGAGTACAGGTATTTATAAACAACTGTCTACGCAAGATACTGAATGTCCGTTGGCTGGGAACCATCAGCAACAGCCTACTATAGGAGAGAACAAACCAACTTCCAGCCGAAAAGAAAATCAGGAAACGACGTTTAAAATGGATAGGACATACATTGCGGAAATCATCAGACTGTATCACGCGACAAACACTAGCTTAGAATCCTGTTGCAAAACGGAAAAGAGGAAGGCCAAAGAACACCCTGCGTCGAGAACTGGAAGCAGACATAAAAAGGATGAACAGTAACTGGAGACAGCTGGAAAGGATTGCTGAGGACAGAGTTGAATGGAGAATACTGGTGAGCGGCCTATGCTCCTCCGAGAGGGGTAACAGGCGTAAGTAAGTAAGTGATAGGTGAGTGGTGTCATCTTAGGTACGAGTTATACAAATTGTCTATAATCGGCGTCATTAATATTCGCCGTTACAATGTTAATACTGCGAAGTGTGTCAACACTTATTTAACAAGTAACTTGAGTTGTCTAACTAGTTAGTCCAGCGAATAATAAAAATCGTTCATTACATGGATGCATAGATTATTACGCGTAATGAAAGCTGATAATAAATAATCTATTATAACGGCGAAAACAGTAATTCTTCCGAGTTAATAGCCTAATAAATAACGAATTTGGATGAGATCCCAGAACGTAATCTTTCTCGTATGATATACTATTATAAACGGTTACCAAAAAGGAAGGCTACAACGTAATGTAGCTAACGTAAACATCAGCATGAGTTCATTGTACGATTAGCATTAACTTCCCCACTTTGTTTTCTCTGTAACAAGCTAAAATGAAAAAGCCTTATTAAAATATGTGCAAATATATATTATTCAGTATGTGGAATGATTCATACAATTTTCATAAGCTATAAGTGATACAAAGTAACAAGACTGCTTTCACTGCTAACCAGTACAGTTATCTGTCTCTAACTTCTGGAACTTTATACAACTACACACACTGATTGATAAGGATATGCCACCAAAGTTTAGTTCCAACTGAACTACGATTAACTTTCAATATGCTGCCCGACTGTCGAATTACATAGGTGAAATGTTTCTGTATTCCAGTTGTTAATACAGCGTAGGTTACGTACAACTTTAGTTTTGCATTGATGAAGTTCCTTTTGACATTTTCATTACTCGTTGATAACTCGTCAGGCACCCAGTAAATCGTTCCAAGAGTGTTCCGCATTTTTAGTGACAAACTGACCATCCATCAGCAACCTTACTGCAATTTCAATCATTCTATTCATATAAGTTATGTGCTTAGTATGAACTTCGTAAGTCTCAACAAGTTGATTGAGATAAAATCAGGCCACTACAGCACCATCTGCGAATGTAAATGAGAAACGTAAGTTGCAGTTATACAACTATTGCACGCAAAATATAAACATACTACATCAGTGGTTTATAGTTTATTCACTACAAAATAAAAACAATGTAAATCATCCAGGAAAATTAGTAATCATGTAAACCAAACTTAGATTATCAAAATGGTCTTAGACAACGAAAGGACACTGCAATTACTTCTTAAGGAGAGTAAAATGTCATCATTATTCGTTTTAAAGCTTAAAGTGACATATTTCACAACAAAAAAACCATATACAAATCATTTTTCCAAAAAAATGCGCCCTATGATTCTGTGCTAGCTACGCAATGTGTGCAAACTGCGTTTGCGTAGAATAGTTTAATATGCATGTACAGTTACGTTTTTCTATGACGGATAGTATAATTTTTCAAAATAACTGAATACGGACGATTTTTATATAGACACGATAACTGGTTACGATGTCACGTGAACACCTAAGCTGACTTATAAGCAGCCTCCTCTTAATTAGTATTACCATTGTAACGTTGAAGTCAAAGAGTGGGTTGACGTTTACACATTTCAATATATCCAACATTTGTATGACAAGCTCTTGGTAACCGATTGATTTCTTTGAGCTCACATCTTGAATGCTCTGGTTTCGGTTCCAGGCCTTCGGTCTCTTTCTATAATAGGCTGATCCTACTACTACTCTGGTACTGGCAATTTCTACGTCAACTTAGCTAGGTAGACATAAAGAACTGTCATTTCTCGGGATCTGTATTTAGGCAACGAAAGTGCTTTTTTTATGTTTCTTCTGAAACTGGTTAGTTTAGTAGTTAAAAATAGAAATAATCACATTGTTGCAACAAACCTCGGTGCTCGCAGAGATTGAATATGCACCAAAACTGATTTTGAAAGGTTCAGTAGAAGGTGCCGACACTATTTATTTACGTAAAAGGTTCTGTAATTTGCTTATTCTGACTACAAAATCACTAGCACGACTTTTAGCGTAAGACCTTTCATGTTCTATCGTTTGTGGTTAGTAATTAACCCAAGGCATAACAACCTGTGGCGGTGAAAAAATCCCCCCTGAATAAATAGTTACATTGGCTCTCGTCATTGGTGCTGACCATGATTGTTCCAGTGGGCACGATTAACTGAAGATGCTCGGTCAAGTATCACCACCAAGTCACGATATGACACATCGTGTAAAGCAACTCTCTTTCCATTTAGCCAACTTAAAAGTTGATATCCCATCGACACTCTACTCGAGATCAAGTCTAATTTTTCCTCAATCTCTTACTGCCTTTAAATTTATTTTTATATGTATGTGTAGTTTTATCGTTAGCAGTTGCTCTGGTTATACGACAAATGCAACTTGTTCATATACCGAGTTCACTACATTGATAGGCACAAAGTTATCTGGGCACATCCATAACTGTGATTTCGTTCCTGTTTATAGATTTTAACAGAATATTTTTGTATAATTACTGTCCTTTTTCGTACATTGTTAACTATATTTTTTTGAATATACACATATTAGCACTTTGATGATGACTAATCATACGCCTAAACTTAACAGGATTAAAATTCCCCGCTCCTTTAAACTTTCTGCTTATCTCTTTTTAGGCAGACAATGCAGAGGCTTGGTTTCGCTACACAGTAGCCGAGCTTCGTAATCACTGTATGACATACTGCCGCACTTAATTCTTTGCCATCGTATGGTAAGTTAACCTTTCTTTTTTAGCGCCGAATGCCTACAACCTTGTGACTAGATCAAAATGTCAATGCTCAAACGCGGAGACTTGTCCGACAGACAACGTCTTGATGAATTGTTCCACACAATTGAGTCCGTTAGCTGTTCGGCGACATAAATGTTGTCGCGCATGAGATAAATTATTAGTCAACGCACTTTAGATGAAGGCTTTTCCGTCAACTCTTCTTGTCTAAATCGCCACAAGTTTTAGCAACATTTGATAACAACTCGATAGGTGGACAATTTTTATCTACTGACTGCATTCTGGTGATCACTAGAACTCGACACGATGAGATTTATCCCATTACAGAAAAACAATATGCAACTTGAAACGAAGTGACGAAATCGTGCAATCATCTCTCTTGCTTTTTCAACCTAAAGGAACAACACCAACCAAACAATTCACGACAACGAAGTTTATCACGAAGAAAATCCTTATCTCGAACTCGACTCAGGGAAAACTCATATTACTGCTGGTTCCACAATATTTAAGGTGGAAAATCAAAAAAGTGAACAGACCCTTGCTGTTTCCCTAGCCATACACCCACCGTTGACGCATCCGTGAACTATCCCACCGGCACGAGTTAGCGGCAACCATACCTGGTAGAAATAGCCGCCTGTTGTTCGTCATTCATGCGATAACGAAGGTTCGCTACCCTGTTGATACTGGCAAATAAGACAGCGTCCTGCCTGCAACTTCGTCTGATCGCCAACTTGGAGCTGCTTCCGGTCTACAGTCAGATGACGTAAAAGAAATAACCACGTATAGTAAAAGATGTCTTTCTAAACGAAAATACATACACTAGATTTTCCCCATTGCCAGCATGCAAATGCCTATCATAGATATAGATTTACTAAGCCACCGCAACTTGCTTGTGAACCTTAGCAAAAAGAGGCCAATCGATAGCAACACTAAACTATACATTTGAGAAACAACTGTTCCAAGTTGTGTGTAAATAAGTTGTGTGTGATTAAAATAAAATAAAAATTTTAATTAACTCTTATATTTTCAGCTGATACTCGAAAGGATCCAAATCTGAATAAGGCGATGTCGAAATTAGCATGTATAGTCAGAAATGAAGTCATTAGTGAACCTCGCTAGTATAAATCAGCCCCTATTCATTGCCTTTTTCATCAAATTATATTTCGCCCTTTTTACTTACTTTGTTTTGTGGTGGCCTTATTTTACAGTCGATCAATATTCGTGCTAGGCCAACCTAGTCAGTATTAACGACTAATCAGATATATTATGGCAAGTTATGAATTGTTCTCTGTATGAGACCAAGTTGCGGCTTGGATATCAAGAGTAACTTCTTACGATTAAACCGACAGGCGATAGTAAGTTAAGATATAAGAGACAGTTATCAATGAAAGTAAAATATACTTTGTCGTAAGTAAAACGTAGACAGGATTATGACGTCTCTGCAGGCTGATAATAGTAGGAGCTTTCTTGTGTCGTGTTGTGACTTGACGGTGATGCTTGACAGAGAGAATTCTGCTGGTCGTATCTACGTAAACAAGTATTTTTGGCATCAATTACGAAGGCCTACATTATTATCTATTTTGGTAAATTATTTGTCGTTGCTGTTGTTATAGGTCATTAAAAAAGATTAGTAGTAGGTGGATGCCTCAGTGAAATGCTTCAATTGAATTATTTATCAAACGAATGCTAACATGAGTCTTTACTATACATATGGTATAACGACTTCTCATAATAAATGACTTTGATTAACGTTTCTGATTTGTTTCTACATCTACATTTTGTTTTATTTCAAAATATTTGATGACAGCTGGTCGTTTAGTTTGAAATTACCGAGTTTTATCACATGATACCGCACGAAAATGTAGGCAGAACAATAACCTACGTTAGGTTGAATCATATATCATCCGCAATTTCGAACTTCTTCTGGCCTATTTTCTTTGATAACCTCGTATTTGTATTCAAGTTCTTTTGAGTATCAAAAAAATGACTGAATCATTGAATTTACGATGCCATTATAAATTATTCCGGGCGAATTTCGCGCATTTATTTGATGACTTATTTTATTTTACTACTTAAATGACATACGGCCACTCACTGATTAAATGATAAGTCATTTCGAAACCGCAACATATATATGTACTGTAAATAGAAGACTAGTATTAACATGTAGAAAACGTGCATTCAGTATCTAACGTTAGGTCTTCCCATAACCATGCTCGTTCTTTATTATGGTCCTTGATGTACATTTTTAATGGCTCAGTGCAAGACTAACGTCATTCACCTTATAAAAAGCGACGTTGTATGAAACAATTCTAAATATTACTGTAGTGTACGTGATGAATGATCTTTTAAGGTATATTATTTGACCTATTACCACTTTGTAAGTTAACACGCAATCCATTTTTATTTCTAATTGTTCTATGTTACACTCTGTTCGTAGATGCCGGCAAGATATAGATAGTTATTTTGCAACAACATTGTAGACTTTATATCTATGCACAATATATACACAAATTGACATTGAATGTAACCTAGCCAAATAATCAAAATGAACATATTACTAATAGGAACCATTTTAAGGTAAGGAGATACTACAACTATAATTTGTAGACAAAGCTTAATTCATTTACAGTTTAAGGCATTAGGAATTCACTCGTTTTCAGGACTTTAATGACTTGTAGAAATATGTAATTTCTTTGCACGATCGTTTTGTTGGGTCAATGGAATACCTAGCCCTACAACACATTGTGCTATCCATATTGAAACCCTAATGAGTGTCACGTCCTCTAAAGACGATATAGACAGAACTGTGTTTTTAGTAAAGTACTAAATAATCTGCGTCATGGGACTCTTTGTAACGTGGCAGCTCTTAACTCTAATATCATCTCAAATTCGCCTTAGCTAATAACTAGTATTGTGCTAACCAGAGTTATGGTGGGCGACGCCAGTGACCCCATTAAGAAGCCCAACTTTGCGCAAGCCACGCGAATAAACAAAGCCACTTATTATGCCATAGGAACCAGACTAGGTGAGCATTAATGCTAATAAGCTTGCTCAGCTGACGATGTGAACCGTTAAGCCTACTCATATAGCACAGTATTGTTGACACCTAAGAAATATAATAAAAGTACATCCCTGACGCAAATAAATTTGTAAGAAATTATAGGGCGCCAAATACATATCGGCATGCTCTAAGCCCTGGTAATCCTACACCATACCCAAACTCCTCAGTTCCTGTAAGCGGTTTTACTCTCCCTCTTCACTTTTATAATTTTACTTTTGATGGGCTATTAGGACAGCTTCCATCATTTGCACATCGTCAACGAGCTGCCATGTCGCCTAACTTAAACTGCTGTAAACATCTCTGACTACTATAATAACTTTCTTTGGATCGGGCAGTCACTAGTCCCCTTAGCAATACAGCTTGCCCAGACATTAGCTAAAACAGTCCGACTAACAGTCGAAACAAAATTTAGGTATATCAAACACGAATGACTTTGATAAAGATCTTATCCGATTCTTCACAATCCACTCTTTATTTCTGAACATTTAATAATTAACACCCGCTCACTTCTAATAAAATATCAGCCCTTATTAGCTAAACCTTCTTTAATATTTGTCACAGAAACATGGTGTTCCTCTTTGATAACTGTCTGAAAATTAGCTATTCACGACCACATGTCATGTCGCGGCAATAGAGAACATAAACGGGGTGGCGACTGTCTAATATACACAAGTGTTTACTTTTTGTCCAATAACATCAATGATGAAATACTTGGTAAGGCACCAGAGTAGGTCTGGATCACAGTCAATACCCCGAACCATAGTTTACCTTTGGATGCATATGTAGAACCCCTAACACCTCGACTACAGTAAATTACATGACTGTCAAGGCTTTTGTGCTTACTACCGCCCTAAATTATAGTCCTAAAGTCATTGTAGGTGACTTTAACCTTCATAGAATTGACTGGAATGTTGGAAAATGACCATCATATGATGAAGAAAACCTTCTTACAACATTAGACATGTACTGTTGATCACGGTGTGTACACACTCCCACGGGACAGTAATAACATTCTTGACCCATTTTTTGTCATGATGTCACACCTGTCACTCCAAGTCAGAAACGCAGTGACCACAAAATGGTCCTATGTGCTCTCCCTTTTAATTTTAGTCACTCTAAAAACTACAAAATGCCTAGATTTTAAAAATGTAGACTGGAATCTTCTACACACCATTCTAAGTTACTCTGACTTCTTTTTCTTATCTAATAATCTTACAGATACACTAGATACTTTTCATCAAATTAATGGCTCCAATTTACATACGATTTTACCTATGAAACTGAGCAATATAATTATAGTCAAGTGATTTGTATGTACCACTTCATTGCCTGTAAGAATCTAAGCCGCCTACAGAAGTTCTATTTTAAGTCAAATGACTTCTCGATATTCATAAAAATTATCATGGCTTTTAACTAACTAAAACAAGCCCATGATTATTGAAGAGTTGTCGGCAATGTACAGTATCTCCAAAGCACAAAACTTGGCACGGCTGTTCAATAAGCGTCTCAAATATTACAAAATGATGACATTCCTTGCATTTCACATAATGGTTTAATTGTCAACGACCATAATATAATAGTAATTTATTTCCTGATATCTGTTTAACGATTTCTTTGTTGACAGTGGTAAACACCTGGATGACATTGAGGTAGACATTATCAACTCGGCTACTAACCATATGCAATCCGTTTCCCTCAATTATGACAACATTTGCATATCCATAAAGTCACTTCGGACCTCAAGTAGTATGGAGTAGATAACATGGCATTCATTTATTTCAAACTCGGTGAAGCCTAATATCCCACTAATCCTACTAAAACTATTTAACATTTCCTTAACAACAGGTACTTACCCTAATAAATAGAAAACCTCATACACATGCTCTCGATTCAAATCATGTGATTGGGCAAACTCGCATAACTACAGGCCAACAAATATTACCCCAGTTATCTCTGAAATAATAAAATTTGTAGTATGTGACAAAATGTCTGATTATTTAATCTCCGAAAAGCCGTATGTTTAATTCCCAACATGGCTTCCTCAAAATTAGGTCTTGTATGACCTGTCACTTTGAATTCTTTAACTTAGTCTCTACGAAACGAAGCCTTGGGCAGTTGGTACTAGTATTGTGCTCAGATATATCTATAGCTTTTGATATGGTTGACCACAGGCTACTTATAGGTAAACTCTCTTCTTATGGGATTATGAACCGACTACTTACATAGTTAAATCCCTCCCTCAATCATCAACGTCAACTTTTAAAAATTAACTCCATTCTTTCAAAGGCTGAACTGGTTAAAAGTGGCGTTATACAAGCAAGTGTTTTAGGCCCATTGCTTAATAGCTTACATAAATTATATATGCAAATGCTTCAATGTGAGTAGACCTTTTCTGTACATGGATAATCCTTATAAATTCATACACGCATCCATCTGGGTCATTGCTGAACTCAACAAGTTTGTGGTGTGGAGCTCAAAATAGAAGTTGTATCTTAATGCTTCTAAGTGGGATTGGATATGGCTTGTAGATAAGTGCACCAATTCTGGTCTCTCAAATAGCTACTAGAGTACCTGATTGCTCCCCAGAAGGTCCTCCCCTGTCCTAAAAAATACAAAAGTCTCCTAGTCCCAAGGAAACTTGCAACAATCCCCGTTTATGACCCGAGATTGAGTGACTTTAGTACTCCGTAAAAATTCACCAAGTAATAAATACCTTACCTAGCTGAGTCAAATTATACACGACGTAAACCATTACAAGTATTGTGTCAAAACTCCAAAATGCATGCACCCTACGTAACTCCCATAAACTATAACCACGAAAAAGCTGATTGTACACAGATCCTATGTATAATACAAGGACTAAAAACTGAGCATACGCACACTTGGACTGAATCCAATAGTGTACACAGATAACATTACTTTCGCCACCGTATTGTTATCAGCGTTATTGCCACTTTGTGCTATTCACTTGTAACGCATGCACCTACATGACTTTTTATACATTAGACTAGTATGCATCCCACTACAGCTAAAATAATCAGTTCAGATGTGTTATTTATGAGTACCTAAGGTATGTAATTAATTTAATGTGCGCGTATGTGCACCTCAAATTTTTAGACTCACCCATCTTACAAAATGAAAGCTTATATTTTCGAAAATAGTTATTTATCCTTGTTGCACTGTAGCTTCTCCGAGATACTTAATCGGTAGTTGTATGCAGTATTATAAAAGAGCATCATTTCCAGCAACAGAATGATTTTAAGAAGTCCTGCACTAAACTTTAAGTAATATGGTTATTGAGATGTCTTGTTAGTTTTAATGCATCAGTGAAAAATTTGTGGCTTCCAGTTTGTTATACATTTTAAACCATCACCTGTACTGGATATCAAAGTTAAAGTATATTGCATTCGGGGTTTGAGCTGGGAAGATAATCATTGGACATGACTTATACGGGCGAACCAACAAGGAACGACCAGAACATTCTAAGGTTACAGCATCCCTATGATCTACGCACGTAGGGTCATAGAACTCAAGAAATACTATGGTGGATACTACTAATAAAAACAGGGACAGACCATATAAAGCATCTAGTAAGCAGTTCTTAAGCGTATCGAGGAGTCCGAGTTGCGTATTAATAAGAAATCGCAGATAGCCAAAGGAAACGTTACACTGTTTGGGTATAAAGTAGGAGAAGGTGAAATGAATCCGCTACCTGAGCAAATTCTGACTGTCCAAAACATAATGGCGCCGGCTTCGAAAACGAAGTTCAGGCAGTTTACGGGAAGAGCAGTATTCCACAGCCGCTTTGTAAGGAACTTTAATGAGGTCGCTGCACCACTGTACAAACTAATAAGCAATGAAAAATTTATATGGATAGAGAACATTTGATCAGATCAAGCGACTATTAGACGCAAAGCAGATGACATTGAAACTACTTGTTCTTGGGAAACGGTTCATAGTGACTACAGACGCCAGTGATTTCGGTATCGGCGCAGTACATAGGCGGGACAATCGGGTAGTGGAGTATACTAGCCGCGTTTTAACGACGACAGAACAAAAGTACTCGACCACTGAAGAAGTGTCTAGTGATCGTTTGGGCGGTAGATAAGTGGAGACCATACCTGCTGGGTCCAGTCATTTTATATTGGGACCGACTACAATGGTTGAAAACGGCAAGAGATCCCCGAGGGGAAATTGCCACGATGGACATTACGCCTGCAAGAAGTACGATTTCACGACTGGCCACATACCAGGAAGTCGAAATGTAATAGCTGACTACTTTCTAAGACCGCGCGAGGACACTGGTTTATCGAAGGTTGATTTTGAAGTCCACAAAGTGGAAGCAGACCTGAAAAGACTGGATCGTTGCAGAAGTCCAAACCAACGCTTCAGACAGTGAGACGAGCGCTAACTGGAAAAGTGGATGAACAATCAATGCACTTTAACAGAGAGGTAAAAACGGTTCCAAGCCAAAAAGACAAAGATTCAATACGGCCAGAGTGTTAACATGGAAGGACAATGATGGGAGCTGAATAGCTGTAATTCTAAAGTCACCAATGGGATCAAAATAATGATGCGGTTAAGAGAAATATTATAACACTTCGCTAGATTATACGTTAATTGAATCCGATGTAACCGTTTGAATCACAAAATGTTAACGGCATAGAACGACTAAAACAGCTGATTACATAAGTCATTTGATATTTTGGAATTAAACACCTAAAGAAAACCAGTTTACTTCATGAAGAGCTCATTTGAATGAAAATAATAAACATGACGCACAAAGAAAGACGACAAACTTTCATAAAATAAGAGCGTTGCGATGGAAAGTATGCATGGAATCAAGGTGTCACAACAGTGAGAACAAATTCTCATATATCAGTTCAAATCACTTCTCAATCCGCGGTAATTTTGAAATTGGTTCCGACGAATCACCATCTAGGCTGACAAATGACCGGCCTGGGATATCAGATGAATAATGTCTTTTGACAAAATTGGTTGGAAAAACCAACAAGATGCAAGTCACATTATCACCTGACATGCGAAGAACGGCTTCATTGACTAAATGAGCACATACCGAATCCAGATGCCGTTGACAAAAAATCTAAGAAGCAGAGGTAGATTAAAAATGTTTCCAAAAAAACTAACGAGTGAAGTGCGAATAATTTCGAAACACGAAAACGATATCTGTTAATTATCACAAAGATTTGAAACAACTACATTAGATTGGTAATGTACAAAGCATAATTTAGTACATATCTGCAGTGTTTCAGGTTTGCCACATGCATTAGGTGCAGTAAGACGAGTACAGAAGTCAGAAGAAGTAGCTGTTACATCAGTGGCAGCAAAAAATGGTCGGACATTGAGAATGTTATTATGAAACACTACATTTATTATTGAAAGGTATGGAATAATTTCAGGTTTAAGATTTAAAAGTAATCAAAGAGTGGATGCATCTGAGCCATTGTGAGTAGTCCTAGGCCACGTCACAGTCTCCAGTCATTGAATGTAATAGTCACACGGACCAGAACCAAGTAGTTTGTATCTATTAGGATGATTAAGACTAACAGTCAGCGACTTCATGGAATGGTGCTATATTTTGGTTTTGTGGATCGTTTCACTGACCCTGCACCATTTTGTTAGTCATCGTTCCTCATCGTATTAAAAGCCTGATCAGGATGAGTTCCTGAGAGTCCATCAACTCAATAGAAGTCGTTCGAAATCCACTGATTTTTCTTAACCTTTTGGTCACGGGTGTTTGGATATTTTGTCAAGCTACATCCGAGTCGGATAATGATTGCCACCGAGAGGAACAGAGCAACTAGCTGAGTAAACTACGAAGACTTCGAAGCAGAGCTTCTCCGGTCCAGAAACTACTTTCAGTACTAGCAGTTCAAGTCCATTACTTTTTTAGATACTTGCGGGCTTTGCTCACAGGCCTTATCATACTTATTATGCATACATTACATACTGAAATCGACGTAACTATTGTGGCAATATCAATTTGGTTGGGTTAAAATGATTAAGGCCGAATAAAACAACGTCAAACCCAAGTGATATCAATAATAATTAACCTGTATTAGATACTTTCCAGAATCACAATACAGCGTTTTAGATTATTAAAATAAAACGCTGTTGTTTATTAAACAATGTAAAATGGACTTTCTACCAAAAACTGTAACAACTGGTGGGTGAACGTTTCGGTTATTAATAGGTTGTCGGTGCTCATCACTAACGTAAAGCTGAAGAGAAATATTACTCTGATCGCCATGGCATCAAATAATCATAAACTGGGGCGTGAGGGATATGTGTTACTTATGACAAGCGTATCCAATCCAAGATAATCACCAGTCTACTAAAACAATAGCTGATGATCTAAGTCTTCCTAGGACGACAATCGAAATCTGTAGTAGTACGACTTAAAACCCGTCGGTAACATGGTTATACTGAGCTTTTATCTCCCTTAGTGTCACTCCTTACTTTGCATCCCTTGACATTACTTTTTGTTTGAACTATATTTTGTTTAACTTTTCACAGCAGTTGATATTTCAACCTAGTTTTTAGATTTATTAACTCCCTTTCTCATTAATATGACGCAGTAAGTCACAAAGTGAACAAGTAAATATTTATACCGTTTCTACGACAGACTGAATGAAATCAGTAATATATTAAAAAATATTAACTACTGAACTCAGGACTAAAAAGACAGCTTGCAACTCCCTGACATCATGATACATAATGTTATGTTGAGCAACTAAAGAGCAACGAACTTTCGCAACTGTATTTTGGGGGACTATTTCAATTATTTTGGTTGTGTGTAGTACAAAAATTTCATTTCTATGATTGTTACGTTAATTTTGCTCTATTATTCCATTTAGTATATTTATCCTTAGTATATTGTTTTTTTTTTTACTATGAACTATAGTTAATTGGTTGTGTACAAGTTATCCCTATTCACTACCACTATCTGCTTTGTCCTGTAATAATCTTAGATTCCTTATTGGTTTGCTATGCGGTCAGGTTTTACGTATATATAAAGGAATGTGTAAATACAATATGATTCTGTCTGGTTGGTCTATCGGCTTGTGTTCTTTTACACCCGACTTGGGAGTCAGTGGGCATAAGGCATACGTGCATTATCGACTAGGCACACGCGATTGGCGTTCGATATACCAAATCATTTTTTTCGTCATAACACATAATGATATGACATTACGGATATTTCTAAGACACAAGAATACTAATATTCAACGTCGTAACTAAACAAAACATAGGAGAATGGAATCAAACGTAGGATACAATTTTTACTCACTTGATCATTTTGTGATTTTTTCTGTTCATTTTCATGGTTTTTAATTTCTTGCATTAAAAGCCGATGAGTCAGATGAACAGCTTCATCTGGAGGAAAACTTTTCCACAGTCCATCACAAGCTATCAACAAGAACCTGTAAAGATTTTTAAAAGTTACTTTCAGTATAAATCATTTACAACTAATAAAAAGCAGCTACGTAGTTGAAGTTAGTGCACTTGATCAGTGGAATAAGACAGCTTAATTCTTCAAAAGGATGTAAAACAATGCGCAAGAATATCAATTAAGGTTTCCAAAAATAGTAACAAGAAAACAACATTAGGCTGATTAACAATAACAGCGCCATGTAGCGAGTGACAGAGAACAGTTATTTGCCGAGAAAGTTTGGGTGAATATAATAGAAATTATGACTACCGATTTCCTCGTAAGCAATGTATGGAATGAATTTTAAGCGTGGTACAAACAATTAATAGATAGAATAGGAGCGAAAAACGCATTAGCTAGGAATATTAAGTATGCAGTACGTATGCTGCTTATAGAATGAATGAATAAGGTCAGCTGACATATAAGTAACAATACACAGAACAAGAATTGTAAAATTCGTTAAAATGGTCTGAAACGAATCCTGTAATAGAAATATATATAAATGTAATATCGCGTGGTAATTAAGAAAGTAATGTAACATAATCTTTTCAAAAGTTATGCAATGCTAAGGTCAGATATAATCTATTGATGTATAACGATGAAAAGTCATGCACTAAAGTTTGGTAATAAAAGTCGACTCCCATCCGCTCTTAACTTAATGGTTACGCTGGGATCTATGTTGGAATCTTAATCAGTCTTTAGAATATAACTAGGAAAATAGGATTCGTTTATTAACTTAGTAGTGATGGCTTTCACTGTAAGGCGTAATCGAAATCTGAAATTTCTGAGGCGATGGATTTTCGGATAGTAGGCTTCCTTGATGTGAGTCGTCAAGTAAAAAGATCAATATCCAGTCTTTCTGTCCAATATTTTTTTTAGAAACACTTCATGTTATATTAAAATTTAGTTACATAAAATGTCCTTCAATGGTTTCCTTACATTCATATGAAAATATTCTCAGAAACTGGTTTGTAAAGTGTACAACAGTAACTGTAATAAACTGAAACAAATCACACTGTAAATACTTGAAACATTCCCTTGAGGAGAAAACTATGGGTAAGTGACTGTCACTGAATATTCACATAAATTGCCCTGCTGCATAACAATAGATATTGTCTACACTAATATTAAAATCTCAGTTTAGGAGCGAAAATACTAACATATATAAACCATAAAAATGCGATAACAGTATCTGTGCTTGTTACAGTTAAAGTACTTTAGGAAAAAGGCGGTTTGTTTAAACCTTTTGGGAAACTTAATTTCCATGTTGATATTGTAATAAATTTTCCTGTTTTTTTATTTGTTTTAATAAATTATTAATGCATGTTAAACGCACGATATACTTACATGCTTTTATAAATGCTAACAATCTACTAGTAAGGTCTCCCAATACTTAAGATTTAGTGAGACAATACTTCACTGACTTGATGTAAAATCAGAATAGAAGTTGAGCAAAAATCAAAATACATTTTTAATAGACCGGAATAATGAGAACAGGAAAAATAAGGAAATGGAAAAACTACAGCATTTTATTGACTGGTCGCTAGTGCTGATAGGATGAAAATGGACGAATGGGAGTACACTAATTTAGGTGTGATTTAGGCAGGAACTAGTCACGTTTGTATTCTGCTAACAATCGCGAAACTAACCAATGCAGAACGGAAGTGTGTTGATATCGTTCCCATCTTATCTGTCTTCAGTAAAAATGAGGGGCGATTACAATAGGATTCATACACTAAATATATATGTATTATAGCGACAAAACTGGTAGAACACGTTTGCGAGTAACGAAGAATGGCAGCTAGTTACTGAAAAGTTTTGTGTACACACCACCAAATATTCGCAAGTTAAGTTGATAAAGGAAAAGAACTATATAGAATGTTTTGCTGAGGATTCATTACTATAACCTAGTAAGTGATTAATGAGATGTAAACAGTGAAGTCCAACCATATCGGGAGTGCAGGAATTGCCCGAAATTGACACTAGATGAGGTCACGTAATATATAGTGGATTGATTAAAGTTAGAAATGTAAAACACTGGACGCCGTCCCAGTGGTTTACAGATTAAGTGCCTGAAAGTCTTGAGCCCGGTCCCCGACGTGAATGAGCACTACTAAAGTCCTGCATAATGACAAAACACTGTCTAATCCAGCCTACTTCACAATGGTAATCTAGCCAAGATGAGTCTGTGATATGGAACCTCGAAATCGACAATCTCCACAACACCTAATAATGCTTATTATTGTACAAAAATAAACAGAAGAAACATATTTCTAATTATCTACCAAGTAAAAGCTAATAAATCGCTTCAAATAACACGCACTACGATAGCAAACAATACAAACAAACTGTTTGTGAAAATTAGAAAAAAGGACTGGTATCCATGATCATAATTCGGAAGATGAACCTCATTTTTGTTACGCTGAGTGTTACATTTATATGGTAACATTGACATGACGGATAGAAGTAAGACTTTATTGGTTCTCTGTTAGCACGAAACAATCATGATCAAGGCGTGATCAAAACATGCTTACGAAGGCGTTCTGTGATTGGTCTACTCTTAACTAATCAGCACCAATGAGCAGTCGAGAGGGTTCTGGAATATCCTTACATCGATTTTATGTACACTCTGGTGCAGTTAATTATTTGCATTCGCCTCCTGTCTCTGCTGTTATTTCTCATTATATTTTGCTACCTGCCCTATTCTTGATCTGATTTAGGATCAAGTAGGTGTCATTGTAGAATTGTAGAATACTGAATGGGATAAGTACATAATAGGGACAACTCAACACTAACTTTATTCTTGATTAACCACTGGCTAACAAATAAATAACCAAGAAAACTTAGGAATAGATAGATAGATTGGGATGGGGGAATTTCGGAAGATATTTCCCATTGGATTAGCACGCATGTTTTAATGTGCTTTGATAAAATAATTGATAAGTGATATTTTGATACTGTGTATGGCGACACTAATGAAACTGGACTAACATTCGACCCCTATAGTGTACATCCAAAGATATTAATTGATTAGGCTAATTGGATGACAAATAAACTTTGGACTGTATCTATTAATATGCAGTGATGTCTAAAAGAAATGTGATATATAAAACTTTATGCTTATATTTATTAGAAACTTTATATTAATGAATAGGCATAGCTTACTGATCATTATCGGTTAACTGACATTTTCTTACATCCGGTATGCAAGTAACACCTTGTTTCTTGAATTGATAGTCACCAAATGATCTACTGACTTCTAAGACACTATTAACACGACCATTCTGAACAGAAGCTCCGGTAGCCTGAATACGCTGTCGTTCTTCATAATCCATAGGGTTGTGGTCTTTCGTTAGACAGATTGCACTTAATTTTGAATCACTTAAAATATTGTCACCATTGACATTAGGATTACTGGATTCAGATAGTGACTCAACCAATCTGGCTAAGACAACCTAATAACCGAAAAAATAAATCCTATAAGCTAATCGTTGCGATGAGAATATAACAATAGAAAAATGTTTGTCAATATTTGTTTCTGCACGTCACACTCCTATATGCGCAACAAAAATTGAAAACATTTGTTCAAACTCACTTAGCAGTTGTTAATTAAATCAAATTACAAAATGAAGTTCTAGAGTGATTACGAAAACAGGAAACTGACCAAACTTATTTAATAGGTACAGAACAACGTATTCAAATTCCTAGTCTTTCTAACTGAGGATCAGTGATACTGTTCGGTTACCCAAACTAAGAAAAGGATGAACATTGGTTCAAATTTATGGTACATCTGTCTTCAGTAAAACCCTTTAGCCATTAAGCAACTGCTTCATTTATATTTAAAGTAATTTTAAATTGCTTTTGAGGTAAACTAGACACCGTTTCAGCTTTTTACTATATAAACAGCACAAATCAATCCTGTGAAAAACACTGATAACAAGAAGCTTAGTATACCATAATAACAGAATACAATGCTCCAGATAAAATGAATATATTACAGTAACAAGAAGCAATTGGAAATACATATTTAAACATGAAAAGGTATTTTACTGGAAAGACAAATTTCACTGGCCATATAAAATCCCAGACAGAATTGGAGTTATTTACTATGAACTATCTTACTGGGAATCAGAAATTGGATACAATAGATTTATGTATGACAAGTGATCACTTCCTATAAGACATTTAATTGTAAATAAGCCATAACTCTCTGTTTTATTTGTAGCATATAGTTTGGTTACTGAAGCCTCTGAGGGTTGATAGAAACACGTTAACCAAAAAAAGGATTGCATTACAAAGCATTAAACATCAAGTTAAAGTGAAACAAACAGGTATTACTTTTGAGTCACCGAGATTTCCAATGTATAGTGTATCATTGACCAACAAGATTGTAGCTGCTGTACTACCATCTCTCCAATGAGGGCGCCTGCAAAAATAGAAAGGGGCGCAGAAAAGGTGAGTGAAACGTAATGGTTGGTTTCCTACTGCTGACAAGCCTCTCTTAAAAACTCTTCGTCAGTTTTCTTATAAGAGTCGTATAGTACACGCTTAATATCCTTTTCCACCTGTTGTATTCCACCTGTTTAGGAAAAGTATAAAAGTATTAAATATCATGACAGAAATTTCAGGCAAGAAATTACTAATATACAACATCTAATTTAATACGAAGATTGATCAATCTGAAGACCTATTTTCATGAGATTTACTTAGAAGCTACTTAGAGAAACAATGGGTTACAACTGGAGAAAAATAAAGAAATAATTTATTGTATACGTAATTTTTAACCAGTCAGTTATAATCGATATACAGCTTCATATAAGTGGTAACTAGTTTAAATTGCCCTATCACATCCGCCTGAGATGAAATTGGAAAAAAAGAATAACAAGAGTACAAATAATAGTAGAATCAATGACATTAAGGATGACTTCATACAATCAATCTTTATAGATAAAGGGAGTATGAACTGTGATTATATTTTAGTTCACAACATCTAAATAATTAGCAACACTTGACCATATGGGAAGTATCATTTGTAGAAAAATATCAATTCATACGTGTTCGGTTTATCTTGGTTAAAACTGATTCACGTACAGTATAAAATCCAGTATTTGCAGGTTAGAACTCCGCTTTATCCTATTGCACATGCACTTGTATCGCTTTAGAATTGAATTGGAGATCAAAATTTATCCTTACCTAAACAAAAACGGGTTCAACACGTCGATTTCGTAAAGTGATACGTAAAAGGCCATCTTCAGGTCAACTACATCATGCGGCTTGCTAAGTAAATATGCCATATATTGAGGTAGACGAGCGCGACACAACCGCATAAAAATATGGCCATGTTGCTGTACATAACATGACGAAGAAAATTAGCCAAAACGAAGGAGCAACCAAATAAACAGAAACGACGGTGATGAGGTATAAATATGAGGAAGTAGGACTAGTCTGGGAGCATCATCACTTTGTATTCGGCATGTGACACGCATACAAATCACTCTAAAACGACTAACTACTGGCTTGTACATATATCTTTATCTCCTAAGACTACTTCAAATTCTTAGATAGAAGATTACTCTTAAAAAAACTAACAATAGTCACTCATACAATTAGTACGATAGAAAGGAAGAAGTGGTTATTGTGAACACCACTAATTGACGATAACCAGTGTCATCGCTTCATACAACAATTATATATTGAACTCAGTCACAACCTACTTCGTCGCGCTAAGTTGGTTGGTGCAGGACAGAAAACTAAGGGAAGTATTCCATATCAACGGACAGACTGGCGACCGTCTGCCAAAACTATGATGAGATAATCGTTCATTTATAATAAGTACTGAACTTTGGGTATAAAGAGATATCATCCAAAAAATACACCATCATCCACAATGGATCAAGAGGACTCTAGAGCCAGCAGTTATCATCGAAGAGGCTTGATAGAAAACTGCTGTTTGTTTTAAAGTAAATGTTTAGACTGACTATAATCAAGTGAGAGTACGCATCCGCCCGCATCTTACTTGACCCAAAAGAATTACAACAACAAAATCCCACTAGTGTGCAGTACAGCCGAAAGAGTGAATTTGAAAACATTTAAATGTACACTTAAGCAATAATGAAAACGAGCCATTAAGTTGGTGATAAGCACCGACAACCTATTAATAACCGAAACGTTCACCCACCAATTGTTACAGTTTTTGGTAGAAAGTCCATTTTACATTGTTTAATAAACAACAGCGTTTTATTTTAATAATCTAAAACGCTGTATTGTGATTCTGGAAAGTATCTAATACAGGTTAATTATTATTGATATCACTTGGGTTTGACGTTGTTTTATTCGGCCTTAATCATTTTAACCCAACCAAATTGATATTGCCACAATAGTTACGTCGATTTCAGTAGGTAATGTATGCATAATAAGTATGATAAGGCCTGTGAGCAAAGCCCGCAAGTATCTAAAAAAGTAATGGACTTGAACTGCTAGTATTGAAAGTAGTTTCTGGACCGGAGAAGCTCTGCTTCGAAGTCTTCGTAGTTTACTCAGCTAGTTGCTCTGTTCCTCTCGGTGGCAATCATTATCCGACTCGGATGTAGCTTGACAAAATATCCAAACACCCGTGACTAAAAGGTTAAGAAAAATCAGTGGATTTCAACGACTTCTATTGAGTTGATGGACTCTCAGGAACTCATCCTGATCAGGCTTTTAATACGATGAGGAACGATGACTAACAAAATGGTGCAGGGTCAGTGAAACGATCCACAAAACCAAAATATAGCACCATTCCATGAAGTCGCTGACTGTTAGTCTTAATCATCCTAATAGATACAAACTACTTGGTTCTGGTCCGTGTGACTATTACATTCAATGACTGGAGACTGTGACGTGGCCTAGGACTACTCACAATGGCTCAGATGCATCCACTCTTTGATTACTTTTAAATCTTAAACCTGAAATTATTCCATACCTTTCAATAATAAATAGTAGTGTTTCATAATAACATTCTCAATGTCCGACCATTTTTTGCTGCCACTGATGTAACAGCTACTTCTGCTGACTTTTGCGATTTAATTTACTGTGATAATGGAATGTAAAAACTTTTCCGAATTAACGCGTGCCAGAGTCGACGTTGTAAATGACTGACTCATTTGGCAACATCATTTGTTCCAGCGCAGATTCAGATATTAACATAAGGCATCCCAATTAATGGGTATGAATCTCCGGTAATTGTCTTAAAACCCAAATCTGAGCCAAATTTTAGTCGTAGTGAGGGTGAGCAATACCACCTAGCCACACAAATAGAAGCGGAATAAGGTTCGGCTTTTCAGTTGGATGCTAAGTGAGTTAATCTCTGGATCATCGCTTCTTAATAAAATCTCAATGAGGTTGGGATGAGTATGAACCTTAACACTTTAAATGCTATATTTACTAAGCTTATTGATTGCCAACTATCTGCCCTTCCTCAAACGTTGAAATTATCACATATTTTTCACCAAACCTACTAATAAGTAATCACTATTCTTGAGACCTGAAAGCAGATTGTTGGGTTTCATTGATTTACCTTGTTTCATTTCTGAGGAAGCTTTCACATTTTCTACAAGTTACAAGAACACTTATTTTATTTTATTAACACTGTTGATGAATAGTGAAATGTGATTTAGAGCTTATTGATATGTTACCCGAAATATACTGAGCAATGTTTTATCTTATCAGTCTGAATAACAATCACTGACATCTTTTATAGTCATAATTTCTCTAATCATTGCGTTTGAGATGCCATTCTTAGGCAACTTATACGCATGCTGACTATTGTTTAACGATCCTACCTTTACTCAACACACATAGTTCACCTATCTAAACATGAATTGTTGGTAGAAATGGACATTGCGAAAAGTGATGCACAAATACCTGAATGTTTTTAGTCCACTTAAAATTCTTTACTAGATTACATGTTTTGAAACCAGTTAAAGCAACATAAGTGTGCATACTACTTGTCTGTGTTGTCTATAAATCACACAATTATTCTATTAGCATCGAATGATCTGAATCTTTAAGTTAAATATTACCACCGTATCTACGTTTCAGCTTTCTCGTAAAATGATATGGGCATGCGAATGGCTGTCTAATGACACTATAATCACAATGTTTAGAAGAGAACAAGAATCCTCGAAAGGATTACTTTGAACTTCCTTTCATGTTTACTATATTACCTAGTTTGCAGACAAAATGAGGATTGTTACGACAGATATCGAAATATTTACATGTGAATAAGGGGTAGAAACTTTCCACAACCTTGAAAACCAAAATATAGACCTGTAATATACATATATATGTGGATAGTTATATGGCTGACTTGTTTTTAACGAAAATAAAACGTATACATATGCTTGATGTTTGTGGCAAAACTGTTTTTTTAAATACGGAAAATAGGGCTTCAGACTAAGGAAACTTTGATTGTCAAGCAATAATTATCAACATTTCATTGTTTTCAACTATCCGCCTCCGAAAAAATATGAGCAGACAGCCAACTTGCAGCATACGCACACATTTGGTGGAGTCGGAGTCTATTCATTACTACCATTTTCTATCGCTATTTAGATTCCCTTCTATCTCAAATATTCAGCATTCACCAATACATACGTCACATTATGGAGTCCAAGGATACAACTGTCATGAATTAGAACTTAAGTAGTTTTAGGACGATAATTTTTGACTACATATTGAACGATTAGTAAAATGTAACATTGAAAGTTATTGATTAACGTCGCACTTTTAAACCTCAGTGTTCGAAATGATTAGCATACTGAAATAGCACTGCAACTTAAGACATTATTTTTTTCCAATGTTTTGGAGCTTAATTACAAATTAACGACTACTCAAGTTGTATAACAATTAAATAAAACTTTAAAAGATTCACCTCGAGGAAATCGTGCGGCTATATGTTGATGTAGACGTTTGCAAGCAAAGTTAGCTGCCTTCGCTCCCCCATGTCCATCGAAAACAGCAAAGTAACATACCCTTAATCTAAAAAGAAAGCTTTAAACCAATGTCACTAGGCCTACATTTCGTTAGAGACACCTCGAAACATTGAGTCAGCTAGATTGTCAACCACAATATGAGAGTCCTGCATCTCTGGCCTCTCACCTTTCCTGGCAACAACAGAACAAATAAATGGGGTAATTTCTTAAGATGAATGGTTCAGTGATATATTTAACAAAATCAACATACTAACTGAGGATTCAGGTTCATTCCAACTAGAGTCTTCTATCAGTGTTTCTGATTTTTCTAAAAAAATAATTACTCCTTCACTAGAAGAAAATCCACCCACGTATTTCATCACTTTCTACGCTAGGTTCAGGTAGGTCATCAAAAAGACTCATTTAGCTAACACCTGCTAACGAGTCCTAAGTCAAGGTGAATCCAATATTCAATATCTTTTGACAAGGTAGTTTACACCGATTGTTTATTTACGCCCTCGTCTTGACGCTAAGACGAGGTTCCGGGTCTTTGATAGTTCTAGCTACTTTATGATATATTACCCTTATACAAAAGCAGTTGATTTGTGGTTTGATGTCACCTGTTAGTGGATGTGTGTCCAACGGCTGTAATTTGCTTGTGACGCACAGTTAGTAGGAGTTATCGTTATAATCAGCCAGATGAAGGCAAATAATAAAATGATGAAACGGAAGATAAGAGGAGATAAAAATGAAAATAAGCTTTATAGCTAGACTAGATGAACTGACAGTGTTGGCAAATACTATAGTCTGGGACTATCTGGAAACATTATTTCTTGCAAAACACTCTTGATTACAATTCGCAGTTTATAAGAGCGATTCAACTGCTATATACTCGGTAGACATGACTTTTACGGCTGAATTTGAGTGCCTATAAAATGACCTTGGAAACCTTGATCGTAATGAACTAATCACGGCCCTCTAAATCAGAACCAACGACGTTTTCCCGAATTCTAGTGATTTATTAGAAAATTCTAAACTAAGACTCACTGCAGTATGCCTCCCCCATGGAAATCCTCAATAAATGACAATATTAAGGCTTAATCATAACCCGAAATGTAATGAGAAATCCTCAATCTCTAATGAATTCTTTATTATTGAAGTTGAAAAGTTATACAGGATATATTACTTCTATATTATCAAAAAACTTATGTAGATTATTCTCGAACTCTTCAGAGTTGATGTTTATTTACATATTTATTTTACATAAATATTCATAGCATCTTTCCTAGGAATTCAAAGTACGTTCGCAAGTGACACCTAACTTAGCACCACATTGATTCGATCTTGTTGGTATGAATTCCTGTTGACGAAACAACGAAGTGTTCCTTATGCACTGCGACACTGTACGTACCCCATGTTTCAAAGTGATTCACAGGGTTTCCAGTTGTCCCCATATATTATTGTCTCAGATAAAATGTATTTTTCTACCAGCCCAAGGAGTGTAGTGGCCGACCTGTCACGAATTCTCTCGAAATGTCCTTTGTTTGGTTCTCAGTCCCATATACCAAAGAGCTACAAATATTAAAAAAAGAAGCCACCTACCTAATCTTCTTTAATCTGTTGTCCCGATTAAACTTTCATTAACGAAACAATGCTTCGTCGATTTCAGCTATTTTTCCTTGTCCTTCGAATATAATTAGTATGGGGACTAATACGGCAGAACATATTTCGCAGAAATATTCATACCACTGAATTAATGTGTTTTTAGAAACATCCACGAGGAAAGCGGCTGTTGTTACTTTAGTCCTAATGAAGTGAACCCGGATATATAACCAAGTTGCGCTTGTTCTATAACCAAAGCCACTTCTATCGAATGGACCCCACTCTTACGAATGAGAAATCAGAAGGCAATGAAGGATGGAAGCGAAATTATATTTGATCGTAAACAGAGCTTTAATGGGATAGCAACGTATAGGCTGGCAAACTAGAGAGAGATGCTACCCATGGTGGTTCGAGACATGATCTGGTGAAGATGCGTGACCGCGCGCCTTCAACTAGTAGTGTCCGCTAAAACAAACATGGTCAGCATCAATGTCGAGAGCTTATGCAACTATTTATTTTGGGGATTATTTACCGCGACAGCTCACTCCCTCTCTAATGGGTTCAAGAGAATCCTAATACGTACAAGCCAAAGGATAAAACCCAATGCGAGAGACATTGGTAAACGTTCCTTCGATAGCTTGCGATGTTGTGCAGCTTCTGGACGTCGGTCCTTACACTATGGTGTCGTTGCATAAAATAATTGTTCATAAAAAAAATCCTTGTTCCTCCCATGTCCTTCTGTTTGTTTCCAGATGGCCTGGAAGTCGAAAAGAAAAAATAAAATTTAAATCTGTGCATTTTGTATACAAAAAAAATAATTGTTAACTCAATGCGTCTATAAAAACATGTTGAACACCGACAACAAATAATGAAACGCTTTTTTTTGACACTAAAATTTATAAAATGCACACAGTAAAATTATTATTATTATTATTTAAAAACAAAAATAATAATAATAGGTTTATTGATTTTTATTTTTTATTTGTTATTATTTATTTTAAGACAACAACAAAAAAATGTTATACGTACGTTGGTAGTGGGTAGAAATTAGTAGACATAGTATTCGTTTAGGTGTTCTGGAAATCGTACTTTTTACCAGAACGCGTAGCTTTCGGCGTTATGGAGCTCTTTGATACTTCTACTTGCGTGTTATTCATTGCTTGAGGCGTAATGGCTTCGTTCATGTCACGTTTTGCAGGTGTTGTAGCGAATTCGACACTAAAAGTTGTACCTTCTAGGTAGGCTGCTTTGAGGCGGTCAATGCTGACGTTATCCTCGTGGCCATTTTCGTCAATCGTATAGTACTTTTAAGTTGGATTGTGACTGGCAAGTGGAATCCAGGACTTGTGTAATACCGCTATATAGAGGCAATCCGCTCAGGATGCACATATGGCAACAGAGGCTGACCAGTTTCAGTCCATTACAAATCAACGGGAAGATACAAGCCTATTCTGAATTACGTATAGTACTTTGTTTCACGTTTCAGGACCTTGTATGGCCCTTCGTAAGTTGCATCGAGAGGTCGGCGTACGGCATCACGACGTACGAAAACGTGTGTACTATATTTTAAGGCAGGTTGGATAAAGATGTCTGTCGATTGGTGTCGAGTTTGAACTGGCGCAACTGAATGCATAGCATTTGTAAGCCGGTTCACGTAAGAATTCAACTCCAGGTTTGCCGAAATTAAAGCAGTTTCCGCAAACTCACCTGGTAGTCGAAGAGTCGTTCCGTAGACTAATTCGGCGACACTATATCCAACATCTTCCTTTACTGTGCTAGTGGTAAGGCGTCGATCCACTGAGGGATGTTTTTAGGTGAAAGTGATGCTTTCAGTTGTCGATAGAATCTTTCTACCGAACCGTTAGATTGTGGGTGGTAGGCGGTCGTCCTGAAACGCGTTGTTCGAAGAAATTTAGTCAGAGCGTGGAACAATCCAGATTCAAACTAAATTCCACGGTCTGTCGTTATTGTAGGTGGACAAACAAAGTTGTCTACCCATCGTTCGACGAAAGCGCGAGCAATCGTTTCACTAGTGATATCTTTGAGTGGAATCGCTCCTGGCCAGCGTGTGAATCGGTCCACGCATGTCAGAAGATAAGAAATTCCATTTGATTCTGGTAGAGGTCCTATCAAGGTGGACGTGATCAAAACGAGCGTCAGGGGTTGAGAAAGTGCTTAGGGGGCATTTATTATGTTGAATTACTGTGTTCTTCTGGCAGGCTATGCAAGTGCGCGCACATTCTTTGATATCCTTATTAATTTTTGGCCAGCAGAATCTCTTAGTAATCAGTTTACTTGTACCACGAATTCCAAGATGAGAAAGGTTGTGCAGTGTGTCGAAGATGACTCGTCGATAAATCCTGGGTACGACTGGACGGGCTATACCTGTAGAAGAATCACAAATTAAAGTGTTCTTACCTTTTCCAATCGTTTTGGTTTGGAGTTGGAGCGTTGTTGCGGCTAACTCGTGATGAAAATCGATATATTCACTTTGAAGTTGAGCTAGTTTAATAAGGTCGATTCCTTGGATACGATTCAAGGAATGTATTCTCAATAAGGCGTCAGTAACTACATTGTTAGCTCCCGATATATGTCGTTTATCCGGAAAGAATCGGAAGAAATAGTCAAGATGACGCGACTCTCGTGGAGAGTACTTATCTGAAGATGACTTCATCGAAAACGTCAGTGGTTTATGATCGGTGAATATTACAAATTCCCGGACTTCAATGGAATGTTAAAAATGTCGAACAGCACAGTACATGGCTAGTAGTTCACGTCCAAAAGTGCTGTATCTCGATTCCGTGTCGTTTAATCGTCTTGAGAAGAATGCTAAAGGCTGCCAAAATTGGCCTGTCCATCGTTGCAGAACTGCACCAATCGCTGAGTCAGGAGCGTTGACCGCAATGCTGACGGGAGCCTCAATATTGTAGTGTGCCAGCATAGTTACATTGGATATCGCCTCTTTAATTGCAATGAAGGCTTTCTTTGATTCTGAATCCATTGTGACCACCTTTTTATTCCCACGAAGCTGATCCGTTAGTGGCTTCACAATAGATGCACAGCTGGCGATAAATTGTCTGTAGAAACTTACCAATTCGTTGAAATCTCGTAACTGCTTAATGTTTGTTGGTTCCGGATACTCCAGGATTGCCGCCACCTTGTGTTTTTGAAGCTGTATACCATTACCATCAATGGTATGCCCCAGGAAGTCTAACGAAGTTGTTCCGATCTGACATTTTTGTATATTAATAGTAATTCAGTATTGCTGCAGTCTTTTAAAAGCTGTGTCCGAATGTTTCATGTGTGTTTCCTCGTCTTGGCTTGGTATCAAGCAGTCGTCGACATATGCATGAACATAGTCGAGCCCGCGGAACATGTCGTCGATCAAACGTTGAAACATTTGAGCTGCATTCCTCAAGCCGAAAGGCATTCGGGGGTATTCGTAAACACCGTACAGGGTTACAATTTCCGTTTTCGGGATGTCACTTTCGGCCATCGGTATTTGATTGTAGGCTTTTACTAGATCAATTTTTGAAAATACTTTCATTCCCTTTAATGTGGCCGTTAAGTCGTGGATGTGTGGTGAACGGTAACGATCGGGCGTAGTTTGTGCGTTAAGACGTCGATAATCACCAGTAGGACGCCAATCATTGCTATCTTTCTTCGGGACCATATGTAATGGAGACGACCATGGGCTGCTGGATGGGCGGATTATTCCCAGATCAATCATATGGTCGAATTCGTTGTTAGCAATCCTTAATTTTTCGGATGCTAGTCGGCGTGCTTTGGAGAATACAGGTTGACCTGTAGTCGTGATGTGATGTGTAACATTGCTGGTTTCACATGATAACTTCGATGTCGCCTTATTCAGGTCCGGATACTTGTCAAGTATTGGCTGAAAATAAGGGTTAATTAAATGTTTAAAGCAAAGAGAACATAAGCTACAACCTGTTGCAGTAGTTTTACGCACGTAAAGCTTTGTGTTGCCGTCAACTAGCCACTTTTTGCTAGCGTCCACAAGCAAGTTGTGGTGGCTTAGTAAATCTATGCCTATAATAGGTATTTCCCCATCGGCGATAGTGAAAATCCAGTGTATGGGTTTGCGCAACTCCACGTTTAAGTAGACATATTTTTTACCATACGTGGCTATTTGTTTTCCGTCAGCTGCCTGTAGATCGAATGCAGCTTCATGTTGGCGATCGGATGAAGTTGCAGGAAGGATGCTGACTTCTGCGCCAGTATCGACGAGGTAGCGAACCTTCGTTATCACATAATTGATAAATAACAGGCGGCTGTTTCCACCGGCTACGGTTGTCGCTAACGCGTGCCGGCGGGATAGTTTCCCGACGCATCAACAGTGGGTTTGAGGCTAGGGAAACAACAAGGGTCTCTACACTTCTTTGAGTCCTTGCCATAGGTGTTGTGGTACCAACACCAATGTGGATTTTTCCTTCGTCGAGATAAGGATCTTTTGCGTGATAAACTTCGTCGTAGAGGATTGTTTGGACGGCGTTGTTCCTGTAGATCGAGGAAACGAGAAAGAGTATGGCACAATTTGGTTATTTCGTTTTGGGTCTCAAGAGGTTTTTATGTAACGGAATAAACCTCATTGTGGCAAGTTCTGGTGATCTCCAGAATTCGATCAGCAGATGAAGCTAGTTCATCTACTGGGTTGTTGTTAAATGTTACCAATACTGCTTGCACTTGTTGTGACAGTTTTGATAGGAAGAGTTGACGGAATAGACCTTCGTCAAAAGTACGTTGACCTAATACCTCTTTCATACACAATAATATTTCAGTCGCAGAAATGCTACCAAGATCAATGGTATGAAATAACTCAACAAGACGTTGTCGATCGGACAAATCTCCTCGTTTGAGAATTGAACTTTTGATCTGTTTGTACGGTTCTAAGTAGTCAGGACTGAAAAAAGAAGGGGTGAAGTACCTGTTCAATTCATGCGGAAGTGACCCTACAACCGCCAGAAACTGAACGCGTGAATCTGTCACACATCGGTCTCAAAAATCTGCTTCTGCGTAGCAGAACAAGGCTTCGACATTATCTGCCTGGAAAGGCATGAGCTGAAAGCTTTAAGGCGTAAGGGTTTCAATCCTAATTAGCTTAGGGGTCTGGTCTGACTTTATAAAAATAGTAATGTATGCAAATACAAAGATATTGTGAAAAATATGCGGTAAAAAATAATTAATAAATAAAACCACCAATAATACTCTGTTAAAGACTATGAAAAGGAACGAACTCACAGTAAATGATCGTGTCTAGATCACGTCTTGCTCACCAATAAAGTTGACCCGGATATATAACCAAGTTGCGCTTGTTCTATAACCAAAGCCACTTCTATCGAATGGACCCCACTCTTACGAATGAGAAATCAGAAGGCAATGAAGGATGGAAGCGAAATTATATTTGATCGTAAACAGAGCTTTAATGGGATAGCAACGTATAGGCTGGCAAACTAGAGAGAGATGCTACCCATGGTGGTTCGAGACATGATCTGGTGAAGATGCGTGACCGCGCGCCTTCAACTAGTAGTGTCCGCTAAAACAAACATGGTCAGCATCAATGTCGAGAGCTTATGCAACTATTTATTTTGGGGATTATTTAACGCTACAAGCTTATTGCACTACATTTATTAAGCAAATGTAGAGAATATTTAGGAGTTTGATACTCCGATTATATGTTATTCAATTAATACACTAAAAGTGACTAAGTCAATAAGGAAAGGAAACAAACGATAAAATGGTCAAATATCCATTCACATGATAAGAAAATCGATACAAACTTGCAAGCAACAACGACTAAAGTATGAATAATAACCACTGAAACTTCAAGTCCAAAAAAAAAATCTGCTGAATAATCGTTGATAGATTCCAATAACCTATTTTTTTTGGATGTTTGTATGAATGTTGTTGTTTGGTAAGACAGTGAGTTCTACAGTCAAATAGTCCATCTCAGGAAAGAAACGCCTGAAAATTATCCTCCTAAGCTACAAATGTTTTTAAAAATCTTAAGATGTATGGGTTGATATAAATGTGGTAGATTTAATCCGTTTAAATAGCTGCTGTGATTTTAGTTTATTTAAATATAACCACTAAATTTGATGAAGTAGTGCTTGAAAGTATATATGTTATCTTGTTATGTACATAAATGGGCTTTTAGTCTACACGAATACTGAATAAAGCACCTATTATTATTATTAACTTGTTTGAGGTTATTCTTTCATGACGTCATCTGCCTTTGCGAATATCAATCATTTTGCATTTAAAATAACGTATCATCAGCCATCAGTTTATAACAATTTTGTCAATCAGGAAAAGCCCGAAAAGTAAACCAGCCATAAAATCATTAAAATACTGAGAATATAAAACAAAAACCTAGTTTGGGACAGTTTACAGATTTATAAGTAGCAATGAGATTACTCTGAGAAAATCAAATCACAATACCGATTTGTCTTACAGAATGTGAAACAAATTCACAAGAAAGCATAGTTTGTTGATACCAGCTAATCATTTACTCTAGATCAATGAGTTTTATTCCTCCTGAGTGTAAAATGTATGTATACGAATATTTTGAATATACGATAAAGGTCTTACGATAAGTCAGCACTATTCCTTCACGCGGTTCCAATAACAAATGTTATCGAATTGTTACAGAAAGTGAGGTTATTTCTTAGTACATGCATCTTCAACTCATTAAACTTATATATTTTTTTCTAGAATTCAGGTTCCAATTACCCAAGTGCCTTATATATAATATAATATATATATATATTATATATATTATATATATATATTATATATAAAAATGCGTTCTTTACTGTACATCATTATTCAAACACATAACATTCTATGATCAGTGTAACCTATTAAAAAGGTAGTCATTTCTGAAAATATTTCAGATGCTTCACAACTACTGCTAATGAACCTAAGTTTATGTTGAAAATGTAATCCTTTACCTTTCACAATGTCATAGTTTCTTTATGTTTTATGAAAACTCTTATGTCACATGTAAGTGAAAATTTAATTTAGGCATTATAATAGAACTGTTTCGATACTTCTCTAATACTCTATAACTTTGATAGAGTATACGACCTTGACAGCTTTACTAATTATCATTATGTGTTAAGCAAATATTGCATTCAAAAGTAAATCATGCTTAGAAACAGCATCGACTAGAAGACAGTTGTTAATTATATGTAACTGGAATTTCGTTTCATTCTATTACACAAATGTCTCTTGTTTTGGTAATCAACAAATAGGGTCTTCAGGCACTTGACGCAATTCTATTTGTTGTCATCTTTCTTTTTCGACTTCATTATGTCATCAAGTGCGAGTGAGTTTTTAAAAAGGATTATAATTTAGATGTTTTCTAATCGTAGTTATAACAATCAAATAATCAAAATTACGAAATCGACTAAATACCACTCTTTCAGTGAATTCTTCTAATCACTCGAAATAATTACCTATTTTGATAATATACTATGTTAGTGTAAATGTCACGTATACAATAAACACTAAAAACAAAGATTACAGTTTAGTAAAAATGGGGTCAAGTGTGGCATAAAATTATTAGGAAAGGCATCTTCAGGTTTCCATGACACAAAGAACTACATATTTAGGTAGGCGCATTATTGCATTTTAACTAAGAGACACAAAAACTCTTTCACTACTCTGCAAAAATACACTTAAGTAGATATAATAAGTAGTTTACTATCAAATAAATTAAATGGGGCATATATCGTTAAAATAATTTACTTGCAAATATATTAACCAAAAAAAATAAGGTCACAGAAATGATAAATATATTATATTTTCAGGTGATTTGATAAACATTCTCAAGTCAGCTTCCTGGATTGACATATTTTGTATGCCCTTATCAAGCATTGATAATGTAGCAGTTTTGTGCATATTCATTTGTTTAAACCGAGAAGTTTAAAATTATAACCATCCATAACTGATAAAAACGTTTTGTTCCGAAATCTAACTGAAATATATTTCTGGATATATTTTAAATGATGTCTGGAAGTTTCGAGGAATGACTTGAAGGTGCAATTGTAATAGTTTTGTTAAACAATCTTTGTTGCTACCAAGTCACGATTCCTCCAAATCTTAATAAGATCATATGGGGTTTATGTCGTTGTAAACACTTAATTATTTTCTATTTATCAGATTACAATAGCTAATAGTCTTGCATGTTAATAAAAGCATTTAATGCATAATTGATATTCAAAGATGTTGCGTGAAGCACAATCTTGGGTAAATATGCAAACAAGTTACACAAACAGTCCTACAAATGAATATAAATCTGATATGTGTGAAGACAATGAAGCAACTTGCTCCAAGTTAAATTGTAAGTATAGTTCAGAGAATACCGTTCGTTACTATGAAAGCATAGGTTATTCAAAAACACTCCATAGCAACATTTCATCACCAAATGCCATAAACATGAATACCTTACACGAAAACAACAAAAATGTTCAAATAAATTTTCTCGTGAAGTCAAAAACTAAAGCAAAAGCCAACTTGTTTATCTTTAAGTTTACAAAGGATGAATGATGATTTTCTCGATGAAAACGAAGAAATTTGTTGGGAAAATAAATCCGGCTCCAATTCTCGCAATAATATCTTATCAAAGAGTATTTCAGACCCAGATGATAGCAGTAGTCAGTTGGAAATTCTTGTTTTCCCTAAAACAAGCTGTTCATTGCATCCTTCGTCAGAATCAAGAAAAGTTGTAACAAACAAGACAGTGTTAAATGATGAGACTATAATGAAATGTTATCACACGAATTATTTAAACACGATCTTAAATTACCTGGATAAAGTAAGTTGAATCTTCTTACTCATTTTAATCTAAAGCAATCTTTTTCTTGATTTATCTAGATTAACTAACAGATAATTTTGATAGATGACAATGTAAGGAATAATATAACATTTTATGTCCCATGATACCCACATATTTTTTAAAAACATATCATAAGGATTTGCTGATTGATGGTTACTTGGTGGAAAATAAGAGTCAGACTTAGGTAGAAAAACCAACAATAACAATTTTTGAAACTACTTAAGTGAGTTGTATACTTACTACTGCCCTTACTACACAACAGTTACACCTTGTAAAAGATGCCGTTATGTTTCAGTCTCAATTTAAACACCAACATCCAGGTTGAATTGCATATGGTCTACGAGTCTAGTAGAAGACGTACTTTTAGTTGCCATTCGGCAACATTAAATTATTAGTTATAGTGATATCAAGACATAGAACAGAAACTTAGTTTCAGACCAGTTCCATTTTAATTTGAATAGTATAATAAACCAATATACTTCTTACATAATGACTTATTCATCTTGATTGATTGAATTTGATTCCGCACCAAATATTAAGCGGCATGACATTCGTTACTACCAAGTTTTTATCTGATATAAATATCCTACCTCTAAAAATGCCTGTCGTAGTCAGATTAGTTTAGCAATCATATCTCTGGGTGTGACATCTGAATTTCAAGGAAAACATCAATTTACTCAACGGTACACCTTGAGACCAGTTAAACGATGTGTCCCAAACTTATTTTAATTCAAAGTTTGATTCATGTACTTCCGAAATTTTCTAAATTTGTATGCATCATAGAAATCTGCATTATATTTAATTGCAAGTAGTTGGGACACCGAAATCTGAATAAAATCAACTTATGCCGTGTTATATTACAATTCAATAGTCAACCTTATCTTAATACTAATCCTTCGGTTAATATTATTACGAGTATCACTATAAATTCATAGCTTTACAGTTAGTATCTTTAGGTTACGATCTAAATATATTAACTTCTTATTGTTTATTCAATCGACTTTTGAGTCTAGACTCCCATATATGATTATCTTTGTAAGGGATTTCATTTAAAATCACTATTCTACGTTTTCCTTGAAGTAACCAAGTGTGTCAAATCGTTTCGGTTAATTACGATTACTAATGTAAAATAAGGTGACAAATTTCATAAATTATAATAACGCGTATATGATGAACTCAGTAAAACTAGAGAGGAACACACGTATGTACTGTATTATTCTATTCCACTACACTCTATGTGCTTATTCAATCTACATAAGGCTCAAATTAACTGTATGCGTCCTTCAGCTACGTATATGAAACACATAAAATGAGAATCACTCTGATGCAGATGACTCCAAATAGTTTACACGAATTCACTGACTATCGGTGATCAATACATTGTTTACAGATTACACAAATAATTGAATTCGTAGTGTAAGTTGTTTGAATAAACCTCGCGTCAACAAATTTATTAGACATTATATGTTACAATAACATGTCTTCATATATAAATACCACTCTGCCACTCTTGAAAACCAAGTTAATACCCAGTTATCATGCAATTTCAAATAGGGGAAATTATTGTTTTATTTCGTTCCGATTGGATTGTGTTTTAATCTTTGGCTTCGTGAAAAAATCTACCAACATATGAGATTATCTGTTTCATTCAGGGCTAATTTGTCATGCAATCTAACACTTATTCACATTTAATATTGAGTCAACTTAATATAATTGATTTATTTCCAAATTCAATTACTGTGAAGCAATTGAATATATTCAAATATAGTACTAATTAAAATATTAGTAATTTGACTAATTCTGCAAAATCGTATACCTAATGGGAACTATGTGAATACAATCGTTGTTTGTAAATAAGCCGCTAAATTGTATTTCTAGGTTGGTTAAAACAATATTCGCAAATGTTCATGTCGGCTGGGAAGAAATAAATCTACTGATGAGGAGACATCCTACAGTAGAAATACAAGTAGTCGAAAAGATAACAGATACAGTAATAAGTTCTCCATCTTCCTGAATAACACAGATAGGTATCGTAATTAGCAACTTTCTGCTACAAATATTTGAAAATAGTACAAGTGGTGACGACTATATTTAGTATTGTATTCTGTGCTAACTTACAAATCAAATGAAGTTCTTGTTCTACCTATATTTGGATTTAAAACAAACTTTTCATTAAATATTCTTATTTACATGCCATGAGTCCCTACGTGTTTTTTGTCCCGCAAGAGGAGTATTTTGCTATGTCTAATGCAGTTTAAAACGTAACTACATGAAAACCGTATTTAAGTAACATAATCAGATAAAATGAAATCAGGTTCCATTTATTTGATCAATAAACAAACTAGTCAAATTGATTTGTATCACTCAGATTATAGTATTAGACACTTGTCTATTACTTTGATTGAGTAATCAGTATGTTATTTCAGTATACAGGCCTAACGAGCAAAACAGGACAAGCTCAAAGTAAAATAAATTTACTGATTACTATGAGAAAGTATATTTAATTGTCGATCTACTTAGCGAATTGCGTTTTGTTTACGGTACGTACTATTGCAGCCTTTAAATATTACTATTTACACAATATTCCGGGAATCAGTAACTTCATATAGCATTAACAGTAACGCCACAGATTTTTGCAGCTAATTTTTTAAATATATGACTATGAAGTAAAACTTAGCCTCTTGTTTCAAAGCTAGTGACCATTCACCATCTCATTTGGTGAAAAAAGTGAAAAAATAATAATTTTTTACAAATCAAAAGTCAGTGTAGTATACCTTCCCTCAAAGTTTGTTTCCTGTAACTAAATCAGTTGTCCTACTTCACCAAAACTCCAGTTTTAGGAGAAAAACAAGGATTTTGTCTTATGATTTACTTGCAAAAAATATACCTATTACCGATAAATTACCTCTCTCCATTTTGCTAGAGTATGGAACCATGTGCTACTGAGTGGATAGCTTTTAAAATACTCTAAAATGCCGCAAAAGCATGATTAAGCTAATAATTTTCAGCTTATGAATAAAAAATCCAGTACTTGAAAAGTCTTTTCTGAATATAACTCTTAAGAAGGGATTTAATATGTCTATGCATTTTGTGCGTTGAGTAATTCATTTTCATTCCTTCTAAATTTATTCTTATCTCATGTAAACCCAAATATTGGAAACTATTCTTATTTTTCAACTAAATAAAATGCAAATCGTTAGTCCCAACTAATTTCAACTTAGGAGGATTTGAGAAAATTGTCAATAAAATATGCACAAGTAGCAAATATAACTGTTTCATAATTGCAAAGATGTGTACAACAGATATTCTATCTGAAGTGCTTTTTACCTTTGTAGCAAATGCGCTTAGGATGCTTATAAATGAATATATATATATATATATATATATATATATATATATATATAGCATTTCGTTCTAGTAATTCTCAAACAATAGCACGTAAAATTTTATACGTAACCAATCAAATTTTGTTATCATATGGTTCACTTATAACAATAATTTATCACTAGGGGCAACCATATGTTGCAGTTGGCGTTGTTAGGTTACATAACCTAAGGCACAAAATGGTCGAATGAAAAATGAGATAACCCGAGTTATTTATTGCATGAGAAACATTATTTTTTGGACCTGTAAATAATAAAATAATCATACATATTCATCAACACTTTATGTCATATCATTACATTGATCACACTCGATTCGAATGAGTGACATAACACTGTCAGAACCATCAAAGCGTCGTGGTGAAGTAAGTTATTTATCTGAAATTGTTTACTATGACTTCTTCACTATAACAATATGTAAACTTCTAAAGCCAGTTTTTATACTGACTAAAATAATTTGAAAGGAGGTTGAGTATTTTGTCCTAACATATAATTCAATTTATAAACATCTAGAAGAATATCTAGAACAGATGATAATACTGTTAACATGGGCGTAATGGTTACAAATATTCCATCGTTTAGTGCTAGTTAGTGTGGAAAGTGGTGATGGTAAGCCCCCGTATCACAGACACCTATGAAAATGACTAGGTTTATATTTTTAATGAATTTCATCGCTTAGCTATTGAAGTTTAAAATGGTAATCAGATGCCAAGTAGTTACTTATAAACCCTTAAATATTATAAAAAATTACTTTTATTCGACTTATTAAACTCTTCCCATCAATAACGACGGGAAAATTAAACAGTAATGTTTTGAACGAGTAAACTCATCAAGTTCACAGTAGCCACCGGGATAATTTTAATTAAAGCATATCTTCATGACATGAAAAAATGCATTATTTAAGAGTATCCTATGAAAATAATGAAACTAATAGAAAGTATGAATGGAAAAGATAAGTTAAGTTTATGGACAGTTACAAAGATTATTACATAACTGTCTTGTTTGTTGATTTTACCTAGTAATTTAGTATGATGACCAGTTTTACCACTTATTATTAAATTATTTTCAGGTGATTATCATCATAGCTGATTGGTAATGATTATGAAATCAATTGCTTAGGTTGATCAAATTTTATAAAATATCTTTCATATCTAGTATAAGTATTTTTATTTACTTATGATACATGGCTTAATTGGTGAAATTAATATTAGGGTATCTTTAAAATTCAGATAAAGTAAATAATGTGTTTCCTTTTAATCCGTGTAGAACAAAGATAAACAGGTAGAAATGATATCACTTTAAATATCAAATTATCTCAATGCTTATAAAATATTATGCTTTAACTGTATAATGAATACAACCTATGGTTTACTTTGTCTATATTACATATATGACTTATTTAAACGTACCTACTATGAACATTTAAGTTAACCAAAGAAAACTACTGAATTTCCTAACAATTAACTATAGTTTAATTACAGGCTGTGAAGTTATAAAGTTACGTAATTTGTTCAACTTTGTTCATAAGGAACATGTAGTAAAATGAAACAACCTAATTGCTGAATGGTTAAATTTCTTTAATTGGGTGTTTAAATCAACTTTGTCAGAGTATTTATTATTTTCATTGGACGTTCGCAATATTAATTCACAAAAAAATCTTATACATTCAAATAAATCTTGCAAAAATTAATAAAATGGTAATTTGATTTAGTAATATTTGGACATGAAATACATATAGACTAAAACCGATTCTAACTACAGTGACTGCAGCTGAGATTTTTGGAACTACATACTTCCATCCTAGACGATATACTATAGGATGGGACATTTTTCCGAAGTCCCTTTCTAGTTAAAGACAATAATTAGACATTTTATATTATCATAAAATGATCAAGTTGACTCTTCAAACTAAATAATATTATTATCAATCACTTGTGTCAATTGCATTCTATATACTAAACTCATTTATAGAAAAAGCAATAGCATACATAGTACTTGACTGGTCCTACATTCATTATTTATGCAAATCCTCATATTCAACCTTTTTTATTGTATTGACTTGTCAGTTCTCTTTAGATTATGTAATGATTTTCGCTTTTGATTTTTAAAAGAAAACATCCACTTGAACACTTTACATAGTCACTTTTTCTAAGTAGATTACAAAATAATTTTTTGTTATTTAATTGAGTGGCTTACATTATATCACTTAATTTCCTTCTTCAAGATCAAGTACACTACAGAAGCTGTTTAACTTACACTTTACAATTCTCTTTGACAATTATCTGATTTCCTTCAGTCAATTGAACAGTTAAATAAGCTAAAAACATTTCCAACAAATAAAAACTCTCATATCTAGTAGTTACTAAGTATTCTAAATATAGAATAAAAATCATTGGAATTCCTATTTCGGGCAATCAATTTATTCTACCTATTTCAGACCGATATTCATATGAGAAATTAGGTAAGAATAATAGGATGTGATTTCTGTTTAATTTAGCGGATATTATCGCCTTTTATATATAAATAATTGTTGAATTGTATGATCCTATCAATACAAGTAATAGTCACGTGCTTAAATATGCATATATTGGTATTTCATTTAGGATTTCGGTGAATCTTGCGAAGAAGATTCTATTGCCGGGGTGAACGTTCCGTCTGTTACCCACAATTTAAGCTTGGAAAATCGAGATTTGAGAAGGAAGTTAGACTGATGAATTGTTAACTTACAAACAGAGACTATCAGCTTATCAGGAAGGCCAACAACGTCAAACTAACCTTGTCCAGCGGCTTCAGTCTAAAGTGAGCAAAACTGTTCGTAAATATGCTTTCAGAAGTAGTGTAGTGATCTTTGTTTCCTCTAACGCAACTCATTCATATAACTTTTAGAATACAATATACAGTTTTAAATCTATCTTATCTAGGATCCGTGTCGAAAACTAGTAGAACCGTATCTTAAACAATATCAAGACAACAATAAATAATAACAGAACATACTTATCTTTGGCTACAAACAAATCCTAATCATGCTTTTTTTCTTACTTTTGATTATAAAAGCCGATACTCACATATAAAGCAGAAAACAATTAGATATGAAATGATTTAGTGAATATGAAATGCGAATTCTAGTCAATTTCATTTTTCATATTTTCTAAATTATTCACAGTTTTATATTCAGACAACAGGCCAGATGTTTGTAATGAACATATTACTTTATACTGTTGAACTTTACCACATGTGATCAATATAATTTGCTTTTCAATCAAACCTCTAGCTTATGTATGATGACTTGATTTAAGAATTCTGTTTAAAAGTTTTAATTTTGCATGAAATTAATAGAACATTTTGCTGTAGTATTACATTACGTCGCCACTAAGTGTACACAAACTCAAATTATTGTAAAATAGGGACTACAGTTAGTCGATTCATTGTCTTCAAATGATGTATTTAATGCATCAGGTCAAAAGTTAAATTACAAATTCATATATTGAATAAAACATCATACTTAAAAGGATAGAAGAAAATTGCCACCTACTAATTATAGAGTCAAATCAGATATCTATTTCAGAGCACTCCGTGATCTTCATATAAAATGTGTCAAAGAAGATAGAATAGTGGTCCTAGACTAGACTGAACTTCCCTAAATATGATTTGTAATGTTTTAGACATATTCTATAAATAAATAGGTTTACCTAAAATGACAACGTAGGTTTATGTGGCGTTCTCGTGTTGAAATCTTCAAATATTAAAAATTGCCATTATGTAAATAAGAAACTTTTCCAAAAAATGTTTTCGTCAATTTTCATTTATATTTTATCTATTTGTATGTATAAACATTCATACACAAGTGCATATTTGAGTGTAAATATATATTAGACGTATATTTTATAATAAAAAAAAGAAGGGCTTGTAAACCCAAACTTCTATACAGTAGATTTTTATAGCCCTTGATATTTCATGTTGTAAATTCGAACATAATTCTGTCTTTTATTATCATTCACAAAAGGTTTTACAATACAAAGAAAAATGCCGAACACTTGAACTAAGATTGCAGATAGCCGAAACAGAAAATCAAAACAGGAAGGTAACATCGTCATCGTAGTAACGTTTTCTTTATTATACTGCCAAATATGGAAGGATAATTCGTTCACTATAATGCATTCTCAATATTATTCATTAGATTAGGGAATATCTAAAAATTATTTGTATCACCGTACTCAATAAAACAAATAAAATGCATCTTAGCTGATAAAGCTATCAATCTTTGAACGTACTAATTCATAACGCTTTATGTTATGAGTAACATAATACAATGTAATTAAAGGTTATTCATAAAGTAGGAATCACTCATGTTTACAGAATTTATTATTTTATACCACATTAATAATAAACAGAAAGGAAAAGCAAGCAGATATTATAGCGAGAACGAACATGAACTAAGCTGTAGACAGTAGTGTAATTTATTTTGTCTGTGAAAAAGAAACGTTTATTGTTATAATTATAGTGTGTTTGAATTGGATATTCATCCAAAATATGGCTTAGCAAAACAGAATTAAGTAAATATATCAGTATGTGATTAGTAGCTACCTTTTTGGCAATTTTACATTCTTCTAATTGGAAGCTTGGAACTGAGACATTAACTATCGGTGTACACTGTTCCGAGGTTACGTTTGATTCCCTTTGAAGTGGGTATTCAGCCTTTGCACACTAACGTCCTAATTTCTCACAACTTGGAAATCGGATTTACCACAAATGATTGTAGATTTATCATTTTAAGCATAATAGTTTTGTAATACGTTCTCTAACAAGATTATATTTAAGCAGAGTTCTCATTCCTGCGAATTCATTTTCAAAGCCAAACAAAGAGAAAGCATACATTCTGATTCATAATAATAATCAGTGATATTTGTCGATGAACATGGTAGTAACAAATGAAAGGTTATTCATAAGCATATGTAAATGTAGCTAACATACTGAGTATTCATCAAAATAACATCGAAATTAGTGAGTAATTTTTAACTGTCTAGAATTTGTTGCGTAATATGATAAGATGCGATTTTTTTAGAAATGTATCCAGAAATGAACACGAAGACGAGAATGAAATGTTAATAATGAAGGTAATAGAACGGTAACAGGATTTTCGGAAGAAACATTTCAGTTTAAGATGAATACTCAGTATCTGAATAATTATAGTATTAAATTCTGAAGAATAACATTTCATTTGTTGTTACTATGTTTACATATTGTCACTAATGAATACTACTGTTTGTTATTATGAAGTGAAATGGGTATACTAACGATTTTATGGCTTTGAGAATAAATTCACTAAAAAAGGAACTCTTTGTTGAAGCATAATCTTGTTTTGATAACACAGTTGGTATTTTTCGAACATGCTGTCAGTGATTAGACTTCGACTTCAGAAATCTACAGGTCAGTCTTCATTTCATTTGAATACTGAGAATACAAAACTTACCAAATAATCCAGGTGATATAGTTGTAAATAAGTTGAAAACTACTTTTACCATCAAATAATTCCCATCATTGTTTTGATAATTTCAAGTCGTTTTAGAAGTAAGTACTTATTAAATCATTATTGATTGAAGAATTGTAAGGATATATCATTATTAAATGCGAAAATTGTTGGTCTCAACCTATGGGCATTATAAATTCCTCAATAAAATCAGAATATTATATCTTTTTTAATATAACATGATGTAATATTAATCACATCTCTTACTCAACTACATATTCCTTAGTGTTTTCAAGATTATTTAAAAATTGTTTTCTATTATATTTTTGTTGAACAAATATAAATGTTGAATGTAACATACAGAATTTATGTTAGGCTGTATAGAAAAGTTTTAGAAAAGTATTTGATACTAATGATGTTTTGGCATAATTATATACACTTGTACATACATCGGAAATATCAATGCATACATTAGTGACTCTCCTGTATAAGAATTATAATTAAAGATTTATCTAGATCTAATGTGATTAGTGATCCCTTGTTTTAAAATTCTAAGTATTAAACAGTAAATAATCATATCACATTAAGATGTAATTGCTTCCATATGATCATTTGAGTCTCATAATTCACCTTAATTTTTTTTAATAATCCATTAAGATAAACTAGTGTGAAAGATAAATACTCTGTGAGGTAACCAACAGTTTTAGATAATAAAGTAAACCCGCATTTATTTAATTTCTTTTGATCAATTAATTTACTAAGATTATTGCAACGCAATATTTGTTGAAATACAAATTTGAAAAAAAATATACAGTACAAAGGTTTTATGCAAAAAGCCAAATATACTTCGTAAACTATAATTTATCTATGCACAGCAGTTCATCTAATTACCTAAGTAATAACTAAAGAAAATAAAATTTGTTATATCTGTGCTTTTACAAAATATAGGTTAATATTTTATGATGATTGAACGCACTTTTACCTTTTGTTATAACTAACATAGTAAATGAAGTTAAGCAATTTCAGTAACCTAATAGAAAAGATAATGAAATGTTTAGATGAACGAATGCACACAGTGAGACGGTGAAATAATTATATACTGAAACATTTTATCATATTATAATACGAATCACTATCAGCGACCGTATCAATTGGTAATATTCTACATTCTCAATGTAACATTTTCGTTAGGTAGATTATATATCATGACCCAGTGATGCTACTTTCCAAAATAAGATTAAGATAACCTTTTATAATCAGATCTTGAAATTATCAAATCATAAGTTTACTGTTTACCTACGATAATTTCATACAATTATGAATCTTACTTTTCAGTAAATAATTTAAATATTTTGTACTGAATTATTTGAATGAGTATGTAGTAAAAAATACTTCAAATATATATCTCATTTTATAATTACTTCAAATCTTCGACTCTTGATGGTATAAGAAACTTGTTCTGATTACATTTCATACATAATTTTCTCTTTATCATGAATATTTTGTTCTTTTAACTGAAACTTTAAAGGCTGGAATGGATGAAAATACAGCTGAATATGAAGCCACGCTTTTAAGATTGGAGGAGGAACAGCAAAGGTATTTTTGCAAGATGCTTCAATGAACAGTTTACTTAATCTATAATGTTGTTAATCATTCCAGTAAATAAAATACAGATCTTTTGTTATTTTTCAAATGTTAAAAAAGCTGAAATCTTTGAGGATACACGTACACTACATCGAATTCGATGTCTAAATGACAAGTTATTTTGATAGCTTCCAATAAAAGTCACTTCAAGGTGTAATCATATTTGGTAATGTGCATAAAAAGTGTATACGATATTAATGCTTCTGTAACTGAAAAAGTATAGAGTTTATGATATTTTATCAGCAAATGTTAAGTGAACATCAAATGTGTTTTTAATTCAACTTTGATTTAAACTTATTTCAGAAGATAAGGTATGAGAAACAAAATGGAAAAATACGAATCTGAATTTTATTTTATGGGTTTTCATTAGCTGTTCATTCATATTGAAATATAACATAATATGAAATAATGACATCTAGTGACTTAAAAAAATGAAGTGACGAGAATTATCTGTTTCACTTTTATATGCACGTACAAGTGTATGATCATCTGAAAATAGAAGTGGAAAATATAGGAGAATTCAGCAGTTAATATATGGAATCCAGAAATAGATAAGATGTATTAAGTGATAATTGCCAAAAATTTAAGTAATTTAGATAAGTTTTAATACTAGGCCATTAGAAATCACGGATGAGTAAGAGGATGCTTTTGAATTGGATGAAATAACAATTCGAAAAGTGAAGATTATATACAATAATATAAACTGTACTATTGTTAGTAGAATGAATTTGTATATTTCCATTGATTTGTTATAGACTGAAGCTGGTCAGTCACTGTTGCTATATGTGCATCCTGTGCGGATCGCCTCGATATAGCGATTATTCGTAATTATCATTTAATTTGTATTGTGACTGGCAAGTGGAATCCAGGACGCGCGTTTCGTCCTATTTGGGACTCATCGGCTGGATGTACCTGCATCCCAATGTTGATGTTCACAGTGGGATTCGAACTCAGTCCGGTTCGTGTCATACGCCACCGCGTACACCACTAGACTACTGAGTCCAGACAGTCACGTTTGTGCAATGGGCGAATTGGTAGTAGAATGAATTTGTATATTCCCATTGATTTGTTATAGACTGAAGCTGGTCAGTCACTGTTGCTATATGTGCATCCTGTGCGGATCGCCTCGATATAGCGATTATTCGTAATTATCCCACTGTGAACATCAACATTGGGATGCAGGTACATCCAGCCGATGAGTCCCAAATAGGACGAAACGCGCGTCCTGGATTCCACTTGCCAGTCACAATACAAATTAAATGTACTATTGTTAGTATTAGTAGTAATAATAATAGTTGATAAGGATTTATTCAAAAACTGTCAATTTACCATGGCAGTAATGAATTGACAACTATCGCTTTTTGAGCACAAACTTCATAGTTATGTAATAAAATTATGTTTTTGTTTGTTAGTTATACTGGAAGATTTAAAAGTGTGATAGTAAGGAAGCTATCGTTGAAGTGTCTAGTTATTTCACCTTTAAGAGTTGTGATATCTGTTAGTCTCAAGTTGTTTGGAACATGTTCGGAGATAAAAGCGCGTACTTTTCCTACAGTTTACCTCTAATTTATGTCTTTTGATATGTGTTTGTAAAATGATAATTACAATTAGAAATACTTAGTACTTAATACACATTGGCTTATGTTAGTGATACTTGTGGCTTACTAATCAGTTGTTAGTGTACTTATTCAGTGATTAATCAGTTTAGCAATTTGATTCATTCCAAAATCAAGGTGTATGAAGCAGGTTTGATGCATCCATTAGGCTCTTAAACTAAAGTAAATTCTACCTTTGAACTGTCATTCTATTCATCCAAACTTTCGTATCACAGGGCTTCATCGCTTGCCGGTGTAAATACAATGCTTCGAGAGCAGTTAGATCAAGTAACAAACGCGAACCAAACACTTTCGTCTGATTTGCAACGTATGAAGGAGGAGATAACTCGTTTACGTGATGTTCTTGAACGACGTGAAGCAGAATGGAGAAATGAAGAGGCTGCTTTCAATGATTATTTCACTATGGAACATGGGAGACTACTTGCTTTGTGGAGAGCAGTTGTAGCATGCCGTCGTCAATTTGTTGAAGTAAGGGGTCAAGTAGAAAGAGAAATTGGATCTGCTCGAGTAGAATTATCCCGAGTGTCTAAGAATATGTCAGACAGCTTGTGAAAACTTTGCATCTAACTTACGTACAATGGAAGCCAGAAACATGGTAAGCTTATTTGTTTTGCTGGTTAACTATTTTGGCAAGTAATTTGTTAAACAGAGCAAACTAGAACAAAGCATTCTTAATAAAAAAAGGGTCATTGTACAAAAAATTATCAATAGGTAGCTGCTTTACATAAAATGCAATTTTAAACTAAATATTGTAATCAAACTGAAGGTTACAACTTAGTATAATATTCCAAATTTCCTTAATTAACAGTGGACCAACAAAGGCTAACAAGAACTATTCATACATACTACATGTTTTATGGATTAAGCATGAATGTTTTAGTTACTCTGATATATCTCCATACCACTACTGAATAAACCAAGTGACCATCACTAAGCCTCATTTCTACATTATTAAAGTATTCTACGCCTTTAATTCTACATATTCTAACATCACACATGTGTATAATGATAAATAACGATTTATGAAAAGCGAGAATAATGCTTTGGTTACCGCAGCTAAAAAACATCCTCCTAACTTGTAACAATACTTTTACCTTTAGTTACTGTTTGAACGTATTGACACTAAAAGTCGGAAATCGCCTGATGAATGTTTCTCTTTAGTTGTGAGTTCTCAAGTGGCAAACATTATCAAATGCAATGTCCCATATAACCTCCAACACAACATTTATTTGTGTAAGTGATTCTAATAAATCATTTTCTCGTAGTTCTTCATTTTACTTTGATGGTGAAAATATCTTGAAATCAGCTGTTCACAAAACACTCACATGCGATATTTGCTGTGCATTATCATAGTTTTTATTTAATGACATAAATATATTCATGGAATTTTTTCGGCATTTAAAGGAGAATTGTGTCTGAAGTAATTATTGATTGTTACTTACTAAAATGTACAGTGAACATTTGGTCTTCAACTTGCATGTAAATATAAACTTAATAAAAAAAACATAAAACACAAGTCAATGAATAAAATAATCGAGTTTTATGCTTACAAATTTCTATCAGGCATTATAAAAATGAATTAAATGTCAGTTCTAGAAATTGTCACTAGATAACATGAATGAAATTGTTAAATAGTATGGAATATTGATTTTATCAGACTAAATACATAACCTTAAACTTCTAGTTAAACATTCTTTAGGCTACAGAAACTAACTACTCCGTTGTATTCACAAACTTCTATTTGATTTAATGAATGCAAGGAAATTGGCTAATTTTATTCGTTAATATAAAAAAACTTTTATCATAATTCCATCGAAAAATATTCCCCGTACATAGTTTGAAGTAAGATTATGATTACATCTTCTTGCATTTGTTTCATTACGCGATATCAAACAGAAATTGTATCCAATATGTCCTTTTAATTTTTCATTACAATTATAAATATATTTTAATAACTTTAGTTATATGACGCCATACATTACGGTGGTATTTAACAGGTCTCAATTGAACAGGAAAAAAATGAAAAGAAAAAATTGGAGCATGAATTAGATGAACTAACTAGAAGCTGTGAAAATGCAAGGCAACAAGCAAACGGACAACTTGAACAAGCAAATCAAAAAATCGCTAATCTAGTGAATCAATTAGAAGAAATGGGTAAACAACTTTCTGATCGAAGTAGAACAATTGATAGTCTACAACGATTACGAACTGGTCAAAGTTTATGTGGACGTAAAGGTTTGAATTTGAAAAGAGAATCCCCATTTTACTTGAAGCTTCTTAGTTTATATATATATATATATATATATATATATATATATATATAATTTAGTACACGTGTGTTAAGAAAGCAATTTAATCAATTACGAAATTTCTGTATTTTCTCATCTGGCTTCGGTAAGTAGGGTAAAAACAAAATGAAAAAATCACTTGTATTCACTGTTATGAAACTGTAGTGACAATGACAATAATGGAATAAGAATAGTGCTCCCAATTACCTCGAAGTAACTGTAGTAAAATAATGAGTATGGTGATTGAATTACTAATGAAAATGATGGAAAAGAAATAGGCTCAATATGCTATATTTTGTTTTCGTAAGTATTGTATGGAAAACGTTAACGATTATGTTTTTAAACTATGCTGAGACTACTACGCCGAAACTTTTGAAGGTTTACTGAAACAGTAAAATAATGAGTGCGAAATTCTTACCGTTTTACATTCTGTACCCATTGAATGGGACAAAATTGAATATTGAATAAATAATTCTAACTGTATTCCAAAACCTAATGAAAAATTACCGAGAACGTGCATTTACTTAATTTGTTTCTTTTTTATTCATCATAATTGCAAGCAATCAATTAGGGAATATTTTGATTATATAGTTAAAAACTTTATTTACCAAGTCACTGACATAAATAGTATGTACATGCTGTCACATGATTGGTATTTCATCATGAACACTACCGTGTGCAAGCAAATTTAATTTGAATATTTGCATCAGTTAAAAACTACATATTATTTATTTATTTCGCGAAAACTGGGTACAATGCTGATCGTAATAAATTTCTTTGGGTTAAAATGAAATGCAAGAGCCAATCAGGTAATTAAATCCTTGTACTAAGAATTACATACTCGAAAATTACACTCAGGTAAAACGGGTGTTTAAAATCTCATTACTTCATGCTTGCCACTTGACTTGAGTATGCTTAACTTTAAGAATTATGATAAATCTGAGCTGTAATACTGAACAAATCTAGTACATTGAACGCTTGTGTAAGTGATCCTTGGAATTCAAACGATGTCAAAAGATGGAAATTTGAGTACGGCTTTACCTCCACTATTTATTGGGTACAAAAATCAAAAGTTGTATATATGGCTAATAATGACTCTGAAATAATGAAGTTTCTGCAACCTTGAAATACTCGATCAGTCATATTTGGACAGAACATTAGTACATTGGATTTTAGAACTGACCTGAAAATATTAAGTGCACCGATTTACGGAAAGGAATTCTGGACATTTTCCAGCTAATTTAAGCTTTTTAAGAGCATTTATTGATATCTGCAAACTATTATTGGAAAAACAGCGCCATAACATATTACTGTCGTGTATTGTATGTTTATGGTGAAAGTGATAAGAATTTAAATGTGCAATTCTACGTAAGCAAATAAAAGCGAAATAATTCGAGGTGCTTTGTGAGTAATAAATTTGACTGAAGCTTCTTTGTGCTCAAAATATGAAGTTTGTGATCATCTAACAGTGTATATTTTCTAAATTCTAACAATAATTTGAGTTTAGCTCAGTGATGATAAATTTTGGGATATATATAATGAAAAAAAACTATATTTTAACAAAGTTCTGGAGAGTGAAGTAGGGTTGAAAGATCATCATTCTACTATAAAAGGAAGTGTCCATCTAGCGATAAATTACAAGTATTCGTCAGTACGTTTGTGTGATATTCTACATATATATAATATTATACTGAACCTAGCATTTGTTAAATATTGTCTGATGTATTGTGCTATGGAAAGTAATAGTATAACAGTATATTACATAATAAACTAAATAGATATTTCTTCAGCTGCATGTGCATTATCGGATAAATAGATTAGGCTGTTTGTAAATTGAACATACTTTCGGTAACTTAATGAAGGTAAATACGAAGAAAACAAGAGAGACTTAATTTAAATTTTGTGCTCTAAAGAAATTTTCAATCATGGTTAAAATAATAAAAGTGTCGCACATTGTTATGCCAGTAACTTAATACACTAAACGAAATTGATACTAAATCTGCTAGTGTAAAGTATAATTGATATAGACATTTTGATTTTTCCCAAATTTCAACACAGAAGGTGCAGATATAAATGATCCTTCAGCAAGAGCTCTAGTAGAAGAAACCCAAACATTATACCATACACTCAGAGATATCTCTCACTCTATACTCAATGATGAAATAGTACCCTTTGAGGGCTATAGTGGTGTTGAAAATTGTTTCCATCAGTCGAGGTCCCGTTCTCCATGTTATGCTTCGAATCCGAAAATGATCGCTAATAGCCTCCACAACTCAAGAGCAGGAGCATATGGTCGTACTGGATCACCACCACCACCTGTTAATAGTACAAATTCCTGTTACTGGGCTGATTCAACACTATCCGCCGTTCAAGCTGCACTTCATAAGCGTGGACTTCAGGTTAGCTGATTTGGTAAAAACTGTTTCAAAATAGATAGGTAATAAATCATGAATAATTGGGGTGTGGGTACATTGATACTAGTAATAAAACTTCATTACTTACCTGTGAAATAAGTGAGGTTTCGTATTCTTATACCAAGGCACAAATTACGTAATTCAAAAACTTATCCTTGCTTTCGTTTATTACTTTAGGTTTCTGATTTAACTGCCAAATTAAATAACGCCAAGGATCAGTGTGACTCAATTAAACATCAGTTGGATGATAGTGAAAATGAAAGGCGTACCTTAGAACGTCAGCTAATGACTTTACGTGCAGAATTGGACAGTGTACGACGAGAAAAAGAAGATATGGAAAGAGAAATCAAACGAATTACGGCAAATGTTCAAACCCTCGATAACGAAAGAGCAGATCTAGAAAGGTTACGTTCAAATGCATCTGACGAAATAAAAAGTCTACAGAGTGAGCTCGAACGCGTTCAAAATGCTTACAGTGAATTACGTAAAGGCAAAAGCACGTTAGAGGAAGAATTATCTTGTGCCCAGCGTGATGTTGAAAGATATTTACGGGAGTCTGAACGCTGTCAGCGCTGCATTGATGCTCTTGAAGAACGATTATCAGCTGAGCGCGAAGAAGGGACAAATTTGCGTAGTGCCCTTCAGAAGGCCAAACTAGAGGCTGAAATTAAAGCCAAGGAATTAGCAGACATTCAAGATGCCCTTTCGAGAGCCGAAATACGTAAGGCAGAGCAGGAGGCTGAAATCGCACGAATTAGATCAGATGAAGCTGTGCTTAGTGAACATTTGTCTAAGTTTCAGGTATATTTTTTGCCTAAAAGATTTTACTGATTAAATCTTAGTATAGAAATCAAAAATCTTAACTATAACATAACTTTTGAATCCCTATTCTGCATAAATATAAACAGCCAGCAATCAAAACACTGAAATATGATATATATACTTTATGTGTAATTCACCAGTATTCGATCGTCTGTCATCTAATCAAATAAAAGCATAGGCTTTAAATCCTGAATACTTATACAAACCTATTTTTCAAGTCAAAATGGGTTCAAACAGCAACAGTGTGATATGATCTTTAAATATGATAGTTGGGAGTGTCATTCAAAATCAACATTCAGTAGCACAAAATTCAAATACTCCAGTACACTTCTTATTAGAATCTAAGTTTTTTTAGGTATATTATCAATCCTCATTTAATTCAAAATTGATTTCTTAAAATTCATAATTATAGGTATCTGTTAGTTAGACAGTGAATCTCATAAACTACAGTTATTTACTTGTGTTCTTGTTATATAAATTATGACGGACATGAGATGGCAATAATATTGTCATATAACGAGAAATATTATTGTTATCACTTTTACGGTGGTTATAAGAATTCACTATTCCACCTGTAAAAAGACATTCAAAGGTTGAAAGTACACTACTTACTTTAAAGAAGTCTATTCATTTTACACAAATATGAATGAACCTGAATGGTAGTTTAGAAATAAAATGACTATTAGCCCCAGGGAGTAGTTCTTATTCTGTTTCTACTAAAACCTAAACAGCTATTCTTTAACTGAATTATGTTTTATCTTATTTCAGTTTAGATATCTATATTCCTTTGTACTTTATTGTAAAAAAGAACAAAGTCAATGAAATACTGTGTTTATTAATTTTGATCAATGGTTTTTAACAAACCATGCTAAAATGTTACTAACGTCAGTTTTGGACTAATAATTTTTAAGCACAATATGACCTGTATTTATTTCAGGAAAATACGAATTGTTAGGTTCCTTATTTTGGTTAACATATTAAAGGGCTTCTCGTGTAACTCATAATAATCTACAGTCACGATATCATTTATCTCATGACTCGTTTAAGAAGTGTTTCAAAAATTTTGTCTTGATATGATTGAAAAGATTTTCAGCTCTAGTGGTTACTTTGGTATCGCATTCTACGAGCTAGATAGCTTAAAAGTGGAGCTTCCATTGTCGTTCTGGAGGGAATTTTGAATCGAGGAATTTCTGGAATGCAATAGAATTATTGCAAACGTTGCATTAATAAAGCGATCCACGGAAGCAGCAACATAGGTTCAATCCAGAAACCCATGCGGAAATGGTTAGTCATTCAAGAGATCAACTAAAAAGTCGGGAGGAATGAAAAATGAAGTAAATAATATAAAACCCATAGAGGCATTCAATCGCAAACAAGATCATCAGAAGGGACTAATATAATAGCTATGGAATATTTACAATGCTTCTAATCCTTCCGCATTCGATTCCAAAAACAGTGCCCAGACTGATAATGATAGCTGTTCAAATGAACCAACTGGTTCACAGAACACAACGCGTCCCCCCCTCCCCACCAAAAAATCTTTTCATTCTTTAAGTTGTAAAAATGTTCCTCACTTGAATAAATACTACACTTTTTTCTAAGCACACCTCATCAGGTTAAAAATCAACTAATATATCTCCCTAGTCAATATCATATTTCCATTTAGTGCTTAAAGCGATTGAAATGGTTTTCACATAAATGATACAGGTATTAGAGTTACACGCAAGCAGTTAGCTCAGAATGAAAATGGTTCAGAAGTCTATGTGTTAGCCTATATAATGTGCTAACTTATGCGTCGATTTCTAATGTGTGTTTGTATTAAGATAAACTGTGAAACATTGAAAGTTGTGACACACTGTTAAGATAATATTCGAATTTGTTAAAGACTAGCCACTTTTTGGGCAAATTGGAGGGTCTATAAATGTTTCTAAACTGACCTTGATTAATAATAACTTGATATCATTTTTGAATTTGGTACGTAGATAATCTGATGTCCTCACTAAGTTCTTAGCATGTTTCATTTACTTGAACAACCCAAATTCAATCATGATGATGAAAAAATAGCTAAACATAAGTGAATCTTTAAAATTGTTCAAGATGGACAAGGCAATTAATCTCTTTATTCACTAAACCTAAACTCTTTGTAGTTTGTGGTTATTCAACGTGTTTCTAAGTGATCCGAATGTAGTGAGTTGAGAACATCTGACTCCTGGTTCAAGGGAATTTCGGTTATGCTTAAATTACTTGACAATGTACTACATATCTGATGCCAATTTTAACTGGCTTGCTTTTATATTAAGCTTACCAAATATAGCTTACTTAGGTTTCGGTTATTAATTTGTTTAAACACGGTTAGTGTTCATATGAAGCAGAATCCAGATACCCTCAACTCCAGTTACAATTAACTTTTCTTGAATAGTTTATTAATGTTAAATGACTAATTGTTCACAAATTACCAGTATGCCTGAAGTTAAGTGCCAACGTTGTTTGGAGTTGATATTTAACTATATGCTTTTTATTTCACTCAGTTTTGTATTTAAATGATCACTTCTTTAAGTTTAAATAACATTCAAATGAGAAAGATGTCTGATGTACTGAAATTAAACGTATTTTACGTCCCACACAGTTTTAAAACATAAAAATACTGCTAAAAGTATAAATAATGCAGAATTGTTTAATTACAATCATTTTGTCTCCGAAGGATTTTTCGCTCAGAACTATTGGAACTATTAGTTACAACCTCAATTTAATGCATTAGCTTTTAGCCGCAAACTAATTTAATTTGTATACTCAATAAAGATAGAATAAATAATAATCTACAAACCTCCAATAAAATAAACAATTCTTTGCAAACAGTTACTGTCGCTCACATCATAGTTGGTGGTACAGTGAAAAAACCTATTAAGATCCAACACCATTCTTACGTACCTAAACATCATTCGATATTTTTCAGTAAAGTGAATTCTTTACAACTGTGCAGGCTATTTCTTATATCAAGCAAGTATACTTCACTCAGTTCGTTCCGTTTATACGGTTTCATGAAAAAAAAGTGAAAACTGACGCAGAATAAGGTGAATTTATTTTACTTATCTGGTTTTCATCAACTGTATTGCAACAGTAATTTTGGTCAACTTATAACATAATAATGAGTAATCATAAGTATCGGTAATTGAAAACAAAATTTCTAAAGTAACATGGGACACTAGAAGCATACAGAGAAGGAGCACATTTTCGTATTTCCCAAGGGGTCCCAAAGAATGCGAGATCAAAAGATGCTACCGCCATTAACAGCCCAATGTCTAGAATTATAATTGATAGCTGTCATGCTATTTATATAATTCAACACCTTATAATAATTGATAGACAAATGAACGCGATTGCGTCCCGATTTACTGAAGTAGTATGTACCGTGAAACTCAAACCAAATCTGTGTTTGAAGAGGCAGTTGTTAATTTATCACTATCATGGTAGATGTGACTAAATATTTGGCTTATTTTATCATTAATATTATTATTAAATCATTTATTATTAGTATTTTCTTTGTATTGTATTCTATTATTTCACCTACCTTATAATCATTTTTCAAATCACCCAAATCTTTAAAACTTATGCGAACTTTCTTAATCGTCTTTAATTATTATGCAATCGATTTTCACCATCCTTTAAGTTTTAATTATCCGTCTTCAAATAACTTGACACATACATTTGCACAAATAAAACGTATATCCTTTGCCACCTCAAAATTAACAACGCTTACAACTAATAAATACAGATGCCATAATTCAGGCAAAACTAAATTGTAATTCAGCCGATGAGAACCAACTAAATAAAAATAGGTTCATTCATATTCTGCATCAACCGTTGTTCTTGCTTTATTCAAACAAGTATGTACTATGTTGCCTGCACTATTTGAACGTGGAATATGTTCTGTAACTCAATTTGAAAATGAGTACACTCTTAGTGAAAACCTTTAGGAAAACAAACATTCTTTCATTTATTGAATCAGTGTTCTTCCACATAAACTAACTTTCGATATAAATTTATTTGTGAATCCCAGAGTAAATTGGAGGAGGTCTCCTAACAAGAGGTCAATTCTTCAAAGTCAATTGAGAAACCAGGAAGCAGAATACAACCAACTGGCATCTGATTATCGCAATACTGATGCAGAACGTTCCTAGACTAAAAGAAGCACTTATTCAAATGGAATCACAAAAGAATGAGTTAATTTACGAAAAAACCAACATTTCGCAATCATTAACAATATCTGAAGCCTCTCGTGAAAGACTAGAGGAAGAAATCACCAGTTTAAACAAAGAGAAATTAGAAATTACGGAACAAGTAGGTTAACAAAATATCAATTTAATTATTTATTACTTCTTTCAGCAAATATGATTTCGAAATCTCTATTTTTTTGTTTTATTGACATAATACCGAAATATAGTTCTAACAGTCACAGTATAATTTGCCAAAAGTACTCTTTAGTTTAGTAATATTTCGTTGCACTAGATTGTCACCTTTATAAAGTTGAATATACCAATTTAAGTTCACTGCTATATGCTTCAAGTAGAAATAATCTTTCAAATAATTAATATTCATTTCGCGTAATAATTTATAAAAGTCGAAAACTGAATTTTCAAATATTTGTATAAAATTAACTCTTATCTGTTTTGTCCCCATAGGAATTAAAAACTTATGTTTAGCATCATGATATAGAACGTTACATTCCCATACCCATGGGTTTTCATATTTATCCACTTAGAAATATTGTTTTCTGAATATACACAAACTATAAAATGACTTTAAAAAAACTAGTGGTAAATATCAGTTATTCATAAGCATTTAACCTTTTTAAGATGCATTCTGATGTGTACAACAAAGTTTGACGAGTCGCTATGGATTTCAAAAGATAAAATTATTTCAAGAATTACGTTATATAAAACTCTATGCCACCATGCTTGAAAGTAAATCCTAATGAACTCTAGCTGATTTCGAATACTAAATGAATATAGAAAATTCATTCTATCAAGTAATGTGTTAAAAGAAACCAAATAAAGGAAATCATATTAGTTTTAACTAGTCAGTATACTGCCGTAAAATGCTTGTGTAACCTATTTTCTTCGTATTGTTTTAGTGATTTATTAAGTTGCATGTTTTTTTTAGATTACGGTAAATACTAATACTCAGAGATGACCTTACTAAATTCTTGAGGTTACAAAACAGATTTAAAGATAATTTTCTGCTATAAATAGTAGCTAGTAATCGAAACATTCCACGTAAACCAGTTCCTTTACAACATCTTGTTCGTTCAGTTAGAAGCTTGTTGTGGTGAGTTTTTAGAAAAAGTGGATTAGATTCTTCATTTAGTTGATTAATTTAATTGAGTGATCTATTCTCCTTTTCTAATACGTTTGCAGAACATACTTAACACATTTTTCTTCATAAAACAAATTTATTTCTTGATGGAGAACTTTAAACAAACTGATTTTCATAGCTGTACAGTCTCCTGTCTAATAAATTATAAGTAAAGTGAACAGAGAAAATGTGAATGTCGTTAATTTGAAATGAAAATATGTTGAACGAGAACCGAGAATCCGAAGTAGAGATAATAATAGTAATAATATAATTATGATTATAGAGTGAAATAAAATGGCATACTTTTGAGCTAGTTTATACCACAGGAACGAGATAAGTCATTTTTGAAATATCCACGATGAATAGTCACTTTGGCCGATCACTATAAATCTTAGAAATCTGAGTGGGATTTATAGCTGGTTTTATCAGTATTATGAAAATCTTATCTATACAAAAGGTAATGTTGGAAATCTGTTATGTCGTAAAAACAATGTTGAACGCCAATCGGGTGTGACTAGTCGATCCACTCGGTTGGAAGCCGAAAATAGAAGAACACAAAACTATAGACTAACCAGATAGAATCGTATTCCGTTTCAAACATTCCTTTATATATACATAAAACCAGACCTCACTGTCAACCAATTACAAAACTAACACTAATACAAATTATAAGTAACAGCTACTGTGAACTGGATCAACGAATACACAATCATTTAACCGTAGTTCATAAATTGGAAATGACATACTAACGGTTAATATGTCAGATGGGAGAACAGGGCAAGGGCAACGTAATAGGAATAAAACGTTTATCTTGTATACATTTCAAAATAATGAAATAGTTCACAGATAAATAGCTCTCGAAGATAATCAATCTTCTTTAGAAGTCCGGCACACATAGCAAACCGCTTGCACGGATGGGCATTAACTCTGTCAGGTTGTGAATTTGAAATATAATATCGTCGAACAGAAGAGTTCGGACAAGCTGATGCTTTATCACGATTGATAAATCAACACCCAACAAACACTGTAGAGTCAGTAATAACCACGTTATCCACTAAGAATTATTCTGTGAATTACTTATCAGGTGACATTCGAGCGTTGCCGGTGGCCGTGGATGATATTAAACAAGCATCACTCAGTGACCTCATAATTCGGAAAGGTAAACAATTTATCACAAGCAAGCGGCTGAAGAACATAGAGGATGATGAGAAAGAGTTCTTTTACGGACGAGACTCTCTCTTCACTGTCGATAACCGCCTAATGTTCGGTGAGCGTGTGTTAATACCGAAATGTCTGAAAACCAAGGTCTTGCACCAACTTCATATAGGACATCCCGGAGTACGGAGAATGAAATACATTAACGAAGCTTCGTCTATTCGCCGCAAGTGGACAAGCAAATCGCCAACTTTGTAAACGACTGTTGCAATTGTCAACTAGCTGCGAAACAGAGTAAACAAACAGACTCAATACCCTGGCCACAACCAGAAAAACCATGGACACACTTGCACATAGATTTGCTGGTCCAATAAATGGTGTCACATATTTCTTGTACTAGTAAATGTCTACTCAAAATGGCCAGAAATTTTCCTCGTAGTGTCAGCATCTACCAACAGAACTTTACAAATACTGGTGGAAATTTTCTCTCGATACAGATAACTAGATACATTGGTATCAGATAACCAGTTTCAGTTTGCGTCAGAAAAATTTAAGAAATTCTGTCGCCGTTATGCAATTAACCACATAAGATCACCACCCTACTATCGACAGTCAAATGGACAGGCCAAATGTTTTGTCGACACATTTAAAAGGGCGCTGTTGAAATCTAATGCGAAGTGAGTTGTTGATAGTCTACACAGCTTCTTGTTGGTCTATCGCACAACACAAAATGATACTACTCCTAACGAGGTATCACTCGCCGAATCCTTGCTGGACCGAAAGTTGAAGACAACTCATTACGCCATGCTACCACATAGATACCCGATAACTCAAACAAATTCCCCAGGATTCAAAGTTGGTACGCCAGTATTTGCCCGTCATTATCGGCATCAACAGAACAAACTGATAAAAGGATATATAAAAAGAAGCCGTATGAAGTAACTGTGGAAAAATACAAATGGATGAGACACTTTAACCAACTACGCAGGAGAAAGGTATCGTAATCATTTACCACAACAACAATGCCCATGGATACTTTATTGGATACTTTTAATTTGCCTAATTAAAACAATAAACAAATACATAAGGCCCAAGAACCAAAATTACAAGCAAGAACAAGGTCCAGTCGATGTCGGCGGGAGACGATGCAACTACAAACGGATCCCAAAGAAAGACGCTATTAACAAGGGGGAGGTGTAGGGGATTCAAAATCTTCAAAAATATGGTCACTCATTAAATCAAGTGGAAGGCGTTGTATTAATTTTTTGTAGGATTGATTTGCAAACTTTCATCAATTATTTAAAAATTCCCATGTTTGTCAAAAACAAAGACGTTAGAACGAAGAATATTCTTTTCGATAAATGCTCATCAGGTACTACATTTCTTAGTTTAAAATTACTAGTCACAAAAATAGCCAGTTCTGAGGCAAGTAAAACATTATTTAGATATCAAGGATAATTGGATATAAAGTTTTTCCCCTTCGAGTTATTTATAAAATACGAATGTTAATGTTGAAATAATCATCATTGTGTAGCTTGTGAAACGTAAACGACAATTGAGATAAACAGGATTATTAGCCAATTACGTGTATATAGGTATCTCTGTACATGGGTGACATAGGAGATAGGGTGGTAGTAAAATACAATTAGATCAAGTGTTTGTAGACAAAGGTCAAATCCTATTTAACATGAAACTGAATGGGTAAGAGTTTGTAAAATGGAGTGAATGATAATCAAAATTCGTCAAATAGTAACAATAACAATAATCGACATAATTACAATCAGTTCATTTGTTTGATCTTAAAATGTGATATTCAAATTCATTCTGTGTACTTTGATTAATAATAATAATAATAATAATAATAATAATAATAATAATAATAATAATAATAATAATAAGAAGAAGAAGAAGAAGAAGAAGAAGAAGAAGAAGAATAAGAATAAGAATAAGAATAAGAATAAGAATATGGAAATGCACATCCAGAGATAGAATACATATGCATTAATCAAATTAAACCGTCACATGATTAAGGTGGTGATTGGTTTAGTGGATCTTGTGTCGGCCATGGCAGAAGAAGAAGTTGATCGTACTTCTTCTGTACGCACAGGTTTGACTTTTTGACCCGTATAGCTATCGCCTCTGCCGTTTTAAGGACTTTGAGTCTAACCGATCTTAGCAGATAACTGTTTACACAATTATCCAATTATCCTTGATATCTAAATAATGTTTTACTTGCCTCAGAACTGGCTACTCTTGTGACTGATAATTTTGAACTAATAAACGTAGAACCTGATGAGCATTTATTGAAAAGAATATTCTTTGTTCAAACGTCTTTGTTTCATCAATTAATTCAATTTCAAATGTGAGATATATATAAATGTTGTTTGCTAGTCTCACCTGGTATTTTCGCTCCACAAGATAATCTTCTTCCAAGTCTAGCTTTTTGGAGTAGTTGTGGGTTGGATAGGAACAAATCGTGATATCTGATTGAAGTACAAGTATCAGAGATAACGATTTACACCAACCGTACCGTTTATCAAGGGAATCAGACACAGAATCCGGCTACCCTAGATAATTTAGCTTTATCGTATCGTGTACCTTACTAAATCAGTAAAAACCCACGCGTTTGTCTCATCTGAGAAAACATATCAGTATAGAATTCAAACTTTTCTTGATGAATACAATTATTCAAGCTTTCTACTAACTTTGTTGGCTGAAATTAAAAATAACAACATCTTAACTACTCCACATAGCTATACATACCCCCCCCCCCAATATTCTAAAGTAGTTTCTAGAAAAGTATTTGTGTTTTTTACATACCTTCAAATTGATTCTGTTTAGCGTCCAGGGTTAAGGTCAAGGATGCGGTTAAGTAGAATTTTGGGTTACTTGACGTCTATTATTAACGCAGGTTAAGGGGTTTGATTTAAGTAGTGTTTATTTGTGTATTATTTCACTTTTTTTTCTTAAAGCTTGGTGTTTGATGCGTTTGATTTTACTCTGTGACGTCTATGTTGCAAAACATTTATATTACTTTGAGTGATTTCTGACTGCCTTCGAATTTTCTAGATCGTCACTGATTAGTTACTGTTCCAGGATCTCTGAGGCTTGTCCCTGTACTGTACAGCAACCCATTTTTGTAACCATAGGAGAAAGAAAAGAATAAATAAATTTGGGATAATAGTGGGGCAGAATAGAAAACTTTAAATTTTATCTAATAAACTTAATTGCACATTTACAGCAGTAAGAAATGAAAACGAAGAGCAGCTCTAAATATCTTCGATATATAATCGTTCGAATTACTTTACTGTTTATTTAGTGATATAACATATATAGTCAATTTTAACAGACAGAATTTATAGAGCTAGTTTAAGGTAAGATTAAATAAGGAAACATTATTCAACAGTTAGAGGAAATAAGCACTATTTTTAAAACACCTAATCATATTTTTAAAACTGCTTCTGAAAACAAAGATTGTGTATTCATGTTCAAACCAACTCACAATTAACACAATAATTTTATTTTTTTTACAGATGAATGCTATTACAAGACATAAAAATGGTCTCACTAATGAATTAATCCAAAAGAATAGAGATACTGAACGACTTCGCGATGTTATTGGACGTCTGAATAGAGAAAAAGAGGATTTAACAAAAGACAAAGGTGAACTTTTAGAACAAGTCGCTGGACTTAATAGAGAATTAAACCAAACGTGCGATTTACTTACGAAAACGAAAAAAGATCACGAAAATTTAGATGCTGACTACTATCAAGCTAAACAACAAATAATGCAGTTGGAAACAAGGAGAGATTTATTAGAAAATGAATTACAGGAGCAAAATTTAAAGCGAGAGAATTTATTAGGTAACTTTCAGTAACTTATAATAACGCACATTTTACACTGGGGTTTATATCATGTGGCTTTGAACAAAAATTAAAAAATGTTTTTCGTAATCCATTTGATAGTAACCACAAGATTTACTTTACTAAGTAATTTATCAATGATTAGCAGTCATTGTCATTCTTATGGGTCTTGAAAATATTTTTGCTAATAATTCTTAAACTTCGATAAAGTTTTAACTGTTATAGTAAGTACGTGATACAATGATACAAAGCATGTTATTTGCATAATATGAACACGGTAATAATAATATTCTGAGAGATTATTTTAGAAAATTTTGTTTTTAGTATACGTAAACAGACTTTGATATGTAGACAAGTACAAACCCTTTTTACGCACCATCTTGATCATCAGTACCTCTATTACCAGGCTTACATTCATTGGAATATTTGAATTTAATTTTGTTCACTAAGTGACATCGAAGTGAATAAAATTGAAAATGAATGTTCATTTAACAACTATTCTTTTTAATTTGCTTATACAAGGTGGAATTTCTAACCCTTAGGTCTTCCTTCGTGCATAATACTATCCAATAACTTAGTTTGAATATAATGAACCATTTTCGGAATTCAGTGAATTTTCAATGCAAAACAATTATGATTCTGTATCATTAATTAATCACTGCTTCTCTTCAACGTTGTTAGTATTAAGTTGTAAAAATTATTGGTGTAAAGTGGAAATCAGTTTGAAACTAAGAAGCGCAACTAAAAATAGTAAATACAATTTGTTATAGATTGATTCCTCAGAATGATACAAGTCATTTGTTGTATTTTCACGTATTACCAGTTGAATTGAAACGTACTCAAGTAGACCTTCAACATGAAATAGAACGTGGGCTTCAGGCTCGTGAGCAAGCTTCACAAGCTCTACAAAAGCGCGAAGATGAATTGCAGGGAGCAATGAAATTATCAAAGGAGGCAGCTGAAACCGAAATATCTAGATTGAGAAATCAGTTAATTGAATGTAGACAATCATCTGATAAGGAGTTACGTGATCTTACACTGAATCACAAAGAAGCCATTAAAGACCTTATAAAACAGAGTGAACAAGATAAACAAGATTTCGATAACGAAGTAGGCATTTTGATCACTATTTTATAAAATGTTTGATTACCTATTATTAAACTCATATACGTTGGTTAACTCGAAGCTACCTAGTAAATTTACGAGTCTAGAGGCAAAAGCTCCAAGCTGAGATATTGCCGTAATTAACAATAAACTAGAAACTTGAAAACTAATTTTCAACATTAAGTTCCTTTTGAAGTCTCTAGGTTCTAGACAATTTTGATATGTTTCCTATTGATTTATTGCTACTTTGAGATCAGATTAGATAAAAAGTGATCGTTATTACTATTATTCTCATTATTGTTATTATTTTTAATATTATTCAGTGACATATTGTTCATCGTCGTAGATTACTTGCATCATGAAAGTCTTATTAAAGCCACCCAACATTACTATGATATGGTTGTAACAACACTAAAGGGATCAATCAACGAAAATATCTATATCATAAAGAAAGTCTATGGATGTTTAATTAGTTCAGTTGTAGCGTTTCAAACTATGAAGCATAGTGATACTGGTCTGAATCCAATAGTGCTTGGACTACTGACCGCATTGCGGCTTGGTTGATAGGAATGGAGTAGTGCTGAATGTACCTAGATAAACACAACAACAATTATTACTGAATTACCAGGAAAAGTATCATAGACTGTTTTTGGACAATAAACATTTTAAAGTTGTTAAGTGAATAGTATAGTATTAAACGGATCTGTGAAGTTGTTAAACATAATTTAACTTTTATTATTCACGTCTCCTAAAAGTACTTTTTAGCGCCCTCTTTCATAAGAATACTTAATTTAAACTTAATATACCTTTTTGAAATGCATATTACAGCTTATGAAACTTCAACGAGAAAAAGATGAAATGACGTTATCTTATGAAGCAGACAAACAAAATTTGCTATCATTCAATGAACAAGAACGTGTTACCTTGAATGAACGACTAAACAATTCATTACAACAAATCAAAGGATTAGAATCAGAAATTGACAGAATTAAACGTGAAGCATCAGCTCGCCATGAACGGGATGATATGGCTAAAGCCGATTTAACACGGGAACTGAAAGAATTCCGTCAGCATTATGAAGAAACATGGTAACTGAATATATCTTTTAAATGTTTTATTATAAAAGTTGTATATTTCAACTTACTTTGGTAAAATAGTCAAGTGGTAGAATTTATAGCTAGATTATTCAGCTTACTGAGTTGAATTTTAAATTAAGTTCAGAATAATAAAATCAATAATTAACAAAGTTATTAAATTTCACACGACTTAGTCACTAGGTCGTTCTTTTCATGTTTTCAGTTCCGATCAATATTAATTGGCCAAAGATATTAATTTAGACAAAAAACTTGAAATTACTGATTATCATATACTGTTGTATAATTGCAGATGTTAAAGGCCTGGTGGTAATTTGTGTTAACCTTAGACTTAAATTTGTCCTACTTGCTCAACAAACTATTTTTCATCTTGAATCATTTCAAAACTTATCCGTGTCGTTCAATATATCAATCGGAGGTATAACTGGTGTTTTACATGGTTATATTACATAAAAGAATAAGGTTTTCAATGGTGAACAGAATCATACTACCAAGTTATCAGTAATTATCAAAGCTTCGACCCTTTTCAAATATAATAATCTTAAAATAATTCGCTGTATTTCATGATTCCCTTGAGATGTTCTCATTTTCGTAATCTTGTCAACCACGAAAAAAACAGAGAAAGAGCTATAGTAAACAGTCATATCTGACACCGGCCATCACTTCGAATGAATCTATGAACTGCTTTCCATGCTCAATTTTGCAGTGTAGTCCGTCGTAAGAATTCTGTATAATATTGACTAAGTTCTCAGGTACACCATAATGTCAAAGAGGACTCCAGAATGTTCTCCTGTCTACACTTGGCGAATGTTTTCTGATAGTCAAGCAAGTTGGCGTGAAGTGGTGAGTTCTATTCAGTTGGTCGTTCAGCGATGATCTGTAGCGTCGCGATTTGGTGGGTACATGATGGATCCTTACGGAATCCGGCCCGTTGATCATTGAAGTTAGGCATCGACTGGATCTTTAATTCGATTAAATAACACTCTAGTGAAGTTTTTTCCTGGTACTAAAAGTAAAGTGACGCCTCTGTAGTTCTCACATTTGCTAAGATCTCCTTTTTTGGTATCTTAGTGAGAGTATTGAGCATCGTTGCAAGTGCTTCTATATCTAGGATTCAATACCTCAATTGATATGTTGTCTGACCCTGCTGACTTGCCACTCTTGATTTGTCGAATGGCCATTTTGATTTGTTCGATTGTTTGTGGGTCAACATTTATAGGAAGATCTGCAAATGCTGTTTTGATGACTGGTGAGTTCAGTTGTGCTCGTCTATTCAGGAGTACTTCAAAGTACTCAGCTGATTTGTATCGCTATTCTTGGGTCTCAGTGATTGGTTTGCTATCCTTGTTTTTGATTAATCGTTCCGATTTATTATACTTTCTAGCTGGCTTCTTCGTTGTATCTTAAAGGTGCCTAATCTTACCTTATCCTGCAACATTTTGTTCTGTCATTTCTAGGTCTTCCCCATAGTGCGGGTTTTCAGCTCTAATATTCCCCTTCAGTGGTTTATTGATGTCTGTGTATTTGACCTGTGCTTTGGCTTTCTCTATTCTTGTTCGGCTGCTATTCATTGCTATCTTCTTGCTCCTCCTTTGTCTGATCTTATCCAGGGTACCAACAGAGATCTATTTGTTATGGTGGTGCTTCCTGCAGCCCAAAACCTCCTGATATGTTGAAGTTATTATTTTCTTGATCTCTTTCCAGTTGTCTTCCATAGTAGTTTCCTTTTCTCCTAGTAGACTGTAAAAGGCCTGAAACTTGTTTAGAGCCAACGTGAATTCACCGAGTTTGTTAGTATCCTGAAAAAAGGCTATATTAAACTTTCGTAACGCTAGTTACTATAGTTATCTATTGCTTCTTTAGCTTTAGGTTCGATTCGTCCACCATTAGTTGGCGATCTGAATCTTAATCATATAATCTCTTTGTTCTCTTGAACTTCTGAATGATGAGGATGTGGCTATCGTTAGTACGGTCAGTTGAAAAGTATGTAATTTGTGTATACGTTTGTAGGGAAATAATCATTTTGCTGAAAACACATAGGTTTGCAAATCTCTCACCATGTACGTTCCTTTCTCCCAGTCCATGTTGTCCTATGATATCTACATATCTGATAGTTATTCATTCTAATCTTGGGGTTGAGGTCTCACAACAGAATGGTCAGGTCGTCTGCTGGGCATTTCTCTATGACTGACTACAGCCTCGTGTAGAAGCTGGTCTTTATCAGTCTTGTTGGCTGTCATTAGTTGGAGTATAGCCCTGGATGATATTCGTTGTGGTTCCAAATTTCTTTGTCTTGAAGATTGCTTTGATGATCCCTAGGTCCATGAGGTGTGCATCCTATAAGTGCTTTTCGTGCCTCTTTGGACAACATTAGTACTACTCTTTGTGTGTGAGGCATTTTCTTCTTCATGACCAGTGTACAACAGTACCTCTTCATAGGTTAATCTTGGCTGTCCAGCTTGTAACCAATGGGTTTCGCTTATTCCTAGTATCTTCAGGTTGTATCTTTTCATATCTTTAGCTATTTGGATGCCTCTCCCTGTCTCCTACTTCGTACAAACATTCTATGTACCTATATTGTTCTGGTTGCCAGATGTGGTATCGGCCTCGTGACTTTCGAAGAAACTCAGCTTTCACCTGGAGGTTTCATAACTCTTCGAAATGTAAGCCCTCTAACTCTCAGAGTAGAGTTTAAATGGTTTTCTCGGCTCAGCATTTTTTTGGCAAGATTGTTGTTTACGGGATGACCGTTAATAACCTCATTTTCAACCCTCCTGTTTTATCTAGGCTTGAAACTGACTGTAACTTTAGGAGGATTTCAGGCGGGTAAAATAAATACTAAGTATTACAGTTTTACGTCATAGTAGTAACTAATAACAAACAGTCGATTAATGTAAGCTGAAATCAAAACATAATCTCCTATGAGTAGGAAGCTGTATTGAAAGAATCCTTCTACATGTTATTGTAAGTATCAGTTTAAATACTTCTTTACCGAATTCGTCAACTTTCGAATTTTTCTGAATGCATCACAAAAGAGAACAATACTGAAGCCTAAGGTAAAGTATGCTTAATCTTGGTTGCTTTTTACTATACATGAGATTAATATCAATCCTTACTAATGAACTTCAGTTTAAAATATTTCAATCGTATGATAGTGCACTTCATGAGCAAGCATTGAAAAACGTTCAAGTTAAATCATGTTCAATTAGCTACTGAAAGAGACCTAGCAAGAAATGAAGTGAATGAATTGAAAATGCAAGTAAATTTGCTTGAAGAAGTTCGAGATGGATTACAAAAAAATATTGCAGAAATATCTCGTCGTTTAAAAGAGACAGACGAAGCCCGAGAAACGTTACGTAAAGAAATTATTGACTTACGAAGAACATTAGCTGAAACACAGCGTGATAGAGACAATAAGGAAGAAGCCAAAGAAAATCTCGTCAAGAGAGTTCAGTCTCTGGAAACCGAACGTGTTGAACAAAATAGAGTTCTTACTGACCAACAACAACAAATTTCAGGTAAATACTCTTATTCCTAACAATAATCTGAGGTTAATTTGACCGTGATTATATGTTTAACATATCCATGAGGCAGCGTTATACAACACATGATGTTTGTCATTTTAGGTGGTAGCGATTGGTGAAAACAAAAATTTAAAAACATTTGATTACATAGTATATTTGATTAAAACTTTTGAAAAACATGAGTCTCACTCAAATACACTTAACTTTAATATTGATTTTGTACTGATTAACTAACAGAATTTAGCTCAATTATTATGTTAATTAATTTGCAGCGTCAAAGTCGTGTGACAAGTCGTCATGTCAATAAAACGTTATGCAAACAGTAGTTCTTTATCAAAACATGAAGGATGAAGAATTTTTCCATCTCAATGTAAATTGAATTGAGCAAAACAGTGATAACAATCAGTTGATTAGCAACCAAGAAGGTTAAAACGACTAAGTTGTAGTGGACGCGACGAAATTGGGTAGGGAATCGATGCACTTAAAGATTAGGCTGTGAATTGTGTATATACAATTGTTGGAATAAATGCTACAACGATAACACATTAATTTGTTTAGAAGTGTTTATCACGTTAGTAATTAAAATTCAGTACATCTAGGCTGGTTCTTTCTCAGAAGAATCGTTAATGTGACTCCACTTTCAAACTGTTTAATATCATCAGTTGCTAAGTAATTTGTAATAGAACCTTCCCACATAACTTTAAGGCAATTAAGGAAAAAATGAAAACGTAAGGGTAAGTGACATACAAATTATATTTTCAAGCCAAAGATTTATCAAAAGTTTATCATTACGTAAGGCATGAATTTTAAAAATAGACAACATTTTACAGTTACTGATAGATATGCAAAACATAGATTTAGTTATAAATTAATTATTAGCATTTATCTTAAACCCGATTACCAATATGATATTTCGAAACACTTCTAATTGTCACACTCCTATATTTTAATTGCTGATTAAAATGAAGTTGAGACACATATATAAAGCTGGATATGTCTGAAGTCATGGGCTCTGATCCAGCAATGACTCAGGTCATTTTTCTAATTCTTAATCATCATCCAAGGAATAAACGTTTCAACAGTATATTAAGTGGTCTGATTAAATAAAATATCTGACAACAAACTTACAGTCATAACCAAAGTATTATTTTTCGTAAACTAAAACCATTTTACGTATTTCTGAATTTGCAAAGTTCTTATAATCCAAAATATTTATATACTTCCTAACAAGTGAAGGTCATTAATTTTGACATCAAGTTATTACCATTCCTATAATCGTGCATACTAATCACGACTTCGGTGATCCGGCGTGTTCCTAAGCCATTCAAATGTATTGACTTGGGTGATTGAAATCTAGTTCAAGTTACTTTTAATTACGTTTAAATCACTTTTTATCATCACAGGTAAGCAAGGCTTTGATGATATAGATGCTGTGGGGAATGACTATCACAGCATTGGTTACATGGCATGTTGTCACGTCATTTAAGCGTAATGAGAATTAATCTGAATCACAATTTATTAACTAACAGCTCAGTGCATTTGAATGGTTAATATAAATATGCCGTTTATCTAAATTGATTATCACTACGATTCAGTATTTGGGTGATAGCTAGTAGATCAGGATAAAAGGGTAATCATTTTAACTGTCTAGTATATAAAATAATTTTTTCCCTAAATTTAAATTATAGTTCATGAAAGAAGATAGTGACTTATAAGACAATATGGATTTAACGATATGACTTACAAAGTGCAAGTTGATTGACTGTTTAATGACTTTGATACTATTTTTTTACTATTCTTACTTGTTTTGCAGCTCACCTGGTTGAACTATATTAAATATAACTTCTAACTAGAGCTCCAGGATGTTAATTACTAAGTAAAAAACGGTTGTCTAGTTAAAACAAGTCCGTTACATGGACTTAAAATTCAACATTCCACACAAACTTCACATACTAACAATGAATAACTTATTCATGATAGCTTGGGTACATATATTATAGATAAATAGAGTATGTCCGAATACTAAGTCGAATTTAGATTAATGTAATTTCAGCTGATAAGTTAATGTTATTCATATTTGTTATATTTTGAGAAAACGCGGCCAGTTGCAATACACAGGAAAACAGTGACCTCGATAGCAGCAATCAGTGCGCGCACATATCTACCCCGTTATTACTACTAGTCTTGAAAGCCTGAATGAAGACAACTGAGCCAACCACGAGACAGCCAGATTATATTTCACTTATCCATTTATATTAACAGAACTTGGCCAAGCGGCGCATCAGTAAGAAGAATAACATCTATGCAAAACGGAGACAATAATGACTGGGAACTGAGAGTACTGATACGCAGTTAAGTGGTCATAGTTCTTGAATGAAAGTGAAATGACACTGTTCATGAGTCTAGAGGGAAGTTAGGGTGATGAAAACATGATAGTCATGGAAATAAAATAATCGATTTACATATACTGGAAATAAATGAAAGTCTTCTGGAAATAATCCAGAAAGTTAGCTACTCTTCTTGAATCGCCCCTTTTGAGAAAGAAAAATTAACGAAATGTTAGACAAACACAATTCAATTTTCAGCGTGGTTAGGTATGAATACGAATTACTCAAGAAAATGCAGAAAAACATGGTTAATTACAAATTAACTAAGCGATCACAATCTACCGATATGCTCCTTCTCTATGAAAAATGGTGGGATCCTTTCGTGACACCGCAAATTTACTGCCCCCTCCTCTTCATATTCCCGTAACTTATGTGTTCATAAAACATGGAGTTGGTACTATGACCCCATCTAGACTCTCAGCTTCTGTAGCACTTTGAAAAGGCGATTTAGTCAATCTTATCTTTGAACTAACTGTGGTGACTAACCCCTGGTTCTTCTGACTCCTAATAAAATTTTTATGAACACCTAAATACGACAGTTTTCTGACGTCGACTAATGGCCCATTCATTGGCACTAAGCTCTTGTAATGTCACTGCTACCTGGGGGACTATGATAAGGACTGTCGTCATGTTCCTGCTCCATTTCTTTGATGATGGGAGTAGATATTCCCAATCCATTCTCTGGGTTATTTGGAGCAGCAACATCATTTATTACTGAACCCTTGTGGACAGGACCAAAAAGATTTGATAGCACTGATTCGAGCATTTTAGCTTGATCAGTTGAATACATCATGCTGTTGCTGAACCCATAGCTTCATCTGCTCAAACGTAACGGACGTATCGATTATTTTATTCTGGTTGCTTTGCACATGACATAGCTATATGTAAATGCTTTGGACAACAATTAAATGCTTGCCTCGTCTTTTTGACGTATCGATTACCAATTGATCAATTAACTATACTAATTTTATTTGGTCCAATTTCTGAAAAAAGCTTCACTCTGAAATGCGTAGGCCTAATTCGCCTCCACACATTGCCACGGACACCCTGTCGCCAATTGTTATTACTACCAACTGTCATATATGAAAAAGCAGTAACCTCCATAATAGTATCAATCAGTGCGCGCAAACGTTTGCCTCGTTATTAGTACTAACAACAACATTGGGGTGAATAGTAGTCTCAGTTACCACTTACATGCCATGGTAAATTTATACACCCAAACTGACCAAGTGTTCCACTGAAATCATTTAAAGAACTTGATAAATAAAGCAATTTATAGTACTGTTGAACAAACGCAAGAAAGTGACCTTGAAACAAATAGTCAATCATATTAAGGCAGAAAGAAGTGACTGATGTTTATGTGAGAATTAATTAAATTATCAGATATGTAGTGCTTTTTTGAAATTAGTAAACTCCAAATACCAATCGAGAGACGAAAATAGTAACAGCTGCAACACAATGCACACTTGCATTACAAACCTAATCCTAATCAACATTCAGCATGCTCCTGACCCTAATCTCTAACGTAATCTTAATTCTAATCCTAGTCCCTAACGTGCTCCTAACCTTAATATGAATCCCTAACGTACTCTTAACCCCAAATGTAAAATAATTCTAACCAAAAGTCATGACCCACTCCTATAATCTAACACATCATCAGGAACATAAACCTCGAAGTGTTTACTTAGAAAAGCAATTAGATGATTCCGTTCTCATAGATTTCTTATTTCAGCTAACACTGCAAGGATCTGTCACACCATCCTCCTTATTTTGGCATTTCTGTACATCAATTTCACTGGCACTATCACAAGTAAATGTCTTGTGTAATAATTTCCCATCCAGCGAGAACAGTAGGATACCCCATAGGCTTTTTGGGATTAAAGCTACACAACAATCATTCTAGAGTAACAATATCATTTGCAACGACTTCGTCCTTCATACGACTATGCGCAACGACCTTAAATCTAATAAGTAGCCTGTGATTGTCCAAAGCTTTAATGTTTGGTCGTCGAAACTATAGGTTATTTTAACCGAAATTAGTATTCAATTATTTTATAAATCACTTTACATAAACCTATATTCACTTAAATTATGGTAATTTGGAGACTAAGGTAATTTAGATTAAAATAAACTAATTAATACAATAATATGAACTTCAAGATTAAATGAAGATCTTACTGAGTATAATGAATATATATCTACAGTAATTATTTTATCCTAGAACATGCTGGCTCTTGTGCAAAGGAAATTTAAGTGTGAAGGTGAGACAGATATATAGTTTATTAGTCAGCAATTTTATTTTGGATATAAGATGACTACTCGTCCATTGAACAATGTGTTTCGCGATTAGTGTATAGCTACGTTATATATTTGTCCAATTTAGATGACTACTGACCAGTGAGGAAGCAGACGGTTGTTTGACTTTTATTTTACCTGTTATTGCTCCACGAATAGAGTTAAATTTACAACTGCTCAGTTTCTGTTCATTCTTACATTTTTTCGCGCATTAAATTATGTGCTTCTATCATTTTTATGTGAGTTAATTTGGTATGGATTCGTTATGCAACGTAACAATTGATTATTGTTGTAAATTGGAAAGTTCGTGATTGTACAACAGTCGTTTGTTTTAGAGACTTATCATATTATTGAAAGCACCTTTCGTCTCATTTATGCTATCTACTTCATTATCAACAAAGCCGGTTCGTAAGTCACACACAGTGAGTCATCAGCGTTTCATACTGTGGGTTCAACAAAGATCTATCACATTTAACCAGAAAATAATTTAATGGATGGCTTTGGACAAAAATATTTTCCAGCTAATGTAGTTTTTTCTGAAATACAAAACTTCTTTGTACAGAGAAAGCGCGAATCGTATTATTAATGTTACACATAACCAAATATTTTTTTCTGTTACAGCTTTTGAGGAACAAAAGTGTGCCGACATCAAGGAAATCGGTGAGTTGCGTTCAAGTGTTCGTGAAAGTGAAAAAGGGACGTCTTGATGTCCGACGTGAATTGCAAGAAGTTAAACGTCAACTTAAAGACCTACAGTCAGATCGTGAAAGACAGACCAAAGATCTAATGGAAATGCACTCTCGAATAACACGTGAGGAAGAAAAGAATGAAGAATTGCGTCAAGAAAATACAGGTTTAAAACAACGCAATAGTGAAATTGAAGCGTCTCGGTAAGAAATAACTACTAAAACTTATCGAGTAGTTTAATGAGATTAATAATATTGTAAAATAGTTTGAACCACCATTATCTTTTGAAATGACTTCGTTATACCTTGTTTGTCAACTATGCGAAAGTTTATGACCAATTCACTTCGAGTGGTTACATATTCGAATTTCATTGATACAATAATTTATTGAGTAGGAAATATAATAGCGTATAGACTTAAGTTGGCCTATACTATACCTTAATGAAAAATAAAAGCTACCAAGTAAACAGATGAAAATTTAAAAAAAACGTAGTATTTCTAGGCTGGTGGACTCCCAAACTAAACAAGCGAATTCAACTACATTTTTTTCGTGAAAATACCGTTTCAAGATGTTGATTGAAAAGTGAGTTTTGACAGTTCCATATGACGAAAGTAGGCAGATCATGAAATAAACCAACATCTATAAAATGTAGTGTATAACCCCGATGTTCAACCACAACAGACTGAAAATCAATAATTAAATTAACTCATTTTTATTTGAAACTATAGAAGTTTAACTATATTGATAATTTTCTAGTTAAATAAATTTAATATGCTTATAAACCAGAAAGTTTGTTCATTGTATAAAACATTTTTCAAACTCACAAACAAAACAACTTCAGTTGTTTTTATTTATGTATGTAATTTAAAATGTAACGCTTTCTACAGGACAGAATTAGTATCTAAACGCATGCTTCGTTAATTGTAGAAAACTGAGGGAATACTGAATGTGCCCTTTCAAACAAAAAAAAAAAACGAAATTAAATGTTTTGTCATTGTTACTGTATTTTCTAGCTTAAAGGTTAAAAGTGATACATTCTGTTATGCTACCTCACCACAAAATTTTGACAGAGAAATGATCACAATGTAATTTGACTCTAGTTGTAGGTAAGGTTAAACTTATGAAATCAGTAATAAGTTTCCATAAGTTTGCTATTGGGGATTCATATACAGGTTATAAGAGTGTGAAAAATAGTCACTTCATCACTCTACTAAAGTATATATTTGTTATTTCAAACAGTCGATAAAAAGAAATATTAATAGCTGTTTCAAAAGTGTATAGGTTATGGCCGAAGCTATAGTTAATAGACAGAAGACAATTGGCGCCTTGGTAATACCTCTAATATTTGAGGCAGAAGTTATAATACTTGAGTATTAGTGATGCCTCCTACAAACAGGGATGTAGACATCTGGCTACGAAATAATAAGAAGCCATCTTGAGTAGTACACCTAACTGTTGCCGATTACAATAAAATAGGTGGATATACTCTGATATATTTAACTGTTTACATTCATTCTACCACTTTAGAGATATTTTTTCATTATTTGATCATATTTTGTGACTTTTCCTTCACAAAAACAATGTCATAAAAATACAATTTATTTAAAACAGTTCTAAATTGCGCAAAGAGCTGTCGACTAGTGAAAGACGTATATGTGATCTACAGGAGCTATTATCCAGTAGAGAGCGTGAATATAAACAAGCAGCAGATCATGCAAATTGTGAGTATCGTCGTCTAACTGATACGAGAAACCAATTAGAAACAGCTGCCGAAGCACTGAATAATGACTTAGCGGAGGCAAGATTAGCTTTAAGTGGAGCTGAGGGCCGCGTAACTACATTAGAAGCTCAGTTGGCAAAAAGTGAGTCCATTAGAAGGGATTTCGCATACAAACTGGCATGCATACACAGTTCACTCCGTAGACTTATTGGTTATAACCAAAGTCGTCATCGATCAAAAACTCCATCAAGAATCAGAGATTCATCGTCTATTTCTCCAGTTCGCAGACTAAGGACGGGAACAAGTCCAGTAAATAGTCGTGAGAACTCCCCTGTAAGAGGTAAGGATATATTTGTTAATGCATTATTTTTCTGAACTGCTCGATCATCTATATTAACTTTTTCTATTCTTCACGTATCTACCAAGTAGAAGATAAGATAATGAAAATTCCTAATTTGTTAATAATTGTATGCGTTTATCCCAACAGTTAATATTTGGAAATAAACTAATTAGTTAGCTCTGGAATACTGATTCTTTGAATGAATGCTTGAATATTGTTCACATTTGCGAACAAAGGGTCATGTAATTTTCAAGGTAGGGTTCAGCTACATCGAGCTGGTAGGTGTGATCTATGATAACACTACATGTTATCTAAAAAACGACCTTGATTCGTTGGGAGAACAGATTATTCAAACTCATCTTTGTTATTTTCATTCAAAGTTTTACTAAAATTTGTCATTAGCATTTAAGCTTTGTTTACTGGTTTTAGATCTCACTGGTGATTCAAAATGTTCAAACGTATCAAGACTATGTCCGGGTGATGGATCCTTTAATGCATCTGACTTAGATCCCGAAACAGTTCGCTTGGCTTTAAGAGAGTTTGTACAGAAATATTCCTCAGTAAAACGAGATTTTGAAGATGCACAAGCCCAAATCACATCACTTCATTCTCGACTAAACGAACAGGCTGAACAAACTGAACAATGGGCTCGACGACTCCATCATCTTCAGCAGGCCTTATGTGAGGCTGAAGCAGGTATTGAAAGTTTAATGGATTTCGTAACAACAGTTGTCTTTGTTGTGTTCATTGTTATCTTTGCTTAGCGCACACTCTACAATTTAATGACTTTTATACAATATTTTCTCTTGATTAATTTTTGTAAGGCAAAAACCACAAACATTGTAGGATGAAGTGAATTCATTTCGTTTCACAATCTCTTATTACTCCACTTACAAAATCGTGTAAATAATGAATGTTAAATAGATTGAATCTGATTTAAATTCCCGGTCTATTCTCAAATAATTGAATAGAACAACAGTGCTATTTCTTTCCGTTTTTATATTAATGTTGTGGTTGTTACTTTATTGATTATATTATGTCCACGATGCTTAAAGTTTAATTTATCAGATATTTATAGAGAATCAGTTGGCAACAGTTTTTTTTTAATTTTAACAGAGTAAAATTATTCACGCGCATTATGATGCAAGTCTAGGTAATAAATGTTTCTATGTATGCATATTTCATTTTTTTTTATTATCTGACCTACATTTATTTGAGCTATACTATTACCAATCCATATTTCATAGTTCTTGCTAATGATTAACATTACAAACAAATTTCACTATGATTTAGGCTTACTCTTTTTACCCAATTTAACGTATTATTTTCACCAAATAAAAATATTTGTAAATTGGTTTTTGTAAATTAAGTCGATTGTTTACGAGTAAACACATTGATCATATTCACTTTAAATCTATTCACTGGAAATAATAAAGTATATTATAAAGTCTTTGGTATACCTTACATCACTGCCATTTGTGAAGCACATACAATAATGTTTGCTGTTTAATAATCAAGATTTCATACAGTAACTCATGTAAATAGTTTTAGACAATAATTTAATTCAATATCAAAGAACTGATATTATCATCGGTGCAGATTTAAGATTTTTGTGAAAATCATGTCATATTTCCCCACTCCTAAAGCGTTAGTAAACTATTTATAAAATAGTGTCATTAAGCACATATTTCTTTGACTTTAACATTTCTTATCCACTTAATTCTATTTCACTATCTATGAAATAAGCCATTATAATGAACTTATTATTTTAATATCCAAAAAACTAAATGAATAATATTAAATTTAGAACTTTAAATAAATTTCCAGATGCAGTCCATTTATTTCTAAAATGTCTTAGATGTATCTCACGTTGTGAAATTAAGACAATACAGTAGCTTTCATGAAACTGTATTTAACATTATTCACGATACTGCACTAAAAATACAGTATTATTCATTATTCGAAGTTTACTTTGTAAAAACGTTGTTCATCGTATAATTTATAAAGCAAAAACCAGTTGGTTTATAAGTTACCGCTTACGTATTGACATTAAATTGAATGTTTTTACTTATTTATTTCCTGTAATAGTGTAAGAAAGAAGCTTTCATTAAAAGGTTTTGCAATTTGTCTCATCAACTAATAAAACTGTTGTGAAATTCTTCACAGTAATCTGTTGGTTCATGTTATCAATGATTTTACTGATACAACCAAAATTGTTAAGCGTTACAAAATGGATTAAAATGACTTCATTTATTTCTAACCAGTTACAACTAACTTTTCAAATTATTTGTATGTCAGTCTGAAACATTTTTTTCGTATAGCTATTATTACCAGTCATTGATTTTGTAAATCTGTCTTATATTTTGGTTCAACCACTTTAATTTTTATCCCAGTGATTCTAATTTAAATAGTAACAACTATTGACTTAGGTAAGGATTCAACATATTGCGTAAATAAAACATTAAGATGGATAAAGTACATGAAAAAGTTTAAAGCTTTGTGTCTCAGCGTAATTTTAATCTTATCAACTTTCACTTACTTTTGTTTACTTCTCTATATACATGTCATCAATTACTAAATAGACAAGAAAGGAGTGGACGGAAAGTTATCTTCAACTCAAACTGCCCTTATGTTACAAGAAGAAACGTTACGACAGAACGAACGTGATAGGAAAACATTGGCAGAAAAAATAAGTCAACTAGAGAGGCAAATATCTTCTTTAGAAAATGAGAGACGCGAAGACCAGGTATGAGATGTAGTAGTTTGAATTTTAACCAAATGTTAACTACTGAACTAATCATAATTGACACACCTCTTGAACAAAGACGATTTATAGATCCAACGAGTTGTTTACCATAAAATTCTAAATGGCAAACTAATGAAACAGTTAGCTATATTCTTAGTAGTAATGTAGTCAAACTAAACGAGATTCTATTTAAGATCAACTTATAGAGTAAATAGGTGGTTTGTCCGGAACAGTAGAAGGAAATTATCGAACACAAACTCAAAGTGTACCATATTTTTAACTAAATGATGTAATAATTTTAAACCTTAATTTTAGTTAAAACTATAAATCAAAAAGAATTACCGCAAAGTAACTGAATCTCTTTTACCGAATGAAATGATTAACTTTTTCAGGATTCCAATCACACTATAAATGATTTCATTCTAATTTGTCAACTGAGGCAATTCAAATACGACATAGGAAGCGTTAGTTTTGTTGTTTCTATAGGAAAATCAAATATAAAAATTAGAGTTTAGTAAAAATAATAATACACCTAGGTGATTAATATTCGACGTCGTCAATGTTAAAAAGTAATTAAAGTCGTATGCTATGAGTACCGATGGGAATCAAATCAAAATGTAATATTGCATACATTAAAGAAAAGTACTAATGACTAATTGATATATTTATCAACACTTCAAAGCAATACTTTTTATTTTAAATAAATATCTTAAAAGATCAGTTCACTACATTAACGAGAAACCTATCTAACTTTTAACCTAAAACTTGTAATAAAATTTATGTGGATCTTTGTAAATCAAGGAAAAAATAATGCATTTACGTCAAACTGGAGCACGGTTAGAAGAGGAACGACGTCTTAGTCGAAGAGCATTGGATGAAGCAGAAAATCGTATCACACAGCTCGAAGTAACTAGGCGATCATTGGAAGGTGAATTACAGAGGCTGAAGATGTGTGTTACTGATAAAGAAGCTGAAAACCAGATGCTTGAAGATAGATGTCAAAACCTTTGCAAGCAAATACAAGTAAGATTATCTTTATAACCATTGATACCGCTTTGCAATAGTTTTCACCTGACTTTCTTCAAATAAGTGAATTTTCGCCAGAACTTGGTAATTGCATTATGATCCTGATCAGTGAACTGTTTATCTAAATAAAAGCTTCTAAGATGGCAAGCTATAACATTTATGTGTCTGGTCACAATCGCAACGCTTTGGGCACCTAAATAAACTTTATCACCAGTACCCATTTTCTTATGAAATTGTTTAAATCACAAGATTAGTGTTGCATTTAAAGTTACATTTAAAAATCTCCAGTAAACTTAAGTAGATGTTGAAAGTCAATGATTATAGATTTTTGATGTCAAAAAATAGGCTGTACTTTATAAAATATTTCTACGAATTTCCAATGCTTTCAGTAAACAAGGAAACAATACATGAAAAAATTCAGTTCATGATTCTCAACGCGTAATTTCATGTCAATTTACAATTCAAAAAACTAGTCTCGAGTAAGATTGATTTCAGTAAGATGTTCGAGATGAATTCGCTAACAACAGACCATATTACGAACTCATAAGAAACTTTCCATTTTAACTAAACTAAATTGACGTTTTATTCAATGATTATAATAGGTTCAACGAGAAATGTCATCGCACTAACCTTACATATATATATATATATATATATATATATATATATATATATATATATATATTATAGCATACTTATATTTGAAACCGTATTTTCATTCAATAACAAGGCAAAAACTACACATAAAGTTATTAAAAATTGATTTTCTTTGTGCTATTTAATAACTATAATATGTCAAATTAGTTACTCAGTAAAGGCCTCCTTTTATGTACCTAATAATGTGGATAGTATTGCCTAGGGAAAGTCACATGTTCATTTGACAAGCATATAGGGAATCTTGTAAACAATGTATACAAATACAACAATGTTTGCAGGTACATTTAATTCTGATTTATCATTATGGATAATGAAGTGTTGTTACAGTATACTAAATATCCAATAAACTTGAATATTACTGGTTAGTGAGTCATAACTTCACGTCTAGATGTTGTATGATTGCCTAAAATTACAACAATTTACCATTTGCTTCTGGAAATAGTCGACAACACATATCTTTTACGATTCCACATAAACTATTAATATAGATATTAGGAAAGATACCTAGTGAAAAGTACTTCACACAAGCTACTTGAAAGTTTATTTCTTACCTAACCAGATAGGATCCAGTCTCCTTTGCAAATTATTTTACTACATTGTTTTAATTTCTGGTTACTAATTAGTTCCATCAAATTATTCTTGTTTTCCTAGGACTTAGAATCTAAATCACAGTCATTACAGTTGACAGTTGATCGTTTAAGCACATGCACTAGCTAAAACAGAAGAATTAGAAAGTGCAAGCAAAGACAAAATGCAGCAGCTTAATTCAAGCCTTTCAGATAATAATCAAACTATAATGGAATTACAAGAACGTTTAGTACATTTACAGAAAGCTTTAGCGAATTCAGAACATGATAGAAGAATAATTCAAGTTTGTTCCGTTTATTGTTGGTTAAATTATTCAGAATAATAATTATTGTTAGGCTAATTTATTTCTTATTCTGAAATACTATAGTTATCACTTGTAACAGAAATCTACTATAATAGTATTTAGCCAGAATTAGACACGATAGATGAGATTTTACAATTAAGAGCTTTGAAATTAGTAAAACATATAAAACTAAATAAATACTAACAATCGAGATGATTCTGAATCAATTCTATATAATGCGCGACATTCCTTTCAATAATTTTAAGACAAGGAAGGCAAATAATGCAATCTCACTCGTCAGAGTACATAGTGATAGCGTGCATACCCCATTGAATCTAGAGCAGTTAAAAAGATAGTAATAAAACCAGAAACTTTGCTTATAATCATGTATATTTGTAAATCAAAGATCATATCACCTGGTTGCAGACAACCTAGGGATTTTAAATGATTCGGGTATAAATGTCAAAATTTTTAGATCCTATCCAATCAGGATACAGAAGTCAATTTGAAGAATTTTCCATAATTTATCTGTTAGTTGGAGATCGTTTTAGATTACCAGAGGTTTTCTGAAGATTCTGAATAAAAATATTTGTCTTTACGTATAAGCCGTGGCAATATTTCAGCTTAAAATTTATAACATGCTATAATATGTTTTTATTTCTCTAAATGTAGGAACGCTTAGATAATACACGGAGTGTGTTACATGAACAAAAACATCAAAACCAACAGTCAAACGAAAGGATACTGTCATTACAAAATGATTTATCTGATGCAGAATTACGTCGAGGAGAACTTGAAAATCAGATTCGTCAGACAAACAATATGTTAGACAAGCGTCAAGAAAGTGAACAAGAACTTAACAAACAACTACAAGCGGTAGGTTTCATAAACGTGAAGGACTGTATACATTTCTGATGCGGATATCATGAAATGTCTTTCACTTTAAAAAATTAAGGAAAACAGGTTATTTTAATTTAGACAAGTGATTACTCTTCTTTTCTATGGATTTCATCATTTTTTACCATTAACAAGTTTGTGGAAAATATCGATGATGTTAATCTTGATTTAACTACAAAAGCCGTAGTTATCACATTAATTTTGTATTACAATGAAAAAGTTATCATCTTTCAGCACCACAATATTCTGAGTTATTTGATACTAATGTGATAACCGTAACTGTTTTAAGTGATAATCAAAACCAAATACCATTATTAAGTACCTTATACAATCAATAAAATAGTCCCTGATCTATTATAACAACTCATATCGTTAATTTATACTACCCTATGGTTTATTTCAATAATTTTTCAGTAATTAACATTCCTAATAAATGGGCTAATTTCAAAATAAGTCATGACAAATTCTTAACTCACAGGTTATTCCATAATTATCACGAAATTCATTCCCTTCAGAAATTCGAATAATGCCAAAACGACAACATTTGAAGAATACTTCGAATTCGATGTATTTTGCTGCATTCTCACCAACTACATATATGCTAATGATTTTTAGATAACTGAAATTATCAACACATGCTGATTTTGTTAATGAAAATGTTAATCAGACAATGCTGAACAGTGGAACTGTAGAGAGGTTGAATTTAGAGTATTTCTAAATAAATTAGATGAATATTCTAGAGTTTAATTACGCAGCATAAATAATATTTTAATTAACAAAGTCAACATGTATTAATAATTTCAGTTATCTAAAAATCAATTGCATGTATGTATCTGGTGAGGATGCAACGAAATACAGTGAATTCAAAGTATTCTGCAAATGTTCTTGTATTGTTCCATAATAATAACTGAAAAAATCAAATGACGAGATTCGGCGAAAGGATACGTTTTTAGCGAATTTGCAGACAATAGATGGCATTACTCACATTATAAATTATCTTGTTCAATGTATGTAAACAATATACTTAAACATACATCATAATTACTCTTTACTTGTCTAACGTATCCCAAACTTTTAAACTAAGAACAAAACAATTATTCATTAGAAAGCAAAGACATGACAATCGTGTGTAAGTTTCAAATATTAATACACAGTAAACAAAAACAAAATAGAAAATAACAATTACTGAGTTGGGTTGAGTAATACAACATAGTAAATGTCAAAAGTAAAATATACTTATGAAGAGCATGAAAACTGATGAAAAAATCCATTTCATTTAAAAGTTCAGTAGTACTGTAGAAATAGAGGCCGGTTTATAAAAATAAAAAACCGAAATTTCGAAAAAATAAATCAAATAATTAGAAATTCTAAATATTAGGTTCATAAAACATTGAACATATATCTTTTATTGAATTAAGATTGTTTATGGAGATCGAAATTTAGTTGATTGAATTTGTCACAGATTGATGTTGACAGGTAACAATTCAAAACCAGGGTGCTCTGGATTGCTGTTGCGTCCTAACACGGAACTTCTCAGAACTGTGCACCCTATATTTCATTCCCAGGAGCCTCAGGTTGGCGAACGCCTAACCCTCTGAACCGCCAGGGTGGCATCCAATGATAGGATTCCCACTTTCGTTAATTTGCGATATAGCGCGACGATCATCCATTAACAATCGAAATAACTGTCTCGCTTTCAAAAACTCGGAACTTCACCAGTCATGGCTTCTCACTAGAGCTTCAGGAACATCCTTAAGTCAGTTATCTGATTATTGTAATTAAATTGAGGTGGTTTGTGGCACTTTTATGGAAACCTTTTTGCTTTTGGACAATCATTAGGAGTATTGTTCTAGGAACCTCTTAGGCGAAATTTACTTCGAACGACTAGTTAACCATGCTCTTTAAGTACAGTATGGAGGGAATAACCAATATGATTAATAAAACAAAATGAAACATAAGTAAGAATGGCGACTGTTATTTTATGAATCACATCTGCCAAATCTACTCTAAATCCAAAGTGCGTAATCTAACTAATTAATTTCCAAATCCTCATCTATAATTTACTTAGATTATTGTTTCAACTCAGCATTTTCATAAAGTACTGATGATCATATAAGGATATCTATGAACGAATTCTATCACTACATACATCTCACTTACTAATAACTCATATATCTCACAACTATTTCGAACTACTTGTTTCCTAAAATAGTTGATTAAGTGCTTGGTAAATATGCTATTAGAATGGCATATATAAAACTAATGGAAAACATCAAATTAAAGTGTTGAGCACAAAATATCTTTTGTTATCATTATCAATTAACTTTGGTGATCAGTAAGTCGTAAAAATAAACATACTGAATACAATTATAATTGGATTGACATTGATTTTATCTATTAAAAGTAGTTCGTATCCAGATAATAAACAATACCAACCTATAAAGTCGTATTTACTTTTATAATATTTACCATTTTGATAGATTTTAAAGGAAAGACAAGAACTATTCGAAAGAGTATCATGCTTACAACGTAATTTAACAGATGTTGAGAATATGCGAGATCAGTTAATGAGATCAAGTACTCATTTGGAAAAAGACAGACATAATCTTAGACGACATTTAGAAAAAGCTGAAAGAGAAAAACAACAGAACGAAGAAATAGTTAATAAAAGTAATCTTGACCGTACAGAATTAGAAATAACATTACGACGTCTAGAAGAGGAGAATTCAAACAGAAGAAAACAGATTCAGTATTTACAGGTAAGTTTTTCTAGGTCAGGTCCTTAATTAAAACTTTTGTTCTATGTATATATGCAAAGAAATGTATCCATGAGTAAATTCTTTTATGAATACCATACATCCTTGAAGACAACCATGACTTTATCCCATAATCAAATTATCATACGTTTTAAACGCTTATACATGATATCATTTAACTAAGTCAGGGAGAATTTCATTTTGTATCTTATTGGTCCAAAAATTGTGAACTGAGACAAGTAAGTGACAGACTTCATACTCGAATGGAAAGTAACTAACTTCCTAAAGTGCTATTCATCCACGATAACTACTAATATTTTAACAATTATTTTTGTAACAATAGTACATAAAAGTCACTATTTAAGCTTCTGTTTGTCTAGAAGACATAAATGTCGGCAACTACGAGAAACTTACTCAGTCAAACTTATTAGTATCTTGAACATGTGTAATAACAGACATTGCTACATCATACAGAAAAATATGTCAATTAAGAAACAATTACATTAGCACAATGTGTAAAACTGAAGTTAAATTTTAGTGATTGTAAAACAATTCAAATAAATAAAGGTAGTCTGCATCGTCTGGAAATGATAATGAATAAAATACGAGTATAACAATGAAGTACGATTAATCAAGATAAACGTCACTAGAGTAACGTCACTAGTTTTGATTAGAAGAAAAGTACTGTAAAGCGTATTATTCAAACTTTTGATCACTTTTTAATTCAGACTAATGATAAATATTTTTTGTTTAGGCATGTGTCTTATAAACCATATATAATGATAAAGTAAAGATCCATTTCTAACTGAATGCTAGGCTGAAAATTGCTTGCTGCAGGACTTACTAGTGTTTCATACTTTACCTAAGTGAGATCGTTACCCGAAGTCTATTTGCAGCATACAACTTAGAATTCGACGTAATTTGATGCCTGAATTGTGACACTCTGACGACAAATCTAAAAGTATCTGAGTGTGCTACTGAATGGAATTTATGTACTTGTTTGCTATCTATGTGAAAGTCAAAATTTAATATGAAGATCAAAGCGAATCAGCCCACATTTACCAGTGCCTAGTTTTCAATCCCATCATGTTAGCTGTAATAAAACTTTGTTAGGCTCCATTCTGAATGAGAACTTGTGCACACATCATTTACAAGGTCAGGAAAACAACGTTTATTCAATTAGTATATAAATGTTACTTTGAATTGTAGTCCAAACTGGTCGAAATGGAACAAGCTCATTCCAAACACATGAACGAACTAGCAAGTCGACATCGAGCAGAAAGTGAACTGGAACTAGAACGACTGCGTTGTGGCAAAGCTCAGGCTGAACGTGCACTTGAAGCGCGTGAGCGTGCCCATAAACAACGTATCAAAGCATTGGAAGACCAGGTAAGCAACTTCTGTAGTAGATCATCAATTCATAATAAAAATCCTTTTCTCTTTTTCCCAAAGTTATGATATCTTAAAGGTATGTACTAAATTACGAATCCTGAATAAATTGCGAATCTGTTAGAATATCGATGCAATTAGCTGTGATCAGAAAACTGACTGCACAAATCTAAGTAGGTTATGAGGAAGAGAGTAATAAAACAAAAAATATCCAATCATTTTTATAAACAGAGAGTTATTAACTTAAAAAGTGAAGTGATCAATTATGGTAACGTTTTATTCACGTAAACAGAGATATTCTTTAAGGTACGTTCGAAAATCTTCTGAAAAGGTCAGTTCAAAGAAACTTTCATGCAAGAAATTTTCATAAAACTTAACGTAGCCACTACTTTTATGTAAATAATCGCTACTATAGCTGTTTTAAAAATGTATTACTGATCAACCTTAAATGTTACTTTCACGGTAACTTTATATTATTGTTTGAGGTTCAACACACTTCATTAGAATTAGTTAACTCATTAACAATTATTTATTGAAATATATATTCAAGTTAATTAATGAAGTTAGTAATTTCTCATTATTGATAATTAGGACCGTTTCCATAAGTGCACTAGAATTTAGGTACATCCAACAGACGAGTCTCAGATAAGATAAAAGGTACTTCCTTTATTCCACTGATAGTCCATTACTAAGTTTACTGAAGTTAAAACTATTAAGTTTAACTTCAAAATGGGTAGGATCCATAAACTTAAGTGGACAGCTGATGGTAAACTAAAGATATTATGAACGTTATTACTTACAGATTTAAATATTGTGTCTATTTTTTTTAAATTTAATCTTCTTAGCTGCATTAAATAGTATTAATATTTAAAGACTGTATATGCACCATGATAATAAGTAAAAACTATCATATTGGCTTGCTGGATTCACAGACTTTGTTTATGATAAAAGAAATCACAGTTCATACATAAATGGACATTTCACAAGGATCTTTGTTATATTTGGATGAAATGCCTACTGCTATGCGCGAACTAACTGCAACTCTAATCTGCAAATTTGTCTACGCTAACTGATAATCGCAACCATGACCAACAACTCGACAACTGATTACTCAACCCGAGCCAAAATCAAGAAGACACGAACGCAACACTAGGAAGATTCAATCCTATTATATCCCAACTCTGTATATATAATTACAAAAGCGACTTTGTAGCAATGAGAGTAATTAGCAAACTAGAAAGACACTACAACCAATCACAATTAACAAGGTCAGAGCGGAGGGAATGAAGAGCAGTACCGGTTACCGCTTACTTTACAATAAATAAAAAATAGCAAAAATGAGAATAATTATATGAGAAATAACTAGTTTCTTATCTCCTTAGCATCTTAATAATACAGAATCCATCTGTTTATAAACATAAATGGCTTTTAATTCTAAGCGAAAAAGTATATCATATAGTTATCTAAATAATTTGAAACAATTGTTTAAAATGAGGCCTAAAAATGCTTAAATTTACAGTGTCGAATTTGCAATTATTCCCTTAGCTTCAAATACACAAATTGTTAACAATTGTTATCTTTTTGAATGTTATGCTTTTGAACCTATCTGAAAGAATAACAATGGGTGTTAGTTTACCATGCACCATTTTTCTCTTTTCAACCAATTACGACAGCATTTTAACTATGTTCATGTATACTAGTTGGTCACAGGCACTATGTTATAGTGTTTATTTATTCCAATTCACTTATATGCTCCCAACTTAAATTTCTACCAATTGACGTGCACACTGCAAAATATATTTCTAAGCATACTATACAGAAACTAAGATGTGTAGGTATAGACCAGTGGAATTTCCGGCCACTTGACTGATAGGAGCATTTAAAAATCCCCTAACTTCATGTTGTCCCTTCTTTACTTGTTTGATGACTATTCGTTTCACTAATGAGAATAGAAGCAGTGTTATCAATCACTAGATGAAGACTGGAATCAGAAACTACTTACAGTTCAGTAGTTGTGGAACATGGTAAGTAGTAGATTTATATTCTTCTCAACATCATTCTAAGAATTTCAGTAACATCCAAATTACTTTTGGATAATTATGACTAATACACTAGTAAATAAATACTTAGTTGGATTCTGAATCACATCTAAATTTTCTATGATATCCTAGTAGGCTTCATTCACTAGAAACATGCACATATCAGTTTACCGAATGTTTTATCACAAATAATTACTTCTATCAAATTTATTTCAATTATATCCACACAAATGACGAATTTATTTCAAGATTATACATTTAAAAGTAAAGGTAGGTAAAATGTAACTTGTTTCAGTTTATCTAGTGAATGGAAACTATTTTATTTATTGTTATAAAAAGTACGCATACATGTTGGCATCATTGTCTATGCACAATATCTTGTATGTAACACTACTTAATTTGTAAAACACTTTCATGTATATTTTTTTCAACTATAATTGTAATTCAAGTTGATAAAATATAGAAATTATTTAAATAAGAATCTACAACTAAAAAGACTAAACAATACTGTATGATTATATGCATAGTTACCTATTTTATTAAATCAAAGATGAAAATATTTCAACAGTTAAAGTCTACCATTTTGTTGAAAACCAGTTCATTAATATTATACACATCTAATCTTCACAAAGTCATCTTATTTCATCTATAATAATCAGCTCACTGATGATTTAGGGCATGACTATCTGTTTTAAAGTTCTAGTGAGAAATTGCGACTAGAGGAGTTGGGAGTAAAATAGTTATCGACAATCATGCTATCTCAAAAGTTGACTTAAGTGAGAATCCTACTAATGGATATAAGCACACCATTGGTGCTAATGGGTGGGCGTTGCCAGAGAGATATGAAAGTCCTGGGTTATACTCTTATTTGGGTTGTGGGAAATCTCACAGCAGGAACAAGCAGTTGTTCAACGCTCTCTAACGTTCAGTTTTACCCCGATGTTTGTAGTGAATGCAAGGAATATACTACTGTATACCTCTGTTTTGTTATCTCCACCAATATAAAATTCTATTTCACGGTACCTTTTAATTTCTTGTATTAATGAAGCATACAGTCACTGTATTTTGTTCGAAATATTATTTATTTCGATATAAGGCAGTTGAAGGTAATCGATGAGCAATTAGGACTAACCAGAAAAGCATGATATTGGTAACTACTCACTGGTAAATCAGTGTAAACAACCTGGTGCTACGAGAGGACAAATTACTGTCGTGGTAGCTAGGCAGTAGAGTTTCAAACTGCAAAGCTGGGTGATACGATTTCGAACCTCCCCCTCCTAGACATCGTTTCTTTAAACAGTGTTTCCTATCACCTACTTCTGAGTACCTTGCATCAAAACACTGAGCACATAATATTAAATCATTTACACTAGTAGCCTTATAATATGATCCGATCAGTAGAATTCGACCAGTGCTAAAACGAAGTAGAGAAACATGACACATGTTAATTAATCATGTTGAAAAATATTTTAAGATCAAAATATGTGAACGATTTTTAAAATTTTCCGAGAAAACCTCATTGAGAATCAAGCAAGTGTCAAAGACTAACACGCTGAATCAATGCAGATAAAAGTGTGTACACTTGGCTTAGCAAGTCATACTTATCAAAACATCATCGGCAACCTGACGAAGCTACAACTGCATTGTAAAAAGTTGACTGGGCCAAGGTATATGGTCCATTCGATGCAAAGAGAGAACTTTAAAATAACATATACATTACTTTTATTTATCTATTTGCACGACCTTTGCATTCCTCGATCAATGTTTGGTGTAGGCTTGCTTCCATTGGTTTTCTTCATTTCTCCTACGTATTATGATAAGGCTTTGCTCCTTGTCACCTCGCAACTCCCCTCGTATACTGTTTACTATTTCCACAAACACGCGATGTTGCGCCACCTACTACTTATGGACGACTCTATGAGTAATATTTACCATAACATAACTAAATAAACTAAATATTGAAATGCAGTATTTGTATTAGTTACCGAATTCCAGAATTGAAATTACAGTTGAATATTACAAGAAAGAAAACAATTGAATGATATGATTGTTAAATTCGAAACTTGTCATTTTTATCTTATTCAGAATCAAATAACACAGATCAACTGTCTGTGATATTTTCTTTCATACTTGAAGGAGTTATATTTAAGAAATTTAATCTCATTTTAGTAAAGAAGCTATAGTGATTCTTTCTTGTTGTTTTGTGATATTGGAAACATCCAAACACTCCTACAATATGCAGGTGCTTCTTTTCTTTGCTAAAAACCGGATTTAAGATTATATTTCATTATTCTTATTATTGTATTTACATTCTAATTCAATGTTAGTTGAAAATGGTTAAAGTTACTATTGCTTTTTATTTAACTGATCCAGTTTTAAAGTTTTTACATTCAAATACTAAGACTGAATTTTTACGTACAAACCTTTTTTTGTTTACAGTTAGCTACATTAAAAGATCAGTTGATCAAAGAAGTAAATAGACCACAACAACTAATAAGTAATGCAAATAAATTTCCAACAGCTATTCGTTCAGAAATTCCATCATCCACTAATCGGCGTTCTATAGAAAATAAATCTGGAGGACAAGGTGATTCAGGATTAAAAGCATCATTATCAAGTAATGATGTACATCGTTTAATAGACAATAAAAATACAGAGATTCGTAATACAGGATCAAAATACTTAACGAATACCCGACCAAGTAGACTACCAAGACGATAATTAACTTGGTTAATACACTGAAACTATCATAGACTTAATGAATAAAAGCGATTATTGAATTTTTACACTAGGTCAACAATTATCATCAGGGATTAACTTAATTTTAATAAAAGTTGAACTAACAAAATAACTTTTTAACACACTCATATTCTATGTTGATGTGTAAACCTTCTTTCTTTATGTATACCCTTTGTAATGTATTAATACTTCTAGGTTTTCACGTATATGTCGACTTTGTGAAACAAACTAATTCACTTTCAACTTACTTTATGCATATTATTTTAGATTTTTAAACCTTTTTTTTCAAATAAAACGAATAAGAATGTATTAATTACTGAAAATAAAGAAAACAATATAAATTTCTTTCAAATATAATTAAACAAAAAATATTATTCACTATGCAAAATAGATACAAGAATTAAATTCATAAAATATATAAATAATGATCAGATCAGAATGATCACTTATTATATTTAATGTTCATATATAAATATGTAACAAATTAATTATAATGTTTATTACTAATTATATATACACAGCCTTTTGTTTTTCTTACAAAGTGGGAACATTTTTGACAAAGTGTTTAGTATTCATAGTCCTAGAAGTAATGACTCTGATAAGATTATCAACTATAAGTGAATATTAATACTATAAATGTGTATACCTGTAAGGTACATTATAGTCAAGTGATTTTAGTTTACAAGGTGAGAATTTCACAATTGATTATGACAAAACTTTTTGGAATGTAGCATGACTACGATGATTTCAGTACATTAGCAAATTATGCTATCGAATCGTCTCTAGGAGTATAGTTTACTTATTACGAATGATTGCTTCTGACCAATTTTCAAGTTTCACATTGATTTCCTGTTTATATCCACCCATAATGTGTAACCCGATTTGTTCCTACTCTCTACCAAACGTAAATACTCATAGTAATTAATAAATAACAAACTAATCATCAGATTAGGATATTTACAAGACCCCACCCCCACCCCATAATCTCGCTTTGCAAAATAATGATTAAGTGTGAACATGACCGTTTTCAAAATATATACGTTCTTTGACTTCAGAAGTGCACAACATTCTATTACATAACTGGTTTTCACAAACGGATATCACAACACTACATACTGTCAATCGAAATTTTATCACTGGATAAGGAAAAATAAAACGTCTTATTAGAGATAATGAACACCAAAGTTCGTGGTAAACAAATATCAGGAAAGAAATATTTCTATGTTCTGTACAGACTAATTACCCAGTTTTTCTCGAAATTAGTTACTGTACAGATACATTAACTACAGATCGCTGTTTAAATAACCAGTAGGTTGTCAGACTTGACGCTATAATATATGTTACCAAATTCTAAAAAATTAACCATATTTTTATTCAAAATAGATCAGTTGAAACAGAAGACTAAGGTTTGAAAAACAAACTACTTCACGAGTTGAGGATTCGCTGATATTTTAAACTTTGATTAACGTATTGTCCACAATAGTGAAATCATTGTTGACTATTGCAAATATTAGTTTCACGAAACCTATTATGATTATGATTAGGTACTGTGGTGATTATTGCACATATCACGAAGCAACCTGAATTAGACAACCATTTAAAACCAGGAATCACTGGACAGTTGCTTCGTCCTAGTGTGAGACTTATCAGCAGTTTGCATCTATGACCCCACCAGAGAATCGAACCCAGGATATCTAGGCTTGGTGTTGGACGCTTAACCGTTAGACCAATGAGCCGGGAATTTAGTTAGACTTGACCAGTAGAGTTTATGCACGTTGAGTGTGAAGCATTTACCCAAAGATGGTAATAGATGAGAAGGCGCAAATATACTACGTATTGGGTGGGCTGAAAATATCAACCGTTGGATGTTGGTCGACCTAGATGCCTAACGTTTGAAACGAAGCTTGAACGCCCTGGATTGGATTACCTAGTGACGTCGTGGTTACGTACTGCTGACATGTTCCATACTACAGACGAGACATATGTCCACTGTTTTCTGGTCTTCAATAGTTGTTTAATTCAGGCTGATTTTTGATATTAAATTATCAGATTAATCTGACCGATAAACAACTATGTGATATGCTTTCAGATTGGTGCAAATGTAATTCGAAGGTACATGCTCAATCTACGTTATTCTGGTTATATACCTTAACAAAAAGCGAAACAAAGCTCATTAAATACTTCGCTGCCAGCACAATATTTAATTATCGCAAGAACTTAGGACGACTTCACTTTCTACTTATCGCTTGAACTCTTGTAATCATTTTTCCGATACAGAAAATTCCGGATGATTACATCAAGTCATGCAAATTATCACTAAATTGAAACTTTACCTAAGGCTAGAGTATCCAGGTAAATAGCTATCCCATCTACACAGAAAAGCAGGACTTTACGAGAGTCATTCAAAGGAGCAATGAGATTGTTTATTCCCCTAATTAAGCAGTGTTACTCAAGTATCTTGCATCTTATCATAGGTTCCATGTATATGCACTTACAAATATAATAAAGTCTTGATTACCAGTTTAAAATCAATAAAGTAAGAAAGGCACCAACTAATTCCTCAGTGTTTGCACGTCTACAGCTTTATACTTAAAACTCAAGAGGAGTAGACAGTATACCAAGATATCTATGGTTAAAAATTGGTATAGTTATGTGAAATTTATCTAGGGTAGCTTAATGTTGGTTATTATTAAAACAATTTTCAATAACAACTTAGTATAGACTTCTTTCTGTATGATTTCAACAACTAAACAGCATTATTTAAGTTGGATTGTGACTGGCAAGCGGAATCTAGGACGAGCGTTTCGTCCTATTTGGGATCCGTCGGCTGGATGTACCTACATCCCAATGTTGATGTTCACACCGGAATTCGAACTCAGTTTGTTTTGTGCAAAATAGAGACTGATCAGCTTCAGTCCGCAATAAATCAACGGGAAGATACAAGTTCATCCCAACTAAACAGCATTTACAAAACGTTTTAAAAGCATTACTGAATGTATAAAATCAGAGTACTTTAAATCACTGAACGCTATTATTATTGTTATTTGTATTCATTAGTTTCATTTGCTTTGGCTAGTTTTTCTTCCAAATAACCTAACACCATGAACGATGGAAAAATACGGAAATATATGAATAGTTAGTTTTGCTGCATTTAATTAATTTTTTTTTGATAAAAGTAAAATATGAAACAAAAACACTATGAGAATAGAAACCACCAGTCAGTATTACAGTAGAATATAATATAGCAATTTATGTTGCACAATAATGGCAAAACTTGTAGTGATTATCAGTAAATGTTAAATGATCACTAATCTTTAAATGAAAAATAAATAAGATTTAAAAAAAACAAACAAAAAAAATTAATATTACTTAATAATAATAACAGTAGTATAGAAGATTATTAACTAAAGTACTAGTAATAATCGGATATATGTATATGTATAACCTGATCTCTTTTTTCTTGACCACTGGGTTCAGTTAATAAACTAATAAAAAAAATTTATAAGAAACAACAGAAAAGCAGAAACATCACTTTTTTTCTTTCCTCAGAATGAAAAACTTACAATAGAGAAAGGTGAAAATCAATTGTAACAATTTTTTTTTAATGCAATTGGTTACATTTTTGTCAACTATACAAATATTTATTAACGTTTAAAAAATAACTCCACATTGAAGAGCTATGAAAGAGTACATGTGTAGTTCAATATACAACAAATATACGTGTGTACATGCAGCTAAACACATAAACATGTACATATATACAATTGATTTGTTCATTCGTAAAAATAACCTTTGATTTTTGTGAAATATAACGTTGATAACAGTTTGAAAAGAAGATTAACATGTACATAAAAGAAATCTGTAATTCGAGACAAGAAAATATCATATAATTAAGAAATATAGGTACATATAGGTGAATATATACAATACATTTGGAAAACGTCTCCTAATATAACAAATTACAAGGTCAAAATGGCAAATAATACACTCGTTACCCTATAGTACTAAGCACAATCCAAGGAAGTAGGTGTATACACATAATTAATATTGTGTAGATAATACGTACCAGAGGAACATGCTGAGAAAAGCTGAGAAGCAACCAGAAACGATTAATACACTACAGTAGTATCGGATGATACTATATATTAGAAGCAGACGACAAGTACTAAGATTAATAAGGAAATGAAGTAAAAAAAAATAGAAGAAAATATTGTTGCAATCGTTTGACCATTTCATGCAACATATACAGATATAGTAAAGGAGGAAGATCAGGAAAGAAATGAAGTTGAAATTCTGTAATTAATATTAGAATTATTACAAGAAAGCTGTGGAAAGATCTTGTTCTAACAGATGGTTTTCAAATTGATTTTAGAAAAAAAGAGAACTTTACAAACCATATGAAAAATTATTTCCCGTGTATACAAACAGTAAAAAAGGGATATTTGTGATAAAACACCCAAGATTATGTAGAAAGACTATCTAGATGGAGTGATCGATATAATTAATTATTTCATAAGCAGTGTCAAAGACGCCGTTTCCGAAATCGTTGAGAATTGGATGAAGTAGACGTATCTATTACAGTGCAATTAGTACTATCAATATTATTTACACGTGAGGATGACTTAATAGGTCTATCTCTTAAATTAATTCCATTACTGTTGTTTGTATCTGGATCTTCTGACGTAACACTGACAGAATCGGCTGAATTATTCGCTTCATGAGCAAAGACATGTTCACGAGAGGCACGTGGTCGTAAAGAACGTCTAGTGTTAATTCGATCATCTGATTTAATCTGTCTTAATTTTACACCAGAAGAACTGGATCGAAGATTAGTTGATCGAGACGAATTGGATGATTGAGGAGATGAACCACATGATGAGCAAGACGCCAATGTGACTGATGATACAGTTGAAAGTAAATTGCCTTCAACTATGGTATTCTCATCAATAGTCACAGATGATTTTTGACAATTATCTGAACATAAACCGTTTGAAATAACTAATGGACCTTGTGAAGTGGATTCGTTAGTTTCGTCAGTACATTGCTGATTTGCATTAATTTGTATTGCACGTAAGTTTTTGCCTTGTTTAGATACAGCTGATGTTTGACGTGTAACTTTAGAGTTAGTCAAAGCATTATGCAGACTACATGATACAGTAGAGTTTATGAATGACAATGATCCGGTTGTTACAGACTGTTCACAAGATGATATTACATCATCTGGTTTAGCTGTTAAAGAAGATTTTGACTCCACTAAGGCTATATCATTCTCAGTATGATCTGATCTTGAATTTCGAATAGAATCTTTAATTTTCCTTCTTCGTAGTTTACGATAATTTAAGGAGCGATAATGATGAGAGGCACGAATATTATTTTTTATAGATTGACTAACTCGAGTTAATCTATTTATTAATGAATTTGAAAGAAAAGTTCTATTTTTAATTGAAGAACTATTTGTAAATGAGGAATAGATATGTTCACTAGTCACTTTATGTGATACATGTTTACCACTATCATTATAATTTTTAACACTGGATTTTTTAAAATTATCTGATACTTTTGTAGATGCGACATGATTTTGAGTAGTAACAGGGGTATTTTTCACTTTCATTGCAGATAATATTTGATCTCGTAGCATTCCATGCCGAGCTAGAGCAGTGAGAAAAGCTCGTATAAACGGTTCATAATTATGAATACGTCTAGCATCATCAATACGATAAGATCGACGCTTCTCGCCTTCTTCGATCAAAGCATTACTACATAATTTAATTTGTTCATCTATTTTATGTAGTAAGATATTCAATTCTTCCAAACTTAATGGTGGAGGATATAAGCTTGGTGAATTCCTTGATTTAATATAATCATACGTAAAAGGCGATAAGTATGTTGATGAAATAGTTGCAGTATTGTTAATTATATTAGAAGCATCAGTAGAACTCCGTTCAGACGAAGAGACAATTTTACTAACTTTTGAAGGACTTGCATTACCTTGAAGAGTAATAGAATTCGAGCGAAGATTAGCTAAATTATGAGAAGCTAAGGTGTCCATTCGAGTCGATGATCTTGTTGAATACTTTGAACCTCGGTGTAAACTAAGGACATCAGTGGATGAAATTGAAATGTTTGCTATTTTTCCAATGAAATAGAAAACAGTGAAATGTATAAAAACAGGGAACTTCTTAAATAATAAATTAATATGCAAGCATAAAAGAAAACCATTAGTGATAACATGGATGTTCCAGTTAATCCCGATAGTGTCACAACAATTCTAGAAATAAACTAGATTTGTTACTTCATGGTGACACTAAACACAGCTATAAAAGTATGATTATGTTGAAGCAGCTAAAATGCATTATAATTATTACTTTTCAGGTAATGGCCACTTTAACAAAAGATATAAAAAATTGCTCAATTATTACATGTTCGACAGACCTGAAATAAACTATTCTGAGTTTAAAAAGAATCTCGGGTAGGCATAGACATTAAGTTCTAACTTTATGGTAGTATAGTGTAGTAAACAATGTCTACGTCGATTCCGTTATACTACCACTGTTCATAATACTTTGATACTCATCTTGATAACTGAAAACTATATCACTGCGCTGATGTAATATGTCTATTTGAACTGATGCACATATGGCAGGCTCTACGCACGTTGCGGCTGAATGACTTTGAAAAATAATTGGTCGTTTTCAGAAATAAAATAATTTTTCATCATATTAACCAGCCTAATCGATAATTACACCTACCTCGTTAATTATTAGGTAGTGAAGCTACCCTAATGATTATTTGACTGAATCATTTCGAATAAATGATAAATTAAGGGGCTATGTTGACAATAAAGGGAAAATCACTACCATTAAATCGAAAGAACCAAACAATTCAAAACAAAGTACAGAAAAGATGTAATCAAAAGAACGGTTGTGTTACTCATAGTGTAACCTTAACAATGTACTAAATATATCCCTATGAATATGAAGAAGAACCAAATAAAATTGCTCTTACTACCCGAACAAGTGTAACCGCTGTGAAAGGTCAAGTATTTCAAAATCATTCTTAATTTAACTCATTTACCAAATACAGATCCATGTTCATGATTTTAAACCACAATCTACGCAAATAAACTGCTAATATTACTCGATTAACCAAAATGAAGATAAATCGGAGTTTGAACTTGAGATTTTTCTGCTGAAAGTCGAACTCCTAACACAGTGAAAGACAGCTGGTATTTCTGTATTTCAAACCTAACTCATCGCTACAAGGCTAAATACAATACAAAAACATACTATGCATAAAAATGTAATCTTAAAGTAACTGAAGCAACTTAACAAGCATAAAATCATTTTATTGTGATGGTGAGTATATGCCAAAAAACAAGAATGAATTGTATACACTATTTTGATAATTGCATTAAAAATCACTAGAAAGTAATCGAACGATGACAGAATTATAGTATTAATAACTGTGAACTAAAATCAGTTATAAATAAACAACGGCAAATCATCACATCCAATCTTCTATATATAAGAAAACAATCATACTTTTATGAGCGACTAGTTCTAAAACTCCGCCGGGAACCCTCCAAAAGTTACTGCCGGTCCCGACCCCGGATAAAGGAGGAGAGTTAAGCATAAGGTTAGCAACGCTTTCCCGTAAGAACAACTCCACCAAGAAAGTGTAAATTAGAAAAAAACATTCAAATCCTTTAAATTCCGCACTGAGAGTTGAAAGGCCTTTACTTCGAAGAGTGATGACGCCTCATTATGAAAGCCGAACTTTTTCGCAAACCATGAGGCTGATGCTCCTTCTGACAACCGCAGCAATAACTAATATAGGTGACCGACCTCAAACAGCTGTCTCCCTTGGGCACCGCGATCATACTCTCGGATCATCAGGACCTCCCTAATCCACTTTTTTCTACAGGTACCTCAAGAAGAACATAAACCTTATAAAGGCTCTCTACTCGGTCACCACCAGTCGAGTTAGGGCGTATGGTGAATTGTCACGAGAAATTTCATCCTCAAGCAGAATTCGTCAGGATTGTCTTTTATCCCTATTTTTATTTAATTTCGTCGAAGATATGCCATACTCTTAAAAGTCTCACTCACGTCTAACGCCTAAGGAATTAATCTCCTTCCAGTAGATCTTCTCGTCGACTTAAAATACGCAGACGATATAGTCCTATTTGATGAAAACGCCGATAATATGCAGAGTCTCCTGAGCACCTTGAGTAACAATGCAAGCATATTCGAGATGCGCTTCTCCCCTCCTAAATGCAAAATGTTACTACAGGACTGGCCTGCTTCTTCACCTAGATTAATGATAGGGGGTGAAGTAATTGAATGCCTTGACCACTTCACTTATCTCGGAAGTCTCATCACACCTGGTGGGTCGGTATCGGATGAAATCTCAACACAGATTGAGAAAGCCCAATTGGCATTCGCCAATTTACGCTACTTGTGGCGCAGGAGAGATATCCGTCTCTCAACGAAAGGTCAGGTGTACTGCGCAGTAGTCCTGCGACGGCTTGACTATATGGCTGCGAAACCCAAGATATGCGTCTACTTCAGGTATTTGACCATAGAAATCTTCGTAGCAACTCTCGTATACCATGAAACAGTAGGATAAGCAATATGGAGGTTAGACAAAAGGTTCTTGGGAAATATGGTAAATCAGTCAAAGAGGTCATTAACCTTCATCGACTAAAATAGCTATGGCATGTGTTGCGCATGGCAGACTACCGCCTGCCTCATCGCGCGATGTTGGCTAGGGTTGAAGTGGGATGGAAGTTGTGTAGGGGCGGCCAAACTAAAATATGGCATCAGTCTATGAAGTCTTTGACTATTGGTCCAAGCCATGTTGGTAGATGTAGATTACCTGGTTGGGATCCGCTTGATAGTCGTAATAAATGGCTGGAGACACTTGGAGATTTGGCTCAGAATCTGTCACAGTGGCGCATGTGTATTCACTTTTCAACTTCATCTAAATCTTGAATCCTGTTATTAGTTTCTGCACACCTTCACTTCCCTCTTCCCTCTTGTACTATGTTACCTCTGTTATCTCGTAGTGCTAATGTTGTATGGTAACTTGAACCTATGGGCGTATGTGCCTGGCTCTACGTTGTTGATGACGATGATGAACTGGTTCTAACTATCTCAGATATATCGAAACTGAAGTTTGTAGTAGCTGGAAAATACTCACAGGTGTAATTGTACATATTCTGGACAGCGATTTAGCATTCAAATCCATCCACTAATATAAAGATAATCGTTGTATTTTACTTCAATCACCATACGCATGCTTTATCTTCAGCTCCAACAAATTTCATCATATTAGACCGCCGTTCTCAGATTTAAAATGCTTTATTCATTCAACTGATCGATTTGACTTGTCCCATCTAAAGATTTACTCTACTGTTTGACCAAGCATTCTTCAGTAGTGATTTAAGGTTAAGGTTTTTCAGTGACAGAATAAGTGTTATCCTCTGATATTTCCACAATTAAGTGACACAAAAGCACTAAAAAGCAACTATCATCCTTCGTAAATTAACTATAGTCAAAACAACCCGTTCAATAGAATGATCACTATTCTCCCGCTCACAGAAATATTTTTAATGTAAACCGAAAAAGCTAGAAAAATGAGACAGTTATATTTTAGTTTACTGACAGAGGTCTTTTAGAAGTGTAATTTTGGTGAAATTAGAGACCAAGCAAATAAACTATGCTGTCAAAGGCATTTTGTAAGGGTTGAGTAAAATCAGAAGGGTACAAGTATTTAAAAACAACTATCTATGCAAGATACTGAATGCCCGTTGGCCGGAAACCATTAGCAACAGCCTACTATGGGAGAGAACAAACCAACTTACAGCCGAAGAGGAAATTAGGAAAAGACGTTGGAAATGGATAGGACATAGATTGCGGAAATTATCAGACTGAATCACGAGACAAGCATTAACTTGGAATCCTGTTGGTAAAGTGAAAAGAGGAAGGCCAAAGAACACACTGCATCGAGAATTGGAAGCAGACATTAAAAGGATGAACAGCAACTGGAAACAGCTGGAAAAAAACTGCTTAGGACAGAGTTCAGTGGAGAATACTGGTAAGTGGTTTATGCTCCTCAGTGAACGATGACGGGCGTAAGTAAGTGGGTAAAATGTGTTCGCAAAAGATTAGTTTAACTTTCCTATGAAGAAAGGAGACAGCTGTGTAAGTTATTAATTAATTTTTTAAAAATGATTTATCCAAGCATTCCCTTATTGACCATTAAAATACAAGCTACATAATCTTGATAACCAAACAACGCTACGCAGATATGTACTTGACTGTTTATTACGAGTCAGTCAATCACAATGTAGAACTTGATACGTGAGTATATCAGTTCAAGTCGCCATGCACCATATATCACACAGAGATTAAATTGTTGGACCAAATCCCAGAGTAGTGGAGGTAGTAACAGAATTAGTATTAAAAGAGAAAATTAGAGATCGAAGATAAGATTTGAGAAAATATAATTCAGTAAACAGCAAATTATGATAAATTCAGAATCTTAGATTTTGATGGAGGATATGGAATAGATGCACCTAAGTGATTTCAAATGATTTTGAGCCATGTCACCCAAAATCTCTAACCATTTGTTATGATCATCACGCGGACCCCAATAAGGTAGTCTGCACCTATTAAAATGGCTCAGCCCAATTGTCAATGACTTCAAGGATTGATACCATTTTATGGGTTTGGCCACCCCTAGCTGTTTTTCAACCTACTCTTGCACCAGACAACATTGTTCGTCGAGGTAGGCAGTGGTTGGGCATGAGTAACACATGTCCTAACCGCCTCAACTTACGAAGATTCATTACTTCATTAATCGGTTTACCGTATTAACCTAGTACTCTATTCCTAATCCAAGTAATACTTACTCGATGGTTTTAAAAAACATGAGCAATACTTCGAAGACATCTACGATCGAATACTAAACGCCTAAGAATATCCTCTATCTTTAATGGCTATGTTTCACATCCTTAAAGTAAAACGGATCGAACCGCTGCGCAGTAAACGCGTCCTATGGTCGGAAGAAGAAAGTCTCGCCTACGTCACAAGTGACGCAGATTGGCAAAAACCAATCGAGCCTTCTTCATACAAGCTAAATTTAACTAGTTACTAGACCATCAGAACTGATGAAGCTACCAAGATAAGTAAAGTGGTCAGCACATTCAACTGCTTCGCTCCCTATCACTAATGTCGGTGCCAAATCAAGTCTATCCCGAGGCATGATTTTGCATTTAGATAGAGAGAATCGCATCCCAAACATGCTAACATTGATGCTTAAGGGCGTTAAAAGAAGCTGCATGTTGTCAGAAACTTCATCCAATAGAATTGTCATCTGTGAATTCTAAGTCAACAAGTTTATCTCCTGGAAGGAGATCAATCCCTGAGAACTCAGGTGACGAAAATGTTAACTCCAAAAGCATGTAAATCATAAAATTAAATAAAAATGGAGAAAGTGGACAACCTTGACGCACATCACTTGAAGTAATTAGTTCCGACGACAGTTCTCCGTAAGCTCTGATTCGACTAGTGTTGTTCAAGTAGAGAGCCTGTATAAGGTTAATGTACTTCTTTGGTACGCCTTTCAATGACAGACATTGCCACATAACCTCAAAATCGATAGTCAAACGCCGCCTTATGGTCAAGTAATACAGTTATTGTTAGACATCGAAAAGTGTGTCCATTTTTGGATATTATTCTAAGCTGATTCGGGATGTGTATCGCTTATATAGTTGATTAATCAGTTTTCTAGTTGTTCCTGAAATGCATTCTTGACTTTCTCATCACTAAGTTTAATTCTGAGGGGAATCCTTGTCGTGGATTTTTTACATCCAGTGAGACGCAGACTAATACGTCCTCGTATTAAGGCATGATCTGAGTCTAAACATGTACTCCAAAATGAGCCGCAGCCTTCCATTAAGCCTCTCCAACGATGGCTGATAGTAATGTGGTCTATTTGAGTCCAGCGTTGAGTTGATTGTGGAGGTCGCTAAGTCAAATAATGTTTTTCCTTATGTTTAAAGTTGGCGTTTGCGAGAAATAGACGGTTATCTGAGCAAAGTTGTAGTAAACAGTCTTCATTATCTGTTCGTTTAGCCTCGACACCATAGGATTCACATAGTTTCTTTTCGGTTTCATTTAGCCTACCTACTTGGGCATTAAAATCACCCGCCACTATCACTACATCAGTGCGCCTAGCTTTACGAACGAGGTCGGAAAGCTTTCGGTAAAATTCATCTTTAACTTTATCCGGGCTGCAATCAGTAGGAGCGTAGGTAGAGACAACGAAGAGACAACGGTGTGTGTCCCTATCTCTCCGAGTTCTTACTGTCCCGTTTATATGGACAGTGCACAAGCGACTGTCTATTGGAATCCACTCAAGGAGAGCCTGTTCAGCTTTTGAACTAAATGCTATACCTACACCGGAGGGACCTCGAGCAGTAGCGGTGGGGTCTCCGGAATCATGTATATGCGTTTAGGAGACGAAGTAGACATCGATAGAGCGGGATTCTGGAGTTGTAGCTATGGAGGCTTGTTGTCCTATTTGGTATACGGTTCGAACATCGAAAGCTCCGATATGCAATATAGCATAGGGTTTCAGTAGACCAGAAATAATATCTCGTAAACCCGAACCATTAGTATTAGTGTGAGGTGACAAACTTATGCGAGAAGCGTTAGTCGTAGGGATAAGACAGTAATTAAGAGTTGAGGGTGAGCTTTGATCTCGAGCAAGATGGTCTCGTGTGCTGTTCGATGTATGAAGGCAGTTGTCACTTCTTGGCTGCCCACACCGTGCAAGGATATTACTTCTTGAGGTACCTGAAAATGAAACTGAGTCATTATTAGTCATCGTGACCTGTGGTCGCGATCACAAAGCCCAAGGGACAACTACTTAAGGCTGATTACGCACGACAATGCCATGAGATGTTTTCGAAATGTTAGCTCCGTTCTTTAAAAGGCCTTAAGGCCACAGACGGAAACCCATGGAGTAAAGTGAGGTGTTACATTTTTAGGGTCGACCTTTTCTAACCCCTTTCTTCTGTTGAGAACGCAGAATCGCTGCGGTTGTTGGCTATCCGAGGGAAACACCTTGCTGCTATCACACCCCACTACAGTTAGCATTACAACTTTGCCCTCAGACAATGAGTTGCTGCCTTTCATCTCATGGCTTTCCAACAGACCTGTTTGGGATGATAACACCTAGAGGAACATGTGTTCTAGTCAATATAGCTCAGTTGGGTCATCACGATAGTCAAGCCTGACCACCACATCAAAGTAGCAGCTACGAGTAGACATTTGGAGATGCTTGATACACCTCAAATACAACATGACCCTCAGTAACTGACCAACACCAACTACTAGATTAAGGGCAGCGTGTATAATAACAAGAATGAATCAGACGTGATAAACCCATTGATAGCGAAATCACGACATGTATCTGAAACAAATGATAATAATCTTCATTACGAAACTGGATGAAGATCATTTAAATCCACACAAAAACTCAAGATTTTACTTATCGTGTACACGACGCTTTGCGATTTCTACCACCATGAAACGCCGGAATGATTTATTTTATTAAGTGATCAGCCTAACCCGAGATAATTTTAGTTGATATCATCAATCATTATTCTGTTGAAATTACCAGTTTTGTAAATAACTACAATTATTTTTTGATGTTAGCGGGATTATTATAAGCAGGAGTATGAAAATTGTTATAGATAAAACTACAAGTAGATAAGTATTTCTAATGTTAATGGTACAAATACAATTGAATTTATGAATCAAACTTTCATTGAACCGTCTGACATAGGCAGATAGCAAACATTAATACCGATCTCTCAAAGAATTAATTAGTTATTTAATTACTTCGATTTAAATCTATATGAGTATAATTTATTAAAATTGTCATCGTTCGTGCATGAACGTGTGTGAATACTGTTACTTTCTAACTATCAATATTAAATTATCAATGTTAATATCCGTATTATTGGGAATAATATCTCATGTCTGAATGATATGGTCAGTTGTCAAAAGGTTGAAAATGAAATCGCAGAAAAAGTGAAATACCCATAAGAGATAACCATGTACAATACTATCATCTGATTTTAGTTAAATGTAAGGTACTGTCCATATGAAGAAATACCACTTATTTTACTATATCATACCATTCACATTAAAATTGTATGACAGCCTAGTAGTTCTGAGATTTCTAAAAATAGGCAGTAACCAGCAGAATAGAAAACAAACGTAACCTAAGTCAGAAAATTTTTGTCTGATATAGACACGCTTTAAAACAGCGAACTGAGAAGACGAAAGCAATACTTACATTCGATCAGAAATTCTGTAGTCATAGGAGAAAGTTCTGTGGATGAACGATGTTTGGACAATACATTTGAATTGTATAGGTTGGATTCATGGTTCATTAGTACTGATTTACTTAATTGTACGTTATCTGATGGTATTTTGCAAGTTGAAATTCGCTCTTCAGTTGATGCTTGTGTTGAGCTAAGTGAATTTTGTTTTAAAGATGCTCTAGTGAGTGCTCGTGTTTGAGGACGTGAGTCTATAACAACAGCGCCACATAATTCAGTAGATGAAGTTATTGATGAATTTGTAGGATATATGTCACCGGTAACAGGAGTTTCTGAGTCACCAGTATCTACATTTTCAACACTATCACACCATAATTTTGTTTCAACAGTTAAAGGTTTAGTAAGTTCTTTTGGTGGGATGTCTTGCTTGCCTAGAAATGTTGATTGACTACAAAATATAGGTTCATGAATCTTTACAGAATTTAGTTCTGTGCAGCTTGTAGATGCTGGTATTACCTAAGAATGAATTAAGAAATCTCTGATTGAAGTGAATGTTTACAAATATTTCAAGATCATATTAATATAAAAAATGCATTTAAGGTTAAACATCCCTAATTATATTCAAACTGTTGAGACTAAAAATGTCAGCGATACTAGAAATAAGCAGTGAGACATTATTCATATGCCAGGATTTATTAAAAATTTAACTCATTTAAAAAAAATAGATTCGATAATCATTCAAAAACTGTTAGCAAAATGCGACTACCTACATTGAGTCATTTAATACGTGCGTTGTGAATGACAAACAAATTTTCATGTGCTTGGATTCAAATTCAATGATTATTTCGACTCACTGAGAAAACATAGAAACACTACTGAAGCAGATACAAAGAAATCAATTTGGTCAAAATCCAGTGTCGAATAGATAATCAAATACAACAAACTGAGGGGAGCTGATAGAGTTTTAGTCTTGATTAAAAATGGATTTATGAAACAGCTTCTGTTAGATTCTGAAAAAAAAACTTTATTAGGATTCCCTGTTATGGAGCTGAAATTTAGAAGTAATGGTTTCGTGAGTGTTTACCTAATCGGTCACTACAGATAATAACTAATACTAGTCGATAATGATGAACTAATAATTTCATATAACAAAAAAAGTAAACATAAAACACTTACTTTTGTAAACTGATTTGAATTACGACCAAGTAAATGAAAATCCTTTGTTTCATTTAAGCAATTTTCTTCGATTTTAAGTGAAGTTCCATTCGGTATACCGTTCTCTAAATTTTGCACTTCTTGGAGATTTCCTTTAGAGTCACTACAATCTTCTATAGAATGATAAGGTTTATTTGCATTTAATCGGTTAGTCGTACTAGAACCTGTTTCTGTGAATACAGTAAGTGGCAAAGGTGAATCATTTGAAATGAAAGAAGCAAATATTCTGTTAATTTTATTTTCGCTAGGTGAATGTTCTAAGTGAGAATCACACTTATAACCATTCTCATTAGCAATATCATGGTGAGATATATGCAGATAAGGCTTTTTATGATCACAACACCAATAGTCTGGATCATCATCACGTTCATGTGATGATGAATAGGAAGAACGTTTACGAGTTGAAAAGCATGTATTATAATCATTAGTAGACAGTATACTACCAGTTACAGTGCTAGTAGTATCAGATAATGAATTATTATTTTGCTTTTGATGAATTGATTTATTTGATTCCGATTCATGACAATTATTTGCATAATTTGTTTGTTTAGCAGCACGTGTTGCTGAACGAGTTTTTATGGAACGTGAATTTTCAATGTCATCAGGTGCTTCATATCTAAAAAAATATACCGAAGGATAAAATATTTAGTATACATTTTTATTAGATATACAATCCAAACATATTAAAACACAACTACTGAGTGACAGGTAACGAATAACTTAAGTAAATAGTCACTCATAAAAAATCTTCAATTACAGAATGCAACCACAATCATATATATATATATATATATATATATATATATATATATATATATATATATATATATATATATATATACGACAGATCTTTGTCATAGTTACTTATGTAGAAAGTAGTAGATAATCATGATTAACTCGATCTCAAAAGAAATGCAGCTACAACTGATCGGCCTATACTTCAACATAACATGACAGATGAATTCTGCACGCACGACAGCCACAATTAATGGTTATGTAAATTATTTTTCCACATACAATAAAAACAGTGGTAGTGTAGCACACAGAGTAAGTGCGGTAAGAAAGGAACATAATATCAATCCAACAAAATACGTCATTCTATAACATGAAATTGAAGGCTAGAATATTAAATCAACGGAACATACACTATGTAGTCTACATTTTCTAAATAACTTTAGAACTCAGAAGATTTTAGAAATAAATTCATGAAGTATCAGTTTTTCGACAAGATATTTATCATATATCAAAATAATCTGATAATAAGTATCGTATATAAGAGATGGATAGATAATTTCTCTATTCGTAGTCACAATTATCTACAAATTACTAACAGAGAGATTGTTTAGTGCGTACATTGATAACAAACTATTCTTCTATGTGGGGACTCAAAAACAAAGCAACAACCACTTGAAATACAATACCAGACGTTTGATGTAAAGCATTCAAATGACCAGTGAATATGAATTGTTGCAAATAGTAAGAAAATAAAACCTACTTGTCTTTATCAGGATTGTTATTACTGCTATTACTGTTGGTACAACTGTGTATACTTGTGTCCGTAGGTGAACATTTTTCTACGCTTGGAGAGTCATGGTCCATAGGGACAGACGATGAACTTAACGGATGTACACAGACATCATTAACAGAAAAATGTTCAGAATGGCTTGATTTATGTTTCTCCTGGATATGAGAATGAAGATGACGGTGACCATTAAATTGGTTATGTGAATGATGATGATTGATAGGAGCTGCATTAGTAGTGGTAGTAGTATTAGTGACAGTAGAATTGTAACTATTAGAACAATGTAATGATTTGGACGTGTGATCAAACTGACACATACGAAATAGAATATCTTGAATAAGTTGCCGATTACGTCGCAACATCTGCATGCGTTTTGTAAGCGCCACACGACGATCTGGTACAACAGCCAACAAATTATAACGAACATCTTGCTATGATCACGAAGGCGATGTTTGAAAACAAAGAATAGAATAAAAAGTGATCAAATCCATGAAAACGCATTTTAAGTGAAAAATGGTACTAATTTCTGTTGAATAAATGGACCAGAAAATACACAACCACCTACTACAAAAAAACATGCGAAATGACTATGCTCTATTTGTTTGGAAAATGTATGTACATTCATCATTGAAACAGAAAATGTATTCAAGATGCCAGTGGTATACTTAATGTTAATATTAACATTGAATAATATGTACAGAAACAACTCGAAAATTCAGTTTTTAAACATTGAATTACTAGAAAACTATTACATTGATAATTTTGCAATCAATGTTAGGCAGTCTACTTGCTGATTTCACTGTCTAACTAATCTTTTTTTTAAGTAGAATGAATTTGTATATTCCCATTGATTTGTTATAGACTGAAACTGGTCAGTCACTGTTGCTATATGTGCATCCTGTGCGGATCGCCTCGATATAGCGATTATTCGTAATTATCATTTAATTTGTATTGTGACTGGCAAGTGGAATCCAGGACGCGCGTTTCGTCCCACTGTGAACATCAACATTGGGATGCAGGTACATCCAGCCGACTTTTTTTTAAGGTTACAAGTGATATAATCCACCAAGTTCTTATGGGCGTATCTGACTTCAAATAGAGTAAAAGTAAACATTAGATTACTGAAGTACATTTATTCGAATCCACACAGTCGTATGAAGCGTTATGGAGAGTTAGTATATGATTAGTGTTCGTAAAAAAATTAGTTGTTAACACAGCTGTATAACTTTAATACAGACAAGGTGAAGATGGACCTTTCACTGGTCTAGTGTAAGTAGACGATAATCCCGTTGAAGGATAGCGATTATATAAAGGGTTTTTTGAAAAGATTGAGTGAAAGTTCGAGAATTTTAGATTTACGACTGATACATACTAAACGTAAGATAATAGTATTGGAGTTAATTTGGTCGAAAGTGGTGAGTGAAAACCCTGACCACTGTACGTATTTTAGAAGTTAATATGAGCTCATAAAAGCAGTAACACGAAATATTTATTAGGTACATCATTTATCTACTCAGTGGGATAATTCAACTGCTTAACAAAATGATTTGTTAAAGTTAGGGAATAGGCAACAGTGTAAACCTTCGTCGACCGAGGTTGCAAGGTCAATTGTGGCGGATAGCAGTTTGTCATCCATGGTTGAAGAATGTTATCAGTTCATTAAATGATTGACTGAATGGTCGAAAATTTGTATGAAGATATGAACTTGTAGAATAAAGTTTTCAACATGATATGAGTTAGCTGGAGAAGATGAGTGGAATCATTTAAATTCAAATCCAATTACAACATACGAGCCATTCTTTATATAATCATATCGTTTTACATATACAATCTGAAATACTTATCTTTCTGTTGGATTTCACTTCTAATTAGGCTTTAAAGTGTTATAACACAAATCGAAACATTCGTCAGAGGTTGAAATGTTGCTTGTTTACTTTTCTTCTAGTATCAAGTTATTTGCTGGAAAATGTGGCGGTGATTGAAAATGAAAAGTATATGAATCGTATTGAGTTCTACACGGTTTCATGGATTATCAAAATTGCTATCTTCTCGATTAGGTCAACACAAATTAAGCTCATAACCAAAGAACAATTTCAATAAGTTTCATCTAAACTACAACTGTACTCTAGTAATATGAAGGTATCTGTCTTTCAGCTGCAACTAGTTATATCGATGAACAGCCAAAATTATAGAACCATTGTAGTAATTTTAAACTATACAGAATATTTTTATTCTAATTAGAAAATTATAACAATTAGAGAATAATGGAAAATACACTGATTTCACAATTTTTTAACTAACAAGCAAATTAATACAGTAATATCAAGTTATCCATATTTCCTCAAAATTGTTGGTAAGGTTAGACAAGGATTTTCGGATCAGTAATCTATTAATTCCATTGTTATGCGAATTACAATCCTGAATGTAGAAAGCTTACACTAGAAAGAGATCTATAAGTTTAGCTCAGTGAAAGGTAAATGAAAATTTACAACTTCAACTGATTTACAACTATTTCCTAATACCCTGTATCTAACCTTATTATTACTTAACCGAGCGATGTCTTGAAGACATTTATGATAAGATACCAGCAAATAATGAATATCATCTATTCTCAATGGCCACGTTTCGCATTCACACAGCAAAACAAAAAGGACTGCCATTATAAGATTTATGGACTACTGAGATACGACTTTCAATGACAGATAATGTCAGAGAACATATTGGTCTACAAAGTCAAATACAGCTTACAAGTCGGGAAAAACCAGCATATTCAAAAGCCATTAGGTATGTTTATACTCTATGGTCTAACGAATAATGAACGTTTGGTCGATATAGCCATGACCAAGTCTGAAAGAACCCCGCTGTTACTGAAACTAGTACTTCAGAAGTAAATAAACTATGTGAAAGCTATTTATCCAAACAGAATCAGAGGACTCGGGTCTTATGGTGAGCCGACATCTGAACGTGCAGCCTAAAGTGTTGTCTGATAAGAATATCCACTAACCTCATTTATGTTTAATATCATGAAAGACTAATTGACAAAAATATCGCTTTAGTTGTATGAATCATCAGAAATCGGTCCTCCACCAAAAGGTCAACTAATCGACTTATAAAACACAAGTGACAGAGTCCTATTTGTTAAAGATGTTGATAAAATAGTTTTCAGTAGTGTTGAGCAACACCTCAAGCAACATTTGAGAGGTTTCTCTAATCGACAAATAAAAATTAGTTCTTCACAACTGATCTAAGTTTACGCGTAATCTAAAGATAGGGAGTCAAATAATTGACAACGTTGAAAATTTCCCTAATCTTGGGAGTCTGATCAACCCTGATGGGTTGGTCTCTGATGAAATTTCAATATAGATTCAAAACGTTCGTTTGCCTTTTGCCAACTTACGTCACCTATAGCGTACGCGACATATTCGTCTACCAATCAAAGGAAAACTACACTGTTTTGAAGTTCATTCCATTTTACTGCATACATACGGAACGTGGCCACTGAGAGTTGATGACATTCCTAAGTTACTGGTACTTGAACATCAGTGCCTTCAAAACAACACTCCAGTTTATTGGGATCACTGGGTAAGTAGTAATGGATTAGACACAAAATATTAGAGAAGGACAATAAATCAGAGGATGCGGTTATCAATCTTCATCGACCGAGGTGATTGAGGCATGCATTACGTATGCTCAACTACCATCCACCCACCCCCCTCCACTACCTAAACGCGCAATACTAACTGATGCTGGAGAAAGACAGACAGACAGACAGATACAACGCAGAACTTCGTACGTACGTACATCAGTTCAGGTTGCCATAACACATCAGCACAGAGACGCAACTGTCAGTTCAAATCCAAGAGTGATAGCGATAGTAGAAGTATTAGCAGTAATCCAGAAAATTAGGGAGCGAAGATATGATTCGAAAAGTATAATTCTGTGAGATAAATTTGAAAGGAGAAAGATAGAGAATTCAGAAGGTTAGATTTTGAGAAAACACAAAGAGTGGATGCACCTGCGCCATTGCAAACGATTCTGAGCCATGTCGTTCAAGGTCTCTAACCACTGATGACTTTCATCTCGCGGACCCCAACCACGCAGCCTACATCTACCAACATGACTTAGTCCACTTGTCAGTGACTTCATCGATTTCTGCCATGTTTTGGTTTGACCGCCCCTAGCTTTCTTCCAACCTATTCCTATGCCGCAAAACATAGCTCGTCAAGGCAGACGGTAGTTAGACATGCGTAACACATGTCCCAACCACCTCAACTGATGAAGTTTCAATACCTCATCTATTGATTTGCCCTCCTTTCCTAGAAGCATTTCCTAACGACAGCATTGCTCACTCGGTTGTCCCATGATACTCGAGCAATGCTTCGGAGACACCTATGGTCGAAGACCAGTAACCTACGAATGTCCTCTACTCTTAACGGCCACGTTTCGCTCCCGTATAGTAGGACAGAGCGAACTGCTGCACGGTACACTCGCCCTTTGGTTAGCAAGCGGATATCTCGCCTGCGCCATAAGTGACGCAACTTGGCAAAAGCCAATCGAGCTTTCTGTATCCGTGCTGAGATTTCGTCCGTCACCAGGCCATCAGCACTGATGAAACTCCCCAGGTACGTGAAGCGATCTACACGCTCGACTACTTCACTCCCTATCACTAGTTCAGGTGCCGATGCAACCCAATCCTGAAGCAACATTTTGCATTTCCAGAGGGAAAACCGCATCCCGAACATGCTTGCATTGTTGCTCAGGGTAGTCAGGAGACTCTGCATTTTGTCAGCGTCTTCACCAAATAGGACTATGTTATCAGCATACTCTAAGTCTGTAAGCGACGCTCCTGGTAGAAAGTCAACTCCTGAAAAGTCAGACGAAGATAAGGTTATATCGAGGAGCATGTCTATGACAAAATTAAACAAGAATGGGGAAAGTGGACATCCTTGACGGACACCACTTGAAGTGAGGAATTCCGATGACAGTTCGCCATAAGCTCTCACTCGACCTGTAGTTTTAGAGTAGAGAGCTTGTATAAGGTTAATGTACTTCTTTGGTACACCTTTCAATGACAGACACCGCCACAGAACTTCACGATCAATCGAGTCGAATGCCGCCTTTAGGTCCAGGAAGACAACTATTGTAGGACGCCTAAATGTGTGTCTGTGTTCCAGGACCTGTCGCAGTGTGAAGATGTGGTCTATACAGCCACGTCCAGGTCTGAATCCAGCCTGGTTTTCTCTAGTCTGCTCTTCACGAGCTCTAGTTAGGCGTCTAAGTATAATCGAGGCTAACAATTTACAAACTATATTAGTCAGACTGATTCCTCTGTGATTATCACAAGAAGACTTTTGTCTTTTCTTAGAAATTGGGACAATCAGGGATTGAGACCAGTCAGATGGTATTACGCCCAGTTCCCAGATTCTACCTAAGATTTCAATCAATCTAGCTGCTAAAACTGGACCACCATCCTTAAACATTTCAGGGGTAAGCCTATCAGGACCTGCTGCTCTACCTCGTTTCAGATTTCCTATAGCCTTCTCAACTTCATAAAGACTAGGAGGAGTTAAGTCGATTTGCCATTCAGGATGACTGGGGATCGTGGGCAACCGAAGTGTGGCTGAAGGCCAGTTGAACTGATCCCTAAAGTGTTCTGCCCATCGGTCCAATCTCCTGGACTGAGAATAAATTATAATCCCATCCTTTCCCGAGATAGTCTCACTGACATTTGGATTCCTAATACCAGTTTCCTTGATAAGTCGAAAAAGTTGCCTACTGTTATCTATCGCCGCTGCCTTTTCCATCGTTTTGGCTTTCGCCACCCACCACTGTTCACGGTCGTTGCGTAGGCTTTTTATCAGCCTGCGCTTAAGCTCACTTCGCTCTTCATCATGTTCAGAGCCAGGTGGGATGAGTTTACGAGCATCCATCAGTTCGGTGGATGCTACTGAAATCCACGGCTTCATCCTAGCCTTATGATTTACCTTACTAACAGATATCACTGCTGTTTCCACAGCATTTTTGATATTATTCCAACTTGCTTCCGGATGGGAATCGCTTACATGGTCGCCTAACTGTTTTTTTAGTTGTTCCTGAAATATATTCTTAGCTGTATTATCATTAAGTAAAACCCTAAGAGGCTTCATTGCAATGTCTTTCCTACGTCCAGTAAGCCTCAAACAAATACGCGCTCGCACTAAAGCATGATCTAAATCTAAACATGTGCCCCAGAACGGGCGACAGTCCTCTATCGAACCCCTCCATCGGTGGCTGATGGCGATATGATCTAGTTGGGTCCAACGTTGAGACGATTTTGGGGGTCGCCAGGTCAAAAGATGCTTTTCCTTATGCCTAAAGTTAGTATTCGCTAGAAACAGGCGGTTATCTGAGCATAGTTGCAACAGACGGTCGCCATTATCTGTTCTTTGAGCCGCGACACCGTAACATCCACCCAAGTGTCTCATTTTCAATTAGTCTACCTACTTGAGCATTAAAGTCACCAGCCATTATAACTATATCAAAGCGCCTAGCTTTTTGGAGGAGGTCCGTAAGCTTGCTGTAAAACTCATCTTTCACCTCGTCTGAACTTCAGTCAGTGGGGGCATAAGCAGATACGACAAAGAGGCAACAACGAGTGTCTTTATCTTTCCGAGTCCTAACTGTCCCATTCAGTCGGACAGCGCATAAGCGACTATCTACAGGGATCCAGTCTAGGAGAGCTAGTTGTGCCCTACGACTCAATGCTATACCTACACCAGCGAGACCCCTGGAAGCAGCATCAGGGCTACCGGATACACGAAGAGTAAATCGGGCTGCTTCTTTATTTTGAGACGGTGAAATCAAGTTAATGATATTACTAGGATCCTGTATGCGCGTTTCCGAGACGCCGCATACATCGATTGAGCGAGATTCTAAAGTCCTAGCTAAGGAAGCCTGTTTCCCTATTTGACTCAATGTCCGTACAGTAAAAGCTCCAACATTTAGTCTAGAACGGAGTTTCAAGAGACCAGGAATGACTTTTCGTGAGCTCGCATCGTTTGCATTAGCGGTGCAGTGAGATGAAGGAATGTGAGTAGAGTTAATCGTAGAGATAAGAGAGATATTATGGGGTGTAGAAAGGATTTGATTTCGACCGATTTGGACACTCGTGCCTTTTCGGGTATGAGCGCGGTTGTCACTTCCCGGCTGCCCACACCGTGGAAGGGTGTTTCTTAAGGAACCTGAAAAAGAAGGTAGATTAGTGTCGGCCTCAGAGACCTGAGAGCGTGACCGCAGAGCCCAAGGGACAACTGCTTGAGGCCTGTCACGCACGGCCTTTTTATGAAGGGTTTTTGAGTATTAGCTCCGCACTTAAAAGCCCTTACTGCCGGAGACAAAAATCCGTGAGGTAGGGTGAGGTGTGACATTTTTAGGGCCGACCTTTTCTAACCCCTCCTTCCTTGTAAGAAGGCAGCATAGCTGCAGATGCTGGTTGTCCGAGGGAAACACCTTACTGCTGTCACACCTCTCTGCAGTCAGCAGTACGACTTCGCCCTCAGACCTTGAGTAGCTGCTTTTAGTCTCATCGTTCTCCAATCGACCTGCCTGACATGGTAGAACCTACAGGAACATATATTCCAGCCAGCATAGCTCGGTTGGGTCATCACTATAGGCAAGCCCGACCACCACGTCAAGGTAGCAGCTACGGTCGGGGCTGGAGAAAGAGAGAAGAAAGGTAGAGGCACCCAAACCAAAATGTAGTGTCAGTCCACTAAATCATTGACTGTTGGTCTAATCCATATTGGTAGAAGCAGATTACATAGTTGGGGTCCACGTGATTATCGTAATCAATGACTGGAAACTGTGAGTGACATGGCTCAAGGTCGATTAGTGGTGCAGATGCATTCACTCTTTATCATCTCTCAAATCATAAGCTTAAAGTTATTTTATACCTATCTTTCCGCGAACTACTTCTCTCTTCCTTTATCATATTCTATATATCCACACGTTTTCATACTACCACTGATGTATCTACTACTTCCGCTAATTCGGTGTTCATCTTGCTGAGGTGTGGCAACTTGGACCGATGCTATAAATGCCTAGTTCAACGTTGTACATGACTGAACAACCTTTCTTAAATTAACCTTTCTGACATAGTAGGATATAAAGGAAAAATTGTTTCAGCTAGCATAGCCTGACCGGTTCATCAGGAGAGACAAGTCTGATCACCACGTTAAAGTAGCAGCTACGATCAGGAGTCAAGGTCAGTGCCATTTTAGAAATTGCTGGCTCTTAATGTGACCATATCATAAAGTAACCATTAAAATGAAAAACCAAGAAAATACAGTCAACTAGTAACCGGTAACCGAAAAATTTATTAACCAGCATTCCAAAGAACGATTTCACGAGTAACTAATTTTATCTCATTTAACTGATGATGATAATTAGCAGACTGAAAACACCACTATGTTGAACACTCTTACCTTGATAGAAAGCACTTAAAACAGATTTTTTCCTCATCAGTTAATAAATAATTTTATTTAAAAATATTGATAGGTAGATAAATGGTTGAGACTGAAAAGTCAAAGAATATTTTATCAAAAATCAGAAGATGTATTCACTTCGTATTCTGAGATATTTTAAGTATTGATGTGAAAGTCAACTGCAACATTTTATGTAACGGAAATTATGAAACAGAGCGTGACAAAACATCATTTATATGATTGACGTAATGAATTCTAAGTACACATAAAGTGGGTTTCAGAAAAATGAATTGGATGATACAATTCTAGACGGCTTGTAATCCTGTAGTATTTTAGTACATGCAAAATGGAAAATCATATTCACTACTTGTAAATAAACACAAACTGCTCAATGTAAACACCCCTCAACTAACAATTACGTTAAAAATTTTAGAAAGTGTAACTCATTAACAAATCTAACTTGTTATGGTGCCAACAAGCTTTTTGCTGCAGTGGTATAAACAACCCATTTGCCATGTGAGATCCAGATTGTTCGTTTATTGTTAATTTTAATAATGCTCCCAATCGATTGCAGAAGTTAGTAAATTAAATTCCTTCATTTTTTAACTTCACGATAATATTATGTTGATGCATAGATAAAATGCCAAGAATATTGTGTAGATAAAGAAAAGTATGGCAGTTTAAAGAGACATTACAATATCATAAATTAATATTCAACTCACCTCTTGCATACGTTCCTTCAAAACATCGGCACATTGTTCAGTCCAGGCAAATTGATCATTTGGATTTTTTAAAGGACCATGATTAATTGGTTCAGATGTAAGACCGTCAAGTTCATACAAAAACCCACCAATCGGAACGTAACAAACGAAATGGAATGCATCTGGGACTGATACGTTAGACGTTGTTGTAGCAGCCAAACTAGGACTTGAATCTGATGGATTAACAGAATTTATAGTTCCAATACTAGCCTTAGCGATCGCTGCTGCTGTTGCTGCAGCTTGACTCGGTTCAGGCAATTCCAATTCAGATAATGTTTCATTTCTGCAAATTGTAGGGGGCTTTGCAGCATGTCGGTTATGTGCCTGTGCAAGTTGGGGCATACTTCCGATGGCAAGGCCTTTAGCTTCTGGTGATAAATGACGAGTAGCTTTTTGAAATTCTTCTAACATATGCCCTATATTTATCTCGGGTCTATTTAGCAAAATACTCAGTAAAGCATGTGTGGCACAAGAATTCTGCACAACTTGATGAGCGAAGAAAATCTCTGTTTTATCTGAAACAGGAGTTATTAACTTGCACTCTGATATTTCTTCAATAGGTTTTGATTCATGAGCCGCAATGACCTCTTGACACGATCCCGATGATGAGCGATGACGACAACTATTGCTTACTGTTTTTGGTGTGGTTGAATTTGATCGAACACAATCATTAGTGGGAATAGATGTATACGAGGTTGGAGAAGTTGTATTTGTTGACAAACCAGTTGAACCCCTACCACTACGGCGACACGGCTAGGAATCATAAAAAGCAAACAGGAAAATGTATTTTGATGTCAATTTTATAATAATTCAAAACAAAGACGATACTTGATACTTAACACTGTGCACCAGGACAAAGTTTGGAAAGCCGATATGACATTTGAACGTAACTGTTTACAGCCAGTACAACAACCTGTTCACCGCATTCTGTTTCAGTTCATCTTAATAAAAGTATTCTACTACACTTTTAAAAGCCAATTATTACCACAAACAGTCAATACTTAAAAGCATCGATTCTTCAATTCAAAATCTAGTGATATAACTCAAATACTTCAGTGAACGAGGCTAGTTACACATACATTAAACAACAAATCGACCGGTCATGAAAAACGTAGAAACCGACGCATATGTGCATAGCTACCACATCAGTGCGACGAGATCAAATATACACGATTAACAGGATAATATAATTCAATAAGAATGAATGAAGCAGACGAATACATGGAAAAATGATGGAACATAATGTTTAGAATAACTATAAACAGTTAGGACACTTGAATCACTGACCGATTCTGTGTCATGCCACCCAGTTTCTTTAGCAACTCATCACAATTGTCACACATACCTCAAACAGATACTCCCAATCTACCTTCCTGCCTTAGATCAACAGTCAAAAACTTCATAGATTGATGCAACGCTTTACTTTGGCCGCCCCTACCCTTCGTACATCCTTCTCCTACACCAGTCAGAATCTCGCAACGAGGAAAGCAGTGGTTAGGCATACAAAACACATGTGCCAACCATCTCAATCGACGGAAGTTTAACATTTCTCCCACTGATCTGTCATGTTTTCCAAATACTCTGTCTAACACCAATATCGATTATTCACCTATTCCATGAATAACAAGCGATACTTCAATGACATTTGTGATGAAAGACCTGGTGTCTTCGCATATCTTCTATTTTCATACCCTATGTTGTCCATTCATGGGTTAGAACTGAGTGAACTGTTAACCAGTACACTCAGCCATTCGTTCAAAAACCAATATCTCGTCTACGTAACAAGTAGAACAAGTTGGCAAAAGACAAACGAGCTTTACAAATTCAAGCTGGGATTTCGTCAGGTACCGACATATCAGAGCTGACCAGACTCCTGAGATAACCAAAGTGGTTTACGCATTCAAATAATTCACTCCCATTCACCATTATAACCAATGATGTACACCAGACTTCAAATAACATTTCGTATGTATTGACGGAAAAAAACATTTCAAATATGTGTGCATTGTTACTCAAGGTGTTCAGCAAACTATGTATATTGTCAACGTCATCACCGAGTAGGGTCATATCGTCTGCGTATTCTAAGTAGACAAGTGGGCTTCCTCGAAACAGATCATATTCCGAAGTTAGATGAAGAAAGTGTGAATTCGAGGAGAACATCTGTAACGAGACTAAATAGAAGAGAAGATAAGAGACAACCCTGATGGACACCATTTGAGGTTGACAATTCCCATGACGTTTTGCCATTAACTCTAACTCAACCAGTGGTGTTCTAATATAGCCTGTATAAGGTTTATTCACCATCGAGATATATCTGTCAATCACAAACACTGTCATAGAACCTCGACCTACTGAGTCAAACGTCGCTTTCAAGTCAACTAATACTACTATTGTTGGACGTTTGTAAACACCCCTACGCTATTTCTAGAAGCTGTTGTCTTTTCAACTTCATTAACAGTTGGAGGATATGCGACAATTTTTCACCCAGGTAGTAGTTTATCGATACTCAGTAAGTGAAGAGTAGATGGAAGTCAGTTGAACTATTCTTGAAAGTGTTCCATCCATCGGTCTAAACCTTTTAGATTTGAAGTGAATCATAGACCCATCCATTTCTGAAATAGTCTCACTAACAGCCGACTTCTTTAATAGGTCGAAACAGCTGTCCAACATTATCTGTCACCGAAGTCATCTCCATCCATTTTGCTTTCATCATCCACTATTGCTCACGATCCGTGCGTACACTTTCTGTTAGCCTACGTTTCAGTAGTAGTAGCTTGCCATCATCCTCCGAACCTGTTGGAATGGGCTTGTCAGTATCCATTAGTTTAGTAGAGGCATCCAGAACCTATTCATCTTTCCTAGTATTCGAATTTAGGTTGGATGCATATATCGTTGTTACATTCACAGTTACTTTAAAACATCTCCAAGTTTCTTTGGGATACATTTTCTAATTATGATCAACTAAGTGTCTAAATAATTCTTCTCAGAATGCAATCTTGGCTTTTTGTTCACACACTGGCAAACAAGAAGTTTCCTAGTTATGACCTTTTTGAGTTCTGTAAAAAGCATGTAAATGTGTGTCCTTATTAGGGCATGATCCTAATCCAAATATATACCACGAAATGAGAGGCAATCCTCTATGGAGTTTCTCCAACGAGAGTAGATGCCAATATGGTTTATTTGTGTCTATCGTTTTACTAAACTGCAGTGTTTGGATAGAAATGTCATACAATTAACGTAGAGTGGTACAAATATGCGTTAGCTCAAAATGCCGAACTAATTTGGCACAGGGAATCGAAATTAGTAAGATGAATTACAAAGAAGTTGAAATAATACTAGTGCTAATGACAGTACGACAGACTGAACATCAGTGGATATGATTTAAAAAATGAAAAGAGTATTTATAAAGAAATACGGAAGACTGGAGATAGATCTTACCAGTTTCAGTCAGTTTGTTAAAGTAACTAGTGACACTTGTATTGAACTTTTAAATCAAAGTTGGAACAAGAATGAGGATATTTTTTCCCAAACACAAGTTTAGGAAAAGTTTATTCATAATCCAAAGTTAATTCATAAGTGTTAATTGTTACTCAAATATTTTTATCTAGGAATTTCTAACGAAAGTTAGTAATGAAGGCATCTATAAAATATGATGAGAGGATTGTCAGATGATGAAGCAAATATCAAGGGTATGGACTACTTGCATGTGACACAAATAATGATCATTTAAACGTATTAACATATCTGTCACCTCATAAATATAGATTACAAATGATTGCCAGCTGCACCCGAATAAAGAAGATTGACTTAACAATTAACATATGTAACACACAACAGTTTAATTACAAGCTAAATCAATCATATCCCTTAATATATGTTACTTTATGAATATGAAAAACTAACACAACCGTAACTCCTTTTCAATATCAGAAAAAAATGAAGAAAGCAAAATTAGGCAAAACTAAAACCTGTTACAACGCTAATAGTTATTTGGTGTTTATTCACTTTCATAAACACTTGACTAGTGGTTTGTTTCTTAAAACGAACAAATATAACAGCATGTACGAGAAATCAATAATCAATTACGCTAGGGAGCCTGATCTGTCCTGATAAGTTGGTCTCTGATGAAATTTCAATATAGATTCAAAACGTTCGTTTGCCTTTTGCCAACTTACGTCACCTATAGCGTACGCGACATATTCGTCTACCAATCAAAGGAAAACTACACTGTTTTGAAGTTCATTCCATTTTACTGCATACATACGGAACGTGGCCACTGAGAGTTGATGACATTCCTAAGTTACTGGTACTTGAACATCAGTGCCTTCAAAACAACACTCCAGTTTATTGGGATCACTGGGTAAGTAGTAATGGATTAGACACAAAATATTAGAGAAGGACAATAAATCAGAGGATGCGGTTATCAATCTTCATCGACCGAGGTGATTGAGGCATGCATTACGTATGCTCAACTACCATCCACCCACCCCCCTCCACTACCTAAACGCGCAATACTAACTGATACTGGAGAAAGAGAGAAGAAAGGTAGAGGCACCCAAACCAAAATGTAGTGTCAGTCCACTAAATCATTGACTGTTGGTCTAATCCATATTGGTAGAAGCAGATTACATAGTTGGGGTCCACGTGATTATCGCAATCAATGACTGAAAACTGTGAGTGACATGGCTCAAGGTCGATTAGTGGTGCAGATGCATTCACTCTTTATCATCTCTCAAATCATAAGCTTAAAGTTATTTTATACCTATCTTTCCGCGAACTACTTCTCTCTTCCTTTATCATATTCTATATATCCACACGTTTTCATACTACAACTGATGTATCTACTACTTCCGCTAATTCGGTGTTCATCTTGCTGAGGTGTGGCAACTTAGACTCTTGCACAAGTCCCAGATTCCATACTGTTTATATATACTAAGAGATAAAATAAACGTCGATTAAGTAAACCATATAGAAAGACATATAGGTTTTCGCGTCCAAAACAGTTGGTAAAACACAATTGATATAATCTAAATTATGAGCTACTGTATCTCATTTATTCCAGTACATTAATTTGAGTACAAATAGGAACCAAGTCAAACAGAAAACAATCTGTCAGATAGTTTTCTTACCTTTTTCTTAGCTTTGTTCCAATGAAACAAAAATATGAAACCATAAACAATTTCGGTGATCGGTTTGGATAAGTCATAAATTTCCTCCACTTGTACTCCTTGAACTCCAAAATCTTCCAAAAGTAAGGTAAATAATCCCGGGTCGCTTTCCAACTCCAGCCATTCTGCCTGACTCATAGTGCATATAACTGCAACCAAAATAATGAAACTTATGATGTATTAGGATGGATAGATGTATAACTAAAATAAAGTTAACTAAAAGGATGAAGTAACATCATGATGTAATTGAAGCTAAAAAGTATATTTACGGTTGATTCACTAGGAAGTGATGATACTTAGACTCTTAACAGTAACTAATTCGAAAACTACATACATGTTTACCCCTAGAAATCACGATGTAAACATTAAAACTAAGTTTTTCTTTATACTCATCGTTCTGTTTATGGACACCTGTTGAACTCCAGTTTGTAAAAAATTCTACTCTGTAATAATCCAGGTAGTATTCATCTATCGACAATCAAACAAAACAAAGTGAATTTATCATATTTTGTTCGCTACTGTGCTTTTATCAAAGTTAACAAATCCGTTGATATACAGAATTTAAACTTTTAATGGAAGCATTTCTAGTTATATCCGACTTTCATAAAATATCTGATATGTAAATCCTGTGGAAAAGCACAGGTCGGCAAATATTACGTGCCAAATACTTGGAATACATTTATAATGATATCACTAAGGATAGAGATGAATCCTCTTAACTTTTTGAACTACTATAATATAACAAAAGACCACGTACCTCACGTTGACCTTTAGCATAAATAAACAGAAACATTACTAAATATTTACGGCCTATAAGTTTACTGCCAAAAATAATACCGTAGTAAATGATTGTGCCAGTTATACAAGGAACTGTGGTAAGTTCAGACGTTTCAGTTCTATGTAGCTAAGAAAAGCTGAACAAGTAATAAGGCCAACTACAATGCTTAATAACATTTATAGTACCAACGATTTATATGCCAACCAGTTTGGATTAGTTTTTAAACCATTTAGTAAATTTCAAGCCGAATTATCCCAGTTTATCCGAATCCTCTCTTTTAAAAAAAACAGGCTAAGATCCTGATACACAGCAACCTACATGACTTTTACCACTTACTGTCCGTGAATCCACGTTGGAACAGCGACAGGAAACTGACTAGGCTTGGAAATTTACACTGTTAATAACACGAACCCGGCTTACAACGCGGGACTACAAGAGTACGAAACGGGATGGTGAAAATGTAAAATGAGCTAAAGTTGAGCAACAAACTGACTGCCGATTACTAGTTTGAGGCTACAAAGATTACGATGAACAACTCGTGATGTTTCATTATTATCTGTCTACGTCTATGTAGGGACCAGGAGTACTGACTCTAAATTGATGTAGGTAGCAATAAAGTTAACTACCGCACCTAAGTTGTAGGCTATATTGAAACTGCAAAACTGGAGCTCTGCGTTACATGTATCAACAAAACATCTAATCAATATATCTACGAAAACATTTTACCAGTCTTAAATCTTTCCTTGACTCACAATTGCACACAACACTGATAGACGCGATATAACCTGAAATAAGTTTTGGTAATTTAAATTAAAAATCACTTATTCATTCGAATAGAATACATTCTACATTCTGGTATTTGTGAAATAAATGAGTATGACTCATCGGTCTGTTAAATAAATATATGGTTATACAAACATCGCTATTCCAACTAGACTTGAGTCTGTGCTAAAAACTGACCCAAAAACGATCTCACATAATACACTACAAAACATGAGAATTAAGTGACTAATTACGAACTCCTAACTCAATTTACATGTTTTAACCTAAACTGAAATGAGTGATTTAGATAATTTCTCAAACCAATAGTTACATTTTGGCTACAATATGCACATAACTTATAGAAAAAAACAAGTATCAACAAATGGGCATTTTAAAAAAGACCAGTAAACCCAAAATTTGTCATGTGGCTTCGAAACCGTAGACTAACCTCGGACATCAGTCAGGTACAACCCAAGTTGAAATTGGCACACAAGTCTGTATAATTCAACAGACAATTCGAGTGATATCCATTCGTCAAAATATGTTCCGTGAAGTCTAAAACGTAGTAGCTGCAACTCATTCATACGAAAAAATTCACTCTTCAAAATAAAAAGATTTAATACTCTCCCATGTTGTGAAAAAGCGAAAGGAAGTTTGTAATGCAAAATAATATTCTCTCGTCATTAATTCGGACCATATTTGTTTTGGTGAACACGACTAATTGAAGGTGCCTGCTCAAACGTCACCATTAGACTACTATATAACACGACGTGGAAAGCAACTTACTCTCTAGTTAGCCAACTTAGACGTTAATATCCGATTGACGCTCTACTCACGATCAACATAGAACTTCTCTTTCATCCCTCACTGCTTTCTGACTTATTCTCATTCTTAAGAGTGGGTCCAACCGTTAGAAGTTGCTCTGCTTATACGAAAAACGTGACTTGATTATATACTGGGTACCCTTCATCGGCTAGCCAACGTGATCTAGGCATGATCATAACTGTCGGTTCGTTCCTGATTGTAGTATTTAAAAGAGTATTTTTGCATAATTATTTTTTTTGCACATTTTAATTGTAGTTTTGCATTTCAGTATATTGGTACTTAAATGATGACTGATTAGATGCCTAAGGTTATAAGGATTAAAACCATCACGCCTCCAAAACTTCAGCTAATTTCTTTTTGGTGAGATAATATACAAGCGAAACTTGATCGACGGACGTCTCGACGAATTGCTCCACACCATCGAGTTCGGTAGCGATTCAGCGACATAAATGTTTTTTCACATCAAAGAAGTCATTGGTCAACGTAATTCAGATGAAGGCTTTTTTTGTCAACTATTTTTTCTAAACTACCACAAATGCAATTAGTGTTGGCAACATTTAATAACAACCAAGTAGATGAACTAGCTTCATCTGCTGGTTGACTTTCGGAGGCCACCAGAACTCGCTACAATGAGGTTTATTTAGCTACAGAAAAACCTCTTGATACCGAAAACAAAGTAACAAAATTGTGCAATACTCTTTCTCGTTTCCTCTACCTACAGGAACAACAGCGACCAAGCGATTTTCAACGACGGACTTAATCACGTAGATGATCCACATCTCAACCTAGACGAGGGGAACACTCACATCGGTGTCGGTACCACAACAGCTATGGCAAGGTCTCGAAGAGGTGTAGAAGCCCTTGCTGTTTCCCTAGCCACAAACCCACTGCTGACGCATCGGGAAACTATCCCGCCAGAACGCGTTAGCGGCAACTGTAACCGGTGGAAATAACCACCTTCTGTTCACTAGTGATAAATAAGGTTCGTTTCCACTTCGATACTACCGAGTAAGACATTGTCTTGCTTGCAACTTTGTTTGATCACCAACATGAAGCTGCATCCAGTCTACAGGTGACAAACAGGAAAGAAACAGCCATGTATAGCAGGAGATATGTTTTTTAAACGTGGGTTTACGAAAACACATTCACTGGATTTCCACCGTTGCCCCTATGCGAATGCCTTTCGTAGGCATAGATTTACCGGGCCAGTACAACCTGCTTGTGGATTTTAGCATGAAGAGGCTAGTGAATAGCAACACAAAACCATACATTTGAGAAACCACTGCTCCAGGTTGTGGCTTATGCTCTCTTCGTTTTAAATGTCGATAAATCCAAGACGGTTTCTTCACAACGCTTAATATAAATAAGTCGTATGTAATTAAAATAAAAAATTGATCGACCCTTATTTTTTAACTGATATTCGACAAGTATCCAAATTTGAATAAGACAACGTCCAAATAATCATGTGTAGCCAGAAATGTCACGCTTCACGACTACAGGTCGAAACTGTATTCTTGGAAGCATGCAGACTCGCACCCAAAAATGTTGAAAATTGTCAACCATAAACTTCATAGTAAAATAGACCTGATAATAATCTGTCCATTCAACAGCCCAAAGTTATCTTAATTACATATGGTCCCGATAAAGGTTGGCAATCATTGGTATCCCACCGATGATTAGCGATGATTCAACGCTCAAACTACTCCTGATTGTCACCCGTCACCGCACATCCATAATTTACGACCTCAAAACACAAGGTGGTGGCTATCCTGGAGTATCCGAAACCAACTAACAATAAGCAGTTGCGAGCCTTCAATGGATTGGTAAGTTTATACAGACGATTTATCCTTAACTGTGCATCTATCATAAAACAATTAACGGATCAGCTTCACAAGAATAAAAGGATGGTCACGATGAGTGCACAGTCAAAGAAAGCTTTCATTGCAACTAAAAAAGTGAATAGCCAATACGACTATGCGGATAAATCACAATACTTCAGCTCACGTCAACATCGCTGTTGACGTATCCGATTCAGCGATTGGCACAGTGCTGCAACAATGAATTGGCCAAGCTTGGCAACCTTTTGCATCCTTCTCAAGACGATTAAACGATACCAAATCAAGATACAGCACTTTTGGACGTGAACTGCTAGCCATGTACTGTGCTATAAGACATTTCCAACATTCTATAGAAGGCCGATAATTTACAATATTCACCGATCATAAACCACTGACGCTTTGTATGAAGTCGTCTTCAGATAAGTACTCTCCACGAGAGTCACGTCATTTAGACTACATTTCCCAGTTCTCTACTAATATACGAAATATATCTGGAGTTAAAAATGTGGTTACCGACGCCCTATCACGAATGCATTCATTGAATTGTATCAAATGGAATCGACCTTGCTGAATTAACTCGGTTTCGAAATAAGACTATGATTTCTATCACGAGTTACCCGTGACAACGCTCAAACTCGAAACTAAAACTATTGGAGAACGTAAGAACACTTTATGTGTGATTCTTCTACAGATATAGTCAGTCCAATCGTCCCCAGGAGTTATGAACGAATCATTTCAAAACATTGCACAACCTCTCTCATCCTGGCGTTCATGCTCCGACTAGACTGATTACTCAGGGTTTCTGTTGGCCAAAGATGAGTAAGGATATCAACAAAGGGGCACGCTCCTGAGCGGCCTGCCAAAAGAACAAGGTAATTAAGCATAACAAATGCCCTCTTGGCACTTTTCCAGCCCCTAACGCTAGACTCATTCACATTTACCTTGATCTGGCAGGGCGTTTACCAGAACTAAACGTATTTTCTTATCTCCTGACATGTGTGGACCGATTCACACGTCGGCCAGAGGCAATCCCACTTAAATACATCACTAGCGAAACAATTGCTCGTGCTTTCGTCGAACAATGGATAGCACACTTTGGCTGTCCATCTACAATAACGACAGACCGTGGATTTCAGTTCAAATCTGGATTGTTCCATTAAATGATAAAAAGTTCTCTTCGAACTTTGCAATTTCGAACAACCGCCTACCACTTATAATCTAACGCTTTAGTGGAAAGATTCCATCGACAGCTGAAAGCATCACTGTCAGCTACGAACATCCCTTAGTGTATCGACGCCTTACTACTGTTTTTTTAAATAAATAGTTTTTATTCTAAAGTATTATTAAGTGCATGAGAGCATGCTAGTTTACAGGCCTGATCAGAATGATATAGGTATACAAACATATAAACATTTCGATAAAGTGTCACTGTCAGGACATTCATAAAGATATGAATTTAGAACCGAACCAACGGCACTAAAGTTTAAAGCACTAAGATACCGAATATATTTATTGTATTATGGCGCATATATGACTAAAAACCAAGCGTTTCCTGACCAGGGCGTTAAAATTTCAAAAAAACTACTGAGAGTAAGCAGAATGGATCACTGAGCATGTCCAGATGCGGGATAAGACCAAGAGTACTTGGAACTTGGGGGTAGGAGATAAGTCAATTGTACTGTGCCATTAGGTTCCATACTTGCCTCATACATTATCATCTTCAACTAGAGAGAAGGCGAATTCAGAGTGAACAAAAAACAATAGCACTGGTATCCTCAGACGAATGAGCATAATTTAATGATTATACAGCCAATGATAGACTCAACTCACCACATTTGCTTATAAATGGCTTAAAAAGGGAGAACACTGATATATGACTAAGACAGATGAATGCTTCTCACGCGTTTACAAAAACCCATTAATTTGCTAGTACAGTAAGGAACAGTAGTTGGTGCAGACATTTTGAATGAGATATCAGAAGAGATGAAATTACCAACATGTCGTACAAATAAAGAAAGGGAATCTGTTTCCCCAATGGCTTGAGGCAAATTATTAATACTTTATTTGCGAAATAATTCATATAAAAAGCAGAATTAGAATGCGCCGTTTTTTATAAGCTGAATTTCGCAGGTTCCTCGAGCTGATTTGTGTTAAACGATGAGAACGCTAATTCGTTCAGCATGTTGTAAGAAAAAATAAGGTTTAACTTGAGTTGACGTCTCCATAAATTATCTAGTCCTAATTGAGTGCATCTAGTTTGATAGTCCAGAGTACGATTAACCTCAAGAATACAAAGAGTAAAGCAACGTTGTACAGACTCCAGTCTGAGTTCATCCTTAATGAAAGCATTAATAAAAATAAAAATGCAGTATTCTAGCAAAGGTCGAAAGCAAACTTTGCATAACAGAATACGAGAATTCTTGTCATAAGAGTTACGTAGTATGCAACCTTGAAGTCGATGTGACTTAGATATCTGCATATTGATCTGTTCTGCAAAAGACAATATAAGAGTACCTTAGTCCTAAGTTATCTACTAACTGCAGCCTAAACGACTAATTACTGTTAATGGAGGGATCAAAATTGATGCGCTTATCTCTAAAACATATCCAATCACACTTAGAAGCATTAAGATATAACTTCTATTTTGACCTCCACACCACGACCTTCTTGAGTTCAGCAATGATGCTACAGAGTGTGTGAATTCGTGAGGAGGGAATGAGTATACTATTTTAAGATCATGCTTGTACAGAAAGGTCTACCCACGTTGAAGCATTCGCATACATAATTTATGTACGCCATAGAGCAATGGGCCTAAAACACTTGCTTGTATACCGCCACTTTTAACCAGTTCAGCCTTTGAAAGCGTGTAGTTAATTTTTTAAAGTTGATGATTGGGGAAGGGATTTAACTATGTAAGTAATGGATTCATAATCCCATAAGGAGAGAGTTTACCAATAAGTATCCTGTGGTCAACCATATTAAAAGCTATAGATATATCTAGCACAATACTAGTACCAACTGCCCAAGGCTTCGTTTCGTAAAGACTAAGTTAAAGAATTCAAAGTGACAGGTCATACAAGACCTAATTTTGAGAAAACCATGTTGTAAATCAAACATACGCTTTTCGGTGATTAATTAATTAGACGTTTCGTCACACTACAATTTTCATTATTCCAGAGATAACTGGGGTGATATTTGTTGGCCTGTAGTTATGCGAGTTTGCTCAATCACATGATTTGAATCTACAGCATGTGTATAAGGTTTTCTATTTATTAGGGTAAGTACCTGTTGTTAAGGAAATGTTAAACAGTTTTAGTAGGATTAGTAGGATATTAGGCTCACCGAGTTTGAAATAAATGAATGCCATGCCATGTACTCCATAACTACTTGAGGTCCGAAGTGACTTTATGGATGTGCAAATGTTGTCATAATTGAGGGAAACGGATTCCATATGGTTAGTAGCCGAGTTGATAATGTCTACCTCAATGTCATTCAGGTGTTTACCACTGTCAACAAAAAAATCGTCAAACAGACATCAGGAAATAAATTACTATTATATTATGGTTGTTGATAATTAAACCATTACATGAAATGCAAGGAATGTCATCATTTTGTAATATTTGAGACGCTTATTGAACAGCCGTGCCAAGTTTTGTGCCTTGGAGCTACTGTACATTACCGACAACTCTTCATTAATCATGGGCTTGTTTTAGTTAGTTAAAAGCCATGATAATTTCCACGAATGTCGAGAAGACATTTGACTTAAAATAGAACTTCTGTAGGCGTCTTAGCTTCTTACAGCAATGAAGTGGTACATACAAATCACTTGACATAATTATATTACTCAGTTTCATAGGTACAATGGTATCTAAATTGGTGTCATTAATTCGAATAAAAAACAACTAATGCATCTGTAAGATTATCAGATAAAGAAAAATTGTCACAGTCAGAGCCACTTGAAAGGGTGTGTAGAAGATTACAGTCTACATTTTTTAAAATCCTAGATATTTTGTAGTTTTTGTAATATATGATTATTAAAGTGATTAAAGTAAAATGGAAGAGCACATAGGACCATTTTGTGGTCACTGTTTCCTAGCTCTCCGCTAACTCGAAGTGACAGAGGAGTGACATCATGACAGAAAAGTAGATCAAGAATGTTATTATGTCTCGTGGGAGTGTGTACACACTGTGTCCAACAGTACATGTCTAATGTTGTAAGAAGGTTTTCTTCATTATATGAAGGTCCTTTGCCAACACTCCAGTCAATTCTAGGAGGGTTAAAGTCACCTGCGATGATTCTGGCATTATAATTCAGGGCAATGGTAACATAAAGCATTAACAATTATGTTAACTACAGTATTCGAGGTGTTAAAGTTCTGTACATGCATTCAAAGGTAAACTGTGGTTCGGGGTATTGACTAAGATCCGAACTAACTCTGGTACTTTTCCGAGTATTTTATCGCCTGATTTTATTAGACTAAAAGCAATTACTTGCGTATATTAGACAGTCGCCACTCCGTTTATATTATACCATTGCCACGATATAACATATAGTTGTAAAATGGCTAATTCTGAGTCAGTTATGAAGGAGGAACACCATGTTCCTGTGACAAATATTAAAGAAAATTTAGCCAATAAAACTATAGTTCTTAGGGCTGACATTTTATTAGAAGTAAGCTGGTGTTAATTTCTAAATGTTTAGAAATAAAGAGTGAATTGTGAAGAATCGAATAAGATCTTTATCAAAGTCGTTCGTGTTTGATATACCTAAATTTTGTTTCCACTGTTAGTCTGACTGTTTTAGCTAATGTCTGGGCAAGCTGTATTGCTAAGGGGACTAGTGACTGCCCGATCCCAAGAAAGTTATTATAGTAGTCAGAGATGTTCACAGCAGTTTAAGTTAGGCGACATGGCAGCTCGTTGACGATGTGCAAATGATGGAGGATGTCCTAACAGCCCATCAAGAGTAAAATTATAAAAGTGAAGAGGGAGAGCGAAACCGCTTACAAGAACTGAGCAGTTTGGGTATGGTGTAGGATTACCAGACTATTTGGCGCCCTAGATTTTCTTGCAAAATTATTTGCGTCAGAGTGGTAAAAAGTGTTGTGTACTTGTTTATCATTTGGTTTACACCAGTAGTTTTGTGGGCTATGTTTTAATTGGTTACGTACAACCTGTGAATGCTTACGACCTTAATTACTACCGAGTCTATCGCCTTTAGAAAATGAGGCCTTATAACCGGCCCCGCTATACAATGATGTTGTAATCACAGTGGTATAATGCCCTCTTTTTGAAGACGAGGATCATAAAACATTGATTGAGGCTTACCTGTAGTTTTGATGATTCTCTTGTCTAGCTTTTCACTAAACTTGAATACTTTAGTGGGCTAACCATAGCCTTTACCTGCGCTTTGGGCATTCGTGTTTTTTCGCCTAATGAAGAACTAGAGGGCTTGATATTGGAGGCTGTGTGGTTTAAGTCTACATCACTTAAGGAAGTAGTTGTCAGAGGTTTGACCTGTGATTTGTACGTCTTGTAGCATAACGCCTGTTTGTTGATTAATAGTATTATCAGAGGATTCTGTAGCAGTACTAAGTGGTGTAGTTAAGCAATTTACATTAGTGGTGTTCTGCTTAGCTTTACCTAAGTGTGAAGTTCCTAGTCTTCTATGTCTTTGGATAGTAGTCTCATCCTCTATTACACGGGCATTCTTACAGTTGGTAGATGCAATTATAAATTGTTGGGCTGTGTGAATGTAGGCTGACAGGCAAAAGCAGACCACACGGTGTTAATAAAAGCGAAAAGTAGGCTATTTATTTCGCAATAAAGTGAATATTTGCAGACGCGTCTAACTGAACCGGGCAACTTATATGAGAGGCAAAAAAAGGCGTAAAGTGTTGCATTGTCGCCTTTATTTACACTTTGTTCACCATTAAATTTTTGGTTAATTTATATTTTACTAGTTGATTGGGCACCACAAATTATATACATTAGCCCGTGAAATCAATTGAATTGTTATACTGAGTTCAGTTGACGGGAAACTCCACGGATGCATAATTAAATAGTTCTGATGTTATAACAGGGATCAGCGAAAGAGACTCAGTTTAAAAAGAGGATAACTGCAATTATGTCATATTTAAGCGCCGGAGGCAGTGTATGTATGATACAGCCATATGAGTGATACATTTAGACAATATTAACGTAATATAGATTAATAACGCACTAATGCGAGCCCATATTTTACACAATCGTCTATTTTCATAATTGTATCTAACCTGTAATTCTTACCAGATGCCCAAAACGAAACAGATTGATTTATTAGGGTCAAATCTCAGAGACTTCAATCTAAAAGTATAATCTGCAAGTCAGTAAAATATTGTCATGAAATGCAGCTTCATAATGATCAATGACCGAAACAGATTTATATTCCATTCATCCCCTTCAAGCGCTCATATGTGCCACTAACTTAAATCAATGTTTTCAGCTTCTCTAGGTAAATTCGCCGTACTCACAGACTGTGTTAATGCCAAATATTCACTTTTACTCTTTGACCTTTTTGAACAGAACCTCAGCCTTGTTAGGACAGTGAGTAGGACCTCTCTGGCAAAATCTATAAACTCGTGACCGCATGAGAGCATTTTCGAATTTAGAACGAACTTTTCACATACTAGGTCATACAACGAAAATGAGTAAAATCGATATTAGAGAAAATAGGTGAGGTCTTAAACATGAGATTTGAGGTAACTAACACCCACTAGTAAGGCTCACCAGTAAAATCGAGTGACCAAATACCTTCTATTGAAAATAAGCCGGTGCCATACAGCTTTTTAACGGAAATGTTATCGATCATCTATTTTCTTTGTGACTAACTTTTTGTAAAAACTAATATAAACTGTTACAAATGTATTTTTATCTAGTTCTAAGTATTTGTCGATACCTATCGACCAAATTGCAATATTACTAACTGGTCAGGTAGCTTATGAATAAAGTAAATTTAGTATGGTAATTCTATGAAATTCCCAGAAAGTCATGATCCAGAAGTGTATCTGGTAAATGAATAAGTTACGCTTATCGTATGAACAGAACAACTTCTGACGATTGGACCCACTCTTAAGAATGAGAATAAATTAGAAGGCTATGAAGGATGGAAGAGAAATTATATTTTTAATCGTTAACAGAGCTTCAATGGGATAGCAACGTCTAGGCTGGCAAACTCGAAAGAGAGATGCTTCCCACGGTGAGTCGTGTCGTGATCTGGTGGGGATGCGTGACTGAGCGCATCCAATTAATCGTGTTGGCTGAAACAAATATGGTCAGCATCAATATCAAGAGTCTATCCAACTATTTATTTTGGGGATTATTTACCGCTACAATCCACTTGTTCCTGAAAAGTGTACAATCATGACTCTTATAAATACGATGTAAAGTTTTGTATAAGCTAAAACTATAACCGTAAAGTATAGGTCTGATTAAAAGTATATCTATGCCTACATTTACTTTTTGATTACAACAGTTGATGGCTATTCTGAATGCTTTCAAATGTTTGTTTACAGAAAATGAGCTATGGATTTGTTTGGTATACTTGTTACCCACTGGCACATTGATAAATAACGACCAAACTCTTCACACTAATAACTTGTAGGTCATTTCTCATTATCTTGTTTGTCTTTCATGTAAATAACTTTAGCTTTATTAAATAAGGTTATTCAGCAAAGATGCCTATGTAATCATAGTTTCAATAGCATCATAATTTAAATTATTCTTATTATTTTTTGGAAGATTGGATTTATGCATTTATTTTTAATGGTTATTGAAGCAGCATAAATCCTCAATCCCTTAAAATCTTATTACGCTGATAAAATTTGTTTCGGAAGAGCATACGTGTTTTCTTGATGACCTTATTAGGCATTCGCTCATGACTGTTTTGTTCGCTCTTTTACCATGTAAGCCATTCACCCATGGTCCCAAGATCGCTTCCTTCAGTTGCTAACCGAATACTCACGAACTACACCAAACCTGCTATCCTACAAAATTAGTGAACCTTCCAGTACGTTTGTTCTAAGCGATTGCGTTTCCTTTCATACGACCTTGTTATATCTTAGAGGGATTTTCTGACACAACAGGCGTAATATGGAACGTACATACAACAGCACTCTGCGACTATACAGCAGAATACTCTGCGATTATATATATATATATATATATATAATTTAATAATTCTATTTATCGCTTTGCAAGTATGCTATATTACTATTAAATTAAAAATAACTCAGTACTACGTTAATCTCTACGCAAGCTCTTAACAAGGTGTAGGAAATTTTTAGAACTGAAATGACTAGAACCTATGCGTAACATCAGTCACCTGAGTTCTAAGTAGAAATACGAAATTTGCCGGCGATAGATAACACCAATTAATTAAACTGCATTGTTACTTATACCAATCGATTGTATGTAGTAATGACAATTACAATGAAGTTGTTAATGGATATATTAAGATAATATCAAATTTTCAACAGTTTCAATTTACTTATACATATTATATCATTCTCTACTTATGTGTTTATCGCTAAAAGTGAAGTTAACCTTCTAGTATACTCTCCTTTTAAAACCGATTTATAAAATTCATGTAAACAATCATTACCCACAGAGCTAAAAATGAAAATTTATTTAAACAGGATTGTTAGGTATAAAAATTATGTCCTAACTTAAAGGTGGCGAAAACAACTCTTAAAGTATGCAAAAAGAACCATGTGCCAACTGTATTTGTATGTTTGAAGTAATGATTCACAATGAAGACAACTTTCAGAAAATGATCACTTGATTGATAATTCAAGTAATTTAATTGTATATAACTAATCACTTTACATTTTCCTTAGAGTCACCCACGTAATAATAATAATAATAATAATAATAATAATAATAATAATATTTCCTGGCACATTTTAACTTCAATCATCAAATTTCTGTTTACGGCTGAAAATAGCTGACGAAGACCAATTTGATCTCCTTATTCATCATATAGATGTTTAATATGTTCTCTTCAAAGTGAATGTATCCTATAGAACAAATAAACTATTTATGTTTTTCGGATAATTGGTTTTATCAACTGACACTGTGATGTCAATAAAAACAAATATTCTGCTCTTATCTAAACTATTATTGTATCGACCCAGTCCGACACAAAAGTTTTGTGTTTAATAAAAGATGAAAGGAGCAAGGACATTTCTTTTCAGTTAGTTCTTCATCAAATCTCTACAGTAATATATATATATATATATGTTGTGGCGCTGGTTTCGTTTCTTTTATCGACCACGAAATCTCTGTCGTCAATTATTATCTCGTCCTGGTTAACCGCTTGATTCGGCCCTTAAGCTTTCATATGACCCTCCCCCCAGGCTAAAATTACACTTCAACGTAAACACGAGAGAGAAGGCTGGAAATACGGCGAAATAACACTTTACTGCAGGACTCGATTATGTACAGAAAATTAGGGTATTTATAGCATCATAAACGTCCTTCAGGTTTCTAGAGATTTCTGTATCCTACTAAACACAGTAGTAGTAAGATAACTGTCCAATTAGAGACATGTCACGTGACTTCTCATTGTCTAGAAGTTTCTGATAAAAAACTATCTTAGTGCTGATTGGGCACAATGTTTCTTATTGATTTCTACCCCTTTTCGAACTTGTTTCAAGGTGTTTTCTGGTTCTACCCAATAATATGCCTAAATGGGAATTGTATCGTTTTATGTTTAGTTGTCCGTATTCATCTTAGATTGAAGTCGACTTGGTACTACTGAAAATCAGAGAGCGTTGGACAGCTGTTTTATTCTAGTGGGAAACATCACCAGTGCACACCTCCGATTCTTCCAAATGATCGAACCCACAGCCTTTGGGTTGACCAGTACCTAACCCTCTGCACCGCTGGGTGTCGTCCGTCGGTAAAATTCCCATTCCACCAGTCTGTGATGTTGCACGACTATAATTCATTGTCACTGGTTATAACTGTCTCACTCTCGCAAGCATGAACGCCACCAATCACGGCTCCTCGATGTCGGAACATTAGATAGACTTTGAAACAATCTAGTGTAACAATAATATTATTAACGATATCAAAGTTCACAAAAACAACTAGTAAAAATATAACTCCACTAATTTCAACTTATTATTATTTAATATGCACTAAAAATTCGACGAAAAAAGTACGCAATGCACCATAGTTACCAACAATTAGGCAATAATAAGTTGAAAATCTGATTTCAGTAACTAACGTTGAATTTTAAAAATTATGTTTTTCATTATATATTTGATCGTAAGAGTAAAAATGTTTAAGTAAATATAAACTTCTTTTTTGACTAATGAATATTTTGTCCACCACATTTGAACGCATGGAATTTCTGATTTATATACATTTCATCTTGTTTAACTGTTGTATTTGGTTACATGATGGTGATTCTCACTGTAGATTGTAAATCCTTAATGTGCATATCCACTTATTTACCCATTTCATCAGCTCCATAGACGTATCCTGAAAGTTTGTATAATCTCTACTTTTTTCAGAAAAATTCAGTTGTACATACTAACTTCTACAATTAAATATGAAGAGAATGTCTGTATGATATTTCGTATTGTAAGTGTAGCATACAACCAATTAGATAAGAAATATTATGATCATTTTGTTAAAACAATATTGATTAACTTCTTTGTATTCAATTTTATGCTATTAAAAAGCACAATTTACACCTAATATAATAATTCATCACATTAATATTGATCCATTTTTCATTTAAGTATATCAACTGATTTATTTTAATCTCGTGATGATTACATATTGCTAGTTATTTTACACTTAAATGTGTTTGTTTTTCACACTTTTTTTACAATCAATAGATTATTTTTATAAATATTGACTAATTGATTAGCCAATCAGTAAAACACTATATTTTTTTTATAGTGCGAAGACAATTCATCCGTTGTACATGTGATTTCAAATTTTTTTTAGGTACATAAAACGCCATCAGCATAGTTTCATTTTTATTCATTGTTCATCGATCACTGTAAATCAATACTTGTTATCGACGATATATATGTTGTAATGATGTACGTACATATGACACACATACAAATTCCATTGTACTTATGATATATCAGTGTAATTATATAATTACCACTAAATGAATTGATTATTTTCTTTTTTGCTATAGAGAAATAGCATTTACATAACAAATATTAGGTAATAATATAAAAATATTATTCACTAAACAAAAATTGATACTAAATTAAATTACAAATAAAATATTCATTTATGGATTTGGAGGTTTACTTCTGTAGGCTTTCATACTTGTCGCCAAGTTGAGTCTTATCAAACGAATGAAATTAATTGAAACCTAATAAACTAATAAACTGATTAGTTATAAAGTTATCTTTTCTAATAGATTGATCAGTAAGAACTTGTTCAAGAGAGTCAGCCTTAATCAAATATGGTATTTTTCTACTGTAACCTTCATTCCACTCATTACTAAAAACCGTTTACATGTCCTTTACTATGATTCCTAAGGCCTTTAGTCCAGTAGTATTATTAATTAGAAAACAGAATTTTCTTAACCCTTTTAAGTGACGTTTTAAATTGATGAATGAGACATCTGAGATGTAATTGATGTGTGTTTTATTCTTCTAAATAATTAAGGATTTATAACTATAAAAACATCAGGATCAAGTTATTGAAACTATTTATTAGCTAGATGTTTATAAAATGAGAATAATTGGTAAAGTAATCAGCTTACTCATAAAAATTTAGTTTTAATAATCTAACCTGCACTAAACCTATCACTAACTTGACCACGGCCACCGAGATAATAATGGCCGGACATCACAAACTGACCTGCGTCCGACAACCACTGAAAACTATGAAGCACTAAACATCCGTTCCGTCCTGTTATGAATCATTAGGTAGCACTCATTCATGATCTCATAGGTAGCTCAAGCCCAGAACCTTCGAGTCTCAAGGAGGTAGCTTGACCACTGGAGACCACTAAATCGGAATCCAGGAATTGGTATTTCTAATCTCAGCCAATTCTCGATATGTGCTACTTCATCTACTGCCGTTGGCAGGTAATTGCTTAACATTCGACATGGCCGAACTTTAGGTTGTTAAACTCCTAATAATCCATGATATATAATTCTAAATTCAACAATCTCAAAAATATATAATTTAAATCCCTATTCTTTCTATCAAATACCGCTGTGGGATTAAAGTTGACCAGTTTTAACTGTAAGTAAATAAATCTAAATTGATAAATATACACCAAAGAGCTCTGAGTTGAAGTTCACGAATTGTCGGAAGTAATTTTTTCAATTAGTCTTCACATAATTCCAACATAATCGGTTTTTGGTCTCTCAAGAATTCTCAAAACTTCTTGAAGGTTAAATTTGTAAACCACTTTTTATGTAGGGAACTCCATTAGTTGTTCACGGTGAACAGAGCCGAAGATATTTAGTGATGGATGGAAGCGTTGTATTAAATAGGTTATGATTTTTGAGATAACATATTAAAACACGATATATTATGTGAAAGATATCAGAATAGTGAAAATGTGGCATTAACAATATTTAGTAACATACAAAATTGGATGGCTAGAAAGTATTAAATAAAATAGGGTATTGGTCACTACTCAGTTATCAATTAATATAAACAACTTCGTCGTACTTATGGCCAGTTGCAGACTAGGTAGCTCAATGGTATCGATTCAAATAGAGCACATAAGTAGTCCGGATTAGAATCCTACAGAGAGTTCTCTCGACATCGCGCTTACTCCCTGTTGACCAGTGACAGCTAGAACAAAACCCAGGTCATAATTCATCAAAATATCCCAAAACCATGAATTCGATCATCTGAAGCGTTATATTATGATATATATTAATTACTACGATTGTCTATAGCTGTAAATAATATGGCAAACTTTCTTCCTGTTTACAACAAAATTGATTGACGATTAATAATTCGAACTTCACGCATAATAATAATAGTAATAATTTAACCAATAGTAAAATAATTTAAGTGTATAAAATTGTCATGAATGATTTATAATCGATTATTCATAAATTTTGATCGATTCGGTTCCACAGGAAGTAGGTATTTGTTAGAAAATGTATGAACTTCTACGAAAAGATTTTAGAGGACATGTTATTGCATCAATATTTGAACATTTAACATCACGCTTAAAATTTAGTATATATGTGAATGATGATTAAAATATTTCCTTCCTACTTCAAATTTAGTGCTAGTTTGCTTGGCTTACATATTTGCCTATAGTCCTAAATGCACTTCCAAAAACTAAACCTTGCCCCTTGATTTTACTTTGCTTCATAGAATGTCGATGTGGTGTGTTAGGGTGATCAGGCATTCTAAGAGTGTATATTTGATGGGTCGGTTTCTCCTTAATAAGCTACCATGCGAATATAATTTCATAGTATGGAATTTCAGATAACTGTCTCAGTTTGACGGTTTACTTACTCATTCAAGTCATCAGAGTTGGCTAAAAGAGTTTAACATGTTTTTTGAGATATGATCATCGGTAATCTTTAAGTTAGATGGTAAAATATGCATCAAATTTTAATGAGCGAACATTTAGATAACTTCTACTACATATACCAACGGCTGAGGTAAAGAATAACCAATATAATATCTAAAATAACACTTTCATTCATTAAAGTTCATATTTTTAGAATGCATTTTAGTATTTTCAGTTGTTTAAACCCATTTCTATGCTTCCTACAATTATCGATACTATTTGGTTTTTAAACGGTGCTATGAAGATTGCTGAGTCTGAAATTTAGATTACAGAGTAACCGCACACAGACAACTACTGAAAACCGAAATTCAATGGACAACCATTTCGTTCTGGCATAGGTTCCTCAACTGATCACGAACACGGCCCCATTTACAACCGAATCCAAGAAATCCAGGATTCACCTTGATGGTGTAGATCTAAGATTACTTAATTAGCATCCAGCGGCTTATTTTTCTAACTTTAGTCATTCTGAAAAACTTCTCAACCATAATCTATCACATTTAAGATGGATTGTGACTAGCAAGTGGAATCCAGGGAGCGCGCTACATCCTATTTGGGACTCATCGGCTGGATGTACCTGCATCCTAATGTTAATGTTCACAAGCTTATTCTAATTACACAATCCATTATGTTTATGTAAATATGACATAATGACATAATATTTACGATGACCCTAATATGTCTTTGCTTCATCTGAAGTAAAGTACATTTCTGACGAGTTTATTAAGTTAGAGAGTAAGTTTGACTACAACTAATCATTTTAGTTATGATGACAACGATGAATGGTTGCATATTGCATACAACAAGCGGTGAATTATATAATATATGATGATTTTCGAAAAAATAAGTTTTAATCATGAACTTGTCATCCTAGTTAGTTCAAATATTTTGACGTATCAAGATAATTTGGGTCATATTAAGAGAAATACGATGGTTATCGTTTTGTGAAAAGCCAAGTTTGATAAGCTTATTCGTCAATCCACTCTAAGAACTTTCATGACTGAAAGCTTTTGATTGTGGATTTCTTTAATCGGTCATTTATAATTTGATTTTTTTAATTTATAAACCTGTGTAGTAGATTAAAAACCTCAATGTGTATGTCTATGATTAAGCTAAATGAAAGACAAAACACAAATCATTGTTTAAAGCCAAGAGAAAAATTCTGAAATATTGATTAGTTTATAGGAAAAAAACGATCATCCAACAAAATGACAAAACGATTTTATCATCTTGAAATAAGCATGATAAACAACAGATTATTGTATACATAATGAATGAAAATGAATATCAACAGTGATATATTAAAAAACATTGCTATACAATACTCCATCTATAGCCCCTATAGGTTTGTAGCCGGTCACAAGCCCGGGTAAAAGAGGAGGGTTTGGAATGGGGTTAACAATCCCATCCCGTAAAAATAACCTTGCAAAAGGACGCTAATCAGAAAAAGACCATTTTGATCATTTTAACTCTGCCCTGGAAGTTGGAAGGTCTGTTATGATACCTCATGGTGAGAGCCAAGTTTATTCGGAAGCTACGAGACCGATGTCCCTTCTGACAACCAGAGCAACCATTAATATGGGTACATGGAATGTTTGCACAATATGGGAAACAGAGAGTGACATCCAAATAGCTGAAGATATGAAAAGACACAATCTGAAGATACTTGGAATAAGCAAAATTCAGTGGTTACAAGCTGGACAGTAAAGATTATTCTCGAGAGAAGTGCTATTATACTCTAGCCACGAAGAAAAGAATGCCTCATACACACAAACAGTAGCACTGATGTTGTCGTAAGAAGCATGGGAGGTACTTATAAGATAGGAACTCAGTATCACCAAAGCATTTTTCAAGACGGGGAAGTGAGGGATTACGATAAATGTCACCTGATGCTATGTACCCACCAACAACATCAACGAAGATAATAAAAACCAGTTCTACATGAGGCTGTAGTCAATCATCGAGAAATGCCCAGCAAACGACTTGCCCAATCTAATGAGTGACCCCAGCTACAAGATTAGAATAGACAGCACCGGATATGAAGACATCATGGGACGACATAGAGTAGGAGAAAGGAGCGAAAACGGTGAGAGATATACAAACCTATGTGCCTTCAACAAAATTATTATACGTGACACCATATTATCCCCCAAACGCATACACAAAGCTACTCAGGTTTCACCATACCACAATAACATAAACCAAATCGACCACGTTTGCATCAATATGAAGTTTAGAAGGACCATGAAGAGGGAAGAACAGGAAGAGGGGTTCATATAGCTTCAGATCACCATCTAGTGGTAGCCAAAATGAAACTGAAGCTGAAGAAGCACTAGATAACTGGAACAGCAGTATCACAAAAGTTTAGTACAGCCCTTATCCGGGACACAAATCAACTCAACAAATTCAAAATAACTCTCAATAATAAGTTTCAGGCATTTCACTATCTACTAGAGGAAGATGGAACTACTACGGAAGACAGCTGGAAGGAGATTAATGAAAAAATAGCTTCAACATATCAGGAGGTTTCGGGTCACAAGGAGCACCACCGTAATGAATAAACTTCTGTTAGTACTTTGGACAAGATTGAAGAAAGGAGGAGCAAGAAGATAGCAATAAATAACATGCGATCATGAACAGAAAAAACCAAAGCACAGGCCGAATACATCGAAGTCAACAAGCAAGTGAAGAGAAGTATTAGGTCAAACCAACAGAAATATGTGTAGGACCTAGCAATGACGACGGAAAAAGCTGCAAAAGAAGAAAACATGAAGCACCTTTACGATATAACGAAGAAGCTAGCTGGGTTACTCAGTAAACCAGAACAGTCAATCAAGAACAAGGATGGCAATCCAATTACTGAAGGGAATTAATAACGAAACAGGTGAGTAGAACAATCTGTAGAACTCTTGAATAGACCAGCCTAACTGAACCCACCAGTCATCTAAGCAGCAGCTATGGATAATCTCATAAACACCGACCCACCAACAGTCTGAGAAATTGAAATGGGCATCCGAAAAATCAAGAGTGGCAAGTCAGCAGGGCCAGAAAACATACCAGCTGAAGCACTGAAGACAGATATAGAAGCAGTTGCAACAATGGTAGTGCTATCATATTCTTCCAGAGTTCTGGAATTATTTTATCAGTAATATTCTATAGTTTTACTGTTGATAAGTTGTTATTTCTGTATTCTTATTATTCACAACTGTTAGTAGATGATTTTCGATGCAACGAAGTCTTCTCATTGATTAGCTGGTTATAATCTATCAAAATATCGGTTCAGAGTAAATAGAATCACCAATCAATCAATGCCAGTTGCCCATAGTGGAATATAGGCTACCGATGAACATTCACCAACCAACTCTATCCCGGACATTCCTTTCAAGTCGTTCCCAAGCGCTATTCATACTTGTCATATCTGCTCCCGATTCTCGGCTCAACGTGTTCTTTAGTCTTCCTCTTTTCTTTACACCTTGAGCATTCCAAGTTAGTGCTTGTCTTGTAACATAGTTTGATGATTTCTTCAATGTGTATCCTATACACCTCCAGCGTCTTTTCCCAATTTATTTATTAGTTAGAAGTCGGTTTGTATGTTCCAATAGAATGTTGTTACTGATGATGTCTGGCCAATGGATCTGAAGTATCTTGTACAAACAACTGTTTATAAGTACTTATATATTTTGGATGATGCTTTACGTAGTTTTCCAAGTTTCAGCTCCATACAATAGAACCGTCTTGATGTTTGTATTGGAAATTCTGACCTTGATGTTGACTGACAGCTAGTTTGAGTTCCAGATGCTTTTCAGTTGTAGAAACGACACCCTAGTCTTTGTAGTCCGTGCCTTCACCTCTGCATCAGATCCTCCTTGTTTATCGATGATGCTACCTAGGTATGTAAAAGTCCCCACATCTTTCACAGATTTTCCGTCGAGTGCAATCGGATTGGTGCTCATTGTTTTGTATCAATGAATTTTACTTTTCCATTTGTGTACGTTGATGTCTATTGCTGGCTGCAGAGGCTGCTGCTACACTGCCCGTCTTCACTTGCAATTGTCGTTGCGTGTGAGATAGAAGAGCTAGGTCATCTGCAAAGTTTGAGTCGTCTAGTTGCACCCATGTTGTCCACTGTATTTCATGATTCCCTTGAGATGTTCCAGTTTTCATAATCCAGTCAGCCAACAGCAAAAATGAAAGGGCGAGAGTAATCAACCCTGTCTGACACCAGTCTTCACTTCGAATGAATCTGTGAGCTGCCTTCAATGCTTAATTTTGCAGTGTAGTCCGTCGTAAGAATTCCGCATTATATTGATTAAGTTCTCAGGTACACCATGATGTCAAAGAGGACTCCAGAATGTTCTCCTGTCTACATTGGCGAATGTTTTCTCATAGTCAAGTAAGTTGATGTAAAGTGGTGAGTTCTATTCAGTTGATCGGTCAACAATGATCCGTAGCGTCGCGATTTAGTGGGTACATGATGGATCCTTACGGGATCCGGCCTGTTGATCATTAAAGTTGAACATCGACTGGATCTTCTATTCGGTTAAATAACACTCTATTGAAGTTTTTTTCTGGTACTGTGGTAGAGTGATGCCTCTGTAGTTCTCACATTTGCTAAGATCTCCTTTCTTTGGTATCTTAGTGAGAGTGTTGAGCATCGTTGCAGTTGCTTCTATATCTGGATTTAATGCCTCAACAGATATGTTGTCTGAACCTGCTGACTTGCCACTCTTGATTTGTGGCATGACCGTTTTGATCTCTTCAACTGTTGGTAAGTCGGTGTTTATGGGAAGATTTGTGCCTGTTGCTTCAATGACTGGTAAGTGTAGTCGGTCTGGTCTATTTAAGAGTTCAATGACAATATCCTGGGTTTATGAAACTGCTTAATATTGGTTACAAACTGTTAATCTTGAAATTTAAAGCAGATTATTAGTACAAGCTCTATGTAAATTTATTCAATAGGTCAATATTTTCATTAGGGCATTTTGATTGAAGCTATTTGAAACTATTTCAGAGTTCATTAAATGTATCGCGCTCTGAACCTTCGGTCATTTTTCTGATCATTTAATGGTTGGGTACTTTCTATTAAAATGTAAATTTTATTTCACGTCCTACATTTACTGGATTCGTATGTCGAATTCTAAATATTGAGCTGCACTATACTAGCACGTTTATTTTATGCGGTTGTGGATAATTCCAGTCACTTTTCGCTAATCATTTTCTAATAGTATTTAAAAATATTTGATAAACTGTATTCTGTTGAGGACAATAAATAGTCTGATGGTGGAAGACCTACTCTTGTAATTTTTGGTTTGCATAATAGTTGAACCATCAGGTAACCGTAATTGTCTATTTACTATGCGATAAAAAGTTATATCGTCATCTATTATTCTTCTGCTACAAAATAACCCAACTATTATTAGGATAAAATATTCTCTGAGTCGACTTCTTTTATGAATATCAATAATTAACATTCAACCTCTGATTTCAGCATTCTTTTTTACTCAGGATATCATGGTATATATTTGTTATGTCGCTAGAATTTTTGAGGGTTGCGTGAGCGAACGCTATTACCGATACTTGTACCTCAGACGTATACCGCGACTTGCTTCCCTTCCCAGCCAGCAGCTATTACAAAAGACTAAGCTTGTAGGAAGATTGTATTGTGGAGCAAAAGTGAGACGAGAGAATAGTCAACTAGCAAACCAGTGAATTTGTATTTTCAAATACATTGATTTTTTTATATTAATCAATTTACAATGATTATTCATTAAGTGAAATCAATAACATTTAATTAATACAATCAAATACTGTCAACTGTATTTTTAGGGATTATGAATCCCTAACACCTCCCCCTTGTTAGTAACGCACTGCTTCGGGATTCACTTGTAATCGCACTGTCTTCCGCCGGCATCGTTCGGACATTCTAATTGGTAGTAATTTTGGTTTAGGAGTCTTATTTATTTGCTTGTTTTCATAATTGGGCAAATTAAAAGTGTCCAATAAAATATCCAACGGCATTGTTGTTGTTGTACTCGGTCCGGACACTTTTCTCTTGCGTAATTGGTTAAAATGTCTCATCCATTTGTCCTTTCCCACAGTCACTTCATACAATACTGTCCCCTGCCTTCTTGTCACATATCCTTCTATCCATTTATTCCCTTGATGCCGGTAATCCCGAGCGAATACTGGCGTACCAACTTCGAATCCTGGGGAGTTTGTGCGAGTTATTGGGTATCTCTGCTGGTAGCATGGCGTAATGAGTCGTCTTCAACTTTCGGTTCATCAAGGCTTCGGCGGGTGATACCTTATTAGGAGTAGCATCATTTGGTGTTGTGCGATAAACCAACAAGAAGCTTTGTAGACTATCAACAACCCCCTCCCCTTTTGATTTCAACAGTGCCCTTTTGAATGTGTCGACAAAACGTTCAGCCTGTTCATTAGACTGTGGGTAGTAGGGCGGTGACCTTAGGTGGTTGAGTGCATGACGGCGACAAAATTCTTGAAATTGTTCCGACGTAAACTGAGCCCCGTTATCTGATACCAATGTGTCTGGTAATCCATGGCGCGAGAAAATCTCCGTCAGTATTTGCAAAGCTCTATTGGTAGATGGTGGCACTACGGGAACAATTTCTGGCCATTTTGAATAGGCATCTACTAGTACGAGATATGTGATACCATTTATTGGACCAGCGAAATCTATGTGTAAGCGTGTCCATGGTTTTTCTGGTTCTGGCCAGGGTACTGGGTCTATTAATTTACTCTGTTTGGCAGCTAACTGACAATTGTAACAGTCTTTTACGAAGTTGGTGATGTGCTTGTCCATTTTTGGCCAATAGGCGAAGCTTCGTGCAATGGATTTCATTCGCCGCACCCCGGGATGTCCGATATGAAATTGACGCAAGACCTTGGTTTGCAGAGATTTCGGTATTACCACACGCTCACCAAACATTAGGCAGTCATCGACAATGCAGAGAGAGTCTCGTCGGCAAAAGAATTCTTTCTCATCATCATCTAAGTTCTTTGGCTACCTGGTTGTGATAAATTGTTTAACTTTCTGAATTATGGGGTCTCTGAGCGATTCCTGTTTAACATCGCACACGGTCACTGGCAACTGTCGAATGGCACTGGATAAGTAATTTACAGCATAATCCTTAACAATATTCCCCTGAATAACTGTCATGTAATCCTCAAATGTTTTCAGATTTTATTCATGTTAAGTTGTCATTTCTTAGATGTCATTACAAACAACTGTAGGGATCGTAGCATTAACATTTTATTGAGTCAGATATAATAAGTCATGAGCAGACATTACTATGATCACAGTGATTTACGAAAACCAAACACGTTAATTACCATTAAATACACTTTTATGGATTATTGACTCGTTTTAAAGTAAGGTAAAAGCTATAGCCGATGAATTTAAGAATGTTACGTCATATTTGATCAATCTAATGGGCTGATTAAACTGTGTTAACCAAACTGCAACAAGACTATCAGTTCATGTGACTCTCCATTAAGTGAATTGTGTTTTATCTCATTGTTGAGTGCCTACTCCAACCATCGAGCATCATAAAGGTTATTTCAGAATTAAGAATGTTTCAAAAGCTTAATTACTTGAAGAAAGTCTTTAAGGTGTAATTCAGTTTAACAATCAAGATTTGATATTAGCCGATAGACACAATAGTGAAAGGTAGCTTTGGTAGTTGCCAAGCCAAGCAAACATAATTTGAAGTATTATTTACAAACAGCCAGTTATTCAATGTACCCACATTCACATCAAAAACAATTTAGTTAATCTAATAACCCAGATTACAATAGAACAAGAAAGAAATTAAATGTTAAGAAAACACTTCATTTAATTAAGGACAAAGGTAATAAATATAAGAATTACATTGCATTTCAATTTATGAAGATTAAACAGTATTCTTTTATTTCAAGTGTATAGCTGATCGCCATTGTTTATTCATTATGCCATTTTTTAATTATCTGATTAAATTATTGATATACTATATCATTAGTTCGTCGTAACTGGCTCTGAAAAGAATGTCCAGTTATGATAATGAAATAATTGACGAAAGCACTGCATTCACTTTTGTTCGTGTATGTCTGTATCGAGTTAAAGTTTGCATGTATGCAAAAAATGCATAGTTTGATAAAGAACTAGATTATATGGAAATAATCTTAATAGTCCACAGACTATCGAAGTCAGTATGACTTGAAATGAAAGAAAACTATGAAGCCTATTAACAACATTGTGTTCTCCGTGCTGGATAGTTTAATTAACTTGATGTACATGATAATAATTAAACCATACAACTCAGGAAAGAGAATAGTCAAAGATGCATCTGCTTAATCTATATATCTTCACAACTATGAAACCATTTTGAGCAAAATCATATAATCCTGTATTTCTCACTCAAACTAACTAAGTAAAGTAGTCGCGATTAATTGGTTAGTATAACCGTAAATAATAATTATGAAGGGATTTTTGCTCAAATCTATAACAGTTTCACTTTACTATTACGTTGAAGAATATATTACCACTTTTTACTTATTATAAACTTAGTAATGAACATAATATTGTGTCTAAAGAGAACGCAATAACTTTCTATAGTGTAATAAAATGAAGCGTGGTGGAACATGTATCGATGAGCCAGATAGTGACGTTGAGTATCTAAGTGGCTAAAAAACCAACGTTAAACGATCGGAGGTAGAGAGTAGACAACTTTGTTTATCTTACACAAAGCATACAACTGAGGCAGATCATAGGTTTAACCTTGTAGGCGCTTTTAAAGATTTGTACAGGAGCTGTCAAAACGAATCAGTAATTTTGTCAAAGCCTTGGCAGTTAGAAATTTATGTGTGCACAAAACAATTTTTAAGAAGTTGAATCTATTTTGATAATTTTCATTTATGTTCATTAATTGATAACATGATCATCATTAGTCTCCATTTCTAAATACAAATCCCTTTGCAAGTAAATGTGTGACTAAGTTGTTCGAAATATATGGTACAAACACATCACATTTTACAAAACAACACTGTTTTCACGTTATACTCATAGATCTGCCAAATTACTGTTTTTTTTTTTCATTTTGATAGTTTTAAAATTAGCTATACTGCTTGTTGATTCGCATTGTACGTAAAGAGTGATTTCCGGTTTGATAACGTTTTTGGCCAACATTATTACTTAAATCTATTAGTCAACGCTCATTTCCTGTATTGTATCAATAAACCATTAATCAGCTAGTTCGTCAATTATAATCCTCCATACACTATTTTTAAATATATTTCCGTAAGTTTCTATTTCACTATAACTTACAGCAATGGTGTTTCGAACGTCTTCAAAGTCGCTATTATCATCTGCTTGCTGTTTTACCAACCTAGATTTCACATCTGATTGATTCCGCAGACTAGTCATGTAGATCCTACTGTCACTCAGTGTTTTCTCGTTAATTTATTTAAATACTATTCTTCGTGCTTCAGGGTATTACTTTCTCTGTCCCCAGTTACTGCTTTCTATTATTTTTATATTCAACTATTTACCCTCCAGTTTTGTGCTTAAGCTGTTACATCCAAGCTCTGTAAACGAATTAGTTGAAAAGATGATTATTTAGTTGGTTGGATTTCATCAAAGATTAATGTTGCTATGGTACTATTTAAAGCCATGGAGCACTGGACAGCAGATTCTTCCTAATATGGGAGTCTTAAGCAGTGCACACCCTAGATCCCACTCCAGGTTGATAAATGCTGGATACTACATCACTGAGGGGCGTCTAGTGGTAAGGTTCAAGCCTTCATCAAATTGTGATACAGCGCGACGAATCAAGGGTGAGCACTGCCGAAGAGCCCTGTGAAAAGACGAAAGAGCTGTCCAGTGTTCCAGTGGTACCCTACTAACAACAGTCTACGACGAATACAATCAATCAAAATTAATGCCAATTATCAGAAAAATACCTCAATTCAGTGAAAATATTCACACGATTTATTAACCCTTATTCGTTCTAGCATGTCACGTTAAAGATAATATTTTCATAGCAAACAGAAAAAAATAAACCTATGCCCGAATACAAACTACTTGAAATTGGTGATTTCATTTAACTCAGAATGCGATCCCATTAGAATTACTATCAGTCCTAAGCCCGGATAAAAGAGGAGGGTTGGGAATGGGGTTAACAATCCCATCCCGTAAAAATAACCTTGTAAAAGGACGCTAATCAGAAAAAGACCATTTTGATCATTTTAACTCTGCCCTGGAAGTTGGAAGGTCTGTTATGATACCTCATGGTGAGAGCCAAGTTTATTCGGAAGCTACGAGACCGATGTCCCTTCTGACAACCAGAGCAACCATTAATATGGGTACATGGAATGTTTGCACAATATGGGAAACAGAGAGTGACATCCAAATAGCTGAAGATATGAAAAGACACAATCTGAAGATACTTGGAATAAGCAAAATTCAGTGGTTACAAGCTGGACAGTAAAGATTATTCTCGAGAGAAGTGCTATTATACTCCAGCCACAAAGAGGGACGGTTCTATTGTATGGGGCTGAAACTTAGAGAACTACGTAAAGCATCATCCAAAATATATAAGTACTTATAAACAGTTGTTTGTACAAGATACTTCAGATCCATTGGCCAGACATCATCAGTAACAACATTCTATTGGAACATACAAACCGACTTCTAGCTAATAAATAAATTGGGAAAAGACGCTGGTGTATAGGATACACATTGAAGAAATCACCAAACTATGTTACAAGACAAGCACTAACTTGGAATGCTCAAGGTGTAAAGAAAAGAGGAAGACTAAAGAACACGTTGAGCCGAGAATCGGGAGCAGATATGACAAGTATGAATAGCGCTTGGGAACGACTTGAAAGGAATGTCCGGGATAGAGTTGGTTGGTGAATGTTCATCGGTAGCCTATATTCCACTATGGGCAACTGGCATTGATTGATTGGTGATTCTATTTACTCTGAACCGATATTTTGATAGATTATAACCAGCTAATCAATGAGAAGACTTCGTTGCATCGAAAATCATCTACTAACAGTTGTGAATAATAAGAATACAGAAATAACAACTTATCAACAGTAAAACTATAGAATATTACTGATAAAATAATTCCAGAACTCTGGAAGAATATGATAACACTACCATTGGTTTAATAATTTTCACATACGTGTATAAATATTACTGTAGACTAGAGTAAAGCCTGAAGACGATCTAATGGAAAATAATATTGTTCGTCTATATGTGATGTTCATCTTCAAAATTTTTATACAATAATGACGTAACAAATTGAAAACGTATAGCTACATACCTCATACCTCTTCTTCTCTGTTATTTTCATTGATTTCAGCCTTTTGTACCACTACACTTGGAAATAATCTGATTTTGTCGCATTACACACTTAGAAGCCAAAATTTACGTTTTCTAATTACAGTGTAATTTATCAGCAAATATATGTTTGACGATAGTAATATTGTGATTTCACTAATCGCTTCTTTTTACATATTGGCTTCAAAATTATTCTAGAAAGTTTAGTATTTTTTGTGTACCTTAAAAATCTATTTAAGTGTTTTAGCACTGATATAAACACAAGCATGATATGATAATTACAAAATCTATTTTAAACAAAATATCAGACTAATTATTAAAAAAAATTAATTTGATAAAAATGTATGTTTTTTTGTGAAGAGTAACAAAAGTATTTGATAGATAAATCAGATCGTGATAAAATTAAAAATTACGATTTCGATTATTGACTTATGAATACATTTTTAAGTTTGTGTGACTGCAGTTTTTAAACTTTTAGTTCTTATCGAAGTGATTAACGTTTTCTCTCAAATAAATCCATCACTAATCGTGTATAAAAATCAATTTTTCGAAAATTGACTTCATTAATCAAAATAATGTAGTTCAGTTTCATAACTGATAAATCTAAAAGGAAAACCAGAAACAAAAGAAAAAGTTAGTTATATGAAAAATATATGAGTCTCAACATTTTGAAGAAATCTATTTTTTGTAAATTTATATTACTAAAAAATCATAGGTATATGACTAAGTAGTTATCCATAACGTCATTTTTCTTACAGTAGTTTACTGTATTACTGAGATTTCATGATACTGACGGTGTTGGGGATGAGTTGAAAACTGTTTCCGAATTCCATGTTTGTTCATATCATAGGAAACAATACTGTGCTTTAGAAACCTTATACTGATTTGGTAACTGAACTGTGTGTCATTAGGGATAGCATAGAGATAACTCTATGTTTATATTTTCGCTATCAAAACAGTGACTTTCAACCCTAAGAAAATTATGTTGTAAATAAGTACTCATAATGAAAAACTAACATTTATGATATTTATTTGATTAACTTACGTCATTCAACAACAAACTGTAGGACAGTAATGAACGAAAAATATTCTTTTCGATAAATTCTCGTCAGGTTCTACATTTGTAAATCTGAATTAATTAATAATCCAAAGTGAATAGCCAAGTATAAGGCAGAAATATCTTTTAAAATTACAGTCTATAAATTCGGAATTGTATGCAAAATAAAATTATTTGTGTCCAAATGATAAGTTTGCTATGGTAACTTCAATTAGTTTATGCGAAACGGCTGTCTACTGCTTTCTGGTTTTTAGTGGCTATCTAAATTAGGTTAATTGATGATATCAAAAGTTCTAATTCAGCAATTTCTACGATAATTAGTCATTAATTAAAATGAATTTAGCAAAAATTAGAGAGAGAAAAGTAATTGTGATGAATTTTCGATATTATGCAAAGAATTAAGTATCCATAATGAAGAACATTGTGGTTCAAGATATTTAATAATAATAATAATAATAATAATAATAATAATAATAATAATAATAATAATAACTATTATTACGGTGAATACATTTAATCTCCTCTCTAGACCGCGTCATAAACTATAAGTTCGGCAATACTGATCTACTTTTTATTCTATAGTAAAATAAAGAAAATTCTATTTGTCATTAAAAATCAGAGCACTCAATTGAGGTCAATTTGTGACGAATACAAACAATAAAAATGTATTGTTTTTAAAAGTGAAATTATCTTGATAAGGAAAAAAGATCGATAAAAACTACAACTCTGTCGAGATAGGCTACTTTATCTTAGAAACTTCACACCGTTTAAAAACTCTATTTTGTAAGATTACTATGCATACAGAAGAATGAATTGAGTAAATGTTTAGTTAACAATTGCAAAAAAGACATTCTGAAATCCTTAACAAGACACCACAAAGTAGCACGATAATCCCGTAAATCCGTTCATTAAAAGAGCCTAGATTATTAAATTTAAATCTGCTTAATTAATACACCAGTGTTTTGAAATTAATTTGTAACAAAACATGTGGCAACGTCCTCAGGTTTGGTCTCAGGAAATTTCAGGTTCTATTAATAGATATAGATCGACTAAACTTGGTTACGATTTTTATTGGGCTTAAACAACGAATGTGCAAAAAAAGAACGTTTCGCAAGTAGTGACAAATGTGATCTCATTTGTATCAAATATAAAGTTAGAATAAAGCTTCTTAGCAGGTCATTTTTTCGCCAGAGGGCTAAGTACACCACCGAATACTATATCACAGTTGACATAAATATGCACTTAGTAGAACTCCTTCAGTTTTTGAGTCCCGTAATTTCACTGATAGGGGCAAACTGTGATTTCGAAATATTTAGGGGGGAAGACATATCTCGAGACCATCAACGGTTTCAGAGGAAAATCCTTCGTTCTGATCTACAGTGTAATAGGCAAACTAGAACCATGAGATTCAACATGAAGTGAAGTCAACTACACTACCATCAAATCATTCCATTCGGGGAAACATTGAAATTCAAAGATTAACGAACGAGAATGAGTTGTAACCCAGTAGAGTAGTCGAATAAAAAACATCGTTGTTATAACCTTTGATAGAATAACTTAGCATGGAAAGGCACAACATTGAAATTTATGATTTTATCAACGAACCAAAAACAGCCTTAAAAACTAGCAGTATCCCGATCAAGCAATAGACGTTATGTGAAGATGATTCCAAGGTAAAAATCCACGTAAACTAATAATAAACTAGGAAAGACTTCACTGTCAATTGAATTGTTTAGATCTCAGATAAATAAATGAAGAGTGTAAACACTTACTGACGTATTTTAGAGAAAATACTTGGGATAATTAAATGAAAGTTGCAAATCCAATATCTTATCCGACTGTTTTTTTTTATCAGAAATAGTTAATAATGAACATTTTTTGATGTGAATGTATATTTAATTATGTAACTGGAGTAATTATCATTATGAAGTAAATGGAGTGCTAATATACCCTATTAACTATTGTCGGTGAATCATAGGGTGAATTTTATGCACTTGATTAGAAACCTCATTATCCGTATACAGTACATGTTAGATCAAGCTGTTAAAACAGTTTATATTTTCCTAACACAGTAAAGTCTTTGATAAAAGTTGCTCCAGCAACTAATCCTGAGTTTCACTGCGAAGTACAAGATGCACATATAATCATCATGCAAGCAGTAAGAATGTGGGAAGTACATTGCCTTACGAAATAGTATTGACCAGAAGAGTCTTAAGCAATGCAGTCAAAAGTTACGTTTTATGAAGAACTTATAAGCACCTGTAATGGGTGTAATAATTGATTTGATACTAAGCACAATTCTGAGGGCAAAAGACATGAGTTAGTTGTGAAATACAGAGATAGTTTTGAATAAAGAGTTATTCACTGCATTATTCCACAAAATAACTACTGAACTGGTAATCAACAAAGACCAACACCGATACAATACTAAGTGTTTGTAATGATATCCTACATCCTTTGATTTTCGATACCAGTGGTAGGCGAAAATAATTTACACATTAGATGTTTTGTATTTCGAACATACACAAATAGTCAACAGTGTTCCCAAGGAATAAGATTATCTAACGATCATCTGAATATGGTTGTCGAACAAAGTAAAGTATGTTCGTCAAAAGTAATCACATCCAACTATATGGTAAGATGACAAGCTTGTTAAAGGACGATATTACAAGTCGCTGAGAATGGATAGTCCAAATCACCTTAAAGTAAGACAAATCCAGATTTAGAAGTTTGAGAAATGAAACTATTTTAGGGTGTACAGATGTCGAAGTCCTTGTGAAATGGTAACTGAAAGCCCACTCTAAGAGAATGGGACATATGTTGTCAAAAGTTAATTAATTAATCCGTCTATTGAAGCGATATGTCTTGGTTCTCTGCTTGTTATTGTGATAGTAGTAACTAACAGAATATCCAAATCAAATTGTTTGAGACGCCAAGTTATTTTAATCCAACGTAATCAACGGCTTGGAAAATACATGAACGAATTGTAGAAAATAGGATTTAGGTTGAAAGGAAAGTAGGGCCAGTTCGTCGTCCTTGATTGCTAATTTAACATTGGCTGAGATATCGACCGGTCCAGACTGCCTTTTGTTGACCAAAGGCAGTAAGTTTAGTTTCAAGGCCTGTCACTCATATTAGCCAATAGAATTGCTAACAGTGAGGCAGTCGACAGAAAATCAATATACTGGTCTGTGAGATTTTTTCTAGTTTTAATAAATTCAAGCATTAATTTTAAATAAATATATCAGGGAAAATTATCTTGCAATTTTTCTGAGGTCATCACGTATATGTTGCAAAGCCTATGATTTGACGACCCCTGTCTTGTCGATTGACCAATCGATTTTTCTCTATCCATTCATAACATAGGCCCAAATTGAATCGAAATATCTTGATCATTTGACTTTAGGTTGTCTGTTTTGCGGTATACTACAAGTCGCGCTCTAATGCTTAGCTTGGATTTCGGTATCGTATGCTTGAATTATTACTCGAATAATTGACAAATAATGCGTGTAACACGATATTTATGGATTAGTAATTTACCTGCTCGCGTTACTGAACAAGATATTCGTGATGTTTTACAGAGGTAGTGTATTTCGAAATCCGGAAAGTTTTTAAAATTGGATATATTATTTTCATTGTTGTGCACTTCTGTTTGCTATGCATGCCATTCGGATTTAAGCAGATGGATTTATACTTTGCTCCGTTTTCTTTTCAGTCATGGCAAAATCCAAAGTGTGCGAATTCATGAGCATGAAGGAAGTTATGGAGCTGTTGTTGCATTTGTTGACACCAAATCTGCAACTCGAGCAGTGGAAAGCACAGTCCGATTAAAAAAGGTGAATCTGTCTCTTCAGTACTGTGAATCATCTGGGATACCTGGAACTAACAATTCTGATCATCTTACTGCACCAACGGATTATACTCAAACTACAAACACTAGGTAAAGTCTCTCTATGACTGTAATTGATATTAACTTACCAGCCTTTTACAATCAGATGTAAATTATTCACAACAAAAAAGTCGGTCTGTGAGTACAGTCAGTGATTCAAGTTCTGTGTTTCATGATCCAGAAAACAACGAACAATCTGATACTTGGTATTTTTCTCGAAATCCGTTTAATTGATGCTTTTGTTAAAATAGTTTGTCACATATAATAACAAATCGGAACTATACTGTTGATTCTAAAACTACTAACATGAATGTCAGTCCTCGTTTTCAAAATGAGCATCGTGGATTAAAAATAAGCCACCTCCCCCTTCGTTCATCCGACACAAATTTACGTGAAGGATTATTTCATGAATACAAAAAACATGGAAAAATTACTTCAGTGTTCGTACGTGGACAGGATGAAGAACGTATTTGCATAATAACATTTAAAAAAAGTGAGGATGCTGAGAAAGCTCTGGCTTCTTCAAAGGGTAAGGTGTTTTTCGGTACCCAAATATCAGTTCAACCTCATGAAGGCTTAAGTAAGTCTAATGTTTGTAACTAGGTATGCCATTTAGACTCAGAGGATCCTGATTTGTGTCCTCCTGAACATGCCTTGGATGAGTACCACCCCAAAGCTACGAAGACATTATTCGTTGGGAATCTTTGTTCAGGCACCATTACACAAGATGAACTTCGTCGTACTTTCCGTGGTTATGGTGAAATAATCGTATGCTTAAATTCAATAATTTTTTAACCCTAACAGGAAATAGATATAAAGATTCAAGCAAATCAACCAGGAACATCATATGCATTTATTCAATACGGGGATATAAAAAGTGTCGTCCGAGCCTTAAAAGAGCAAGAAGCCATCCGTGTTGGTGGTAAACCTGTTAAATTAGGTTTCGGCAAAAGCCAACCGACGAATGTCGTATGGCTCGATAACTTGTCACCTACCATCAATGAAGCTTTTTTATCAAGACAGTTTGGCCGGTATGGTCAGTTGAGTCATGTAGTTTTGGACAGAAAATCAATGCGAGCTCTTTTATATTTTGACAATGTTGAGGTTGCACAGCATGCTGTCAATGAAACTCGCAATCGGGCCCTCGTAGGTCGCAAGGTTCAAATTGATTACGCAGGATACGAGTGTCAAGTTGCCTTTATGAAAAAACTGGCGAAGCATGGTAGCTTTGGACAAGTTTACGAAAATTACAAGTGGGTTTCGTAGCTTACGTTTTACCCATAATTCTCTTCAACTTCTTACTAACGGTTCTTTCTTGTTTAGGGAGCGATTACAAGAAGTGTTGTCACTCTTGCCTTATGGGAGTGTTATTCCTTATCTTGGGGATCGGCAAAGGTAAGCTAGAAATCTAATAACTGTCATCTATTTCAATTAATTTTGCTTGTTGCCGTAAATTTGGTCCCTGTTGTGTTTAGCATTCTAATGCATTTCAAGTTACCATTCGTGTTGGTTGTGAAGTGTTTAGAAGGAATTTCATCGTCAGATTATACTAGATTAAATAGATGATTAGCGTTTTACTAATAATTTACCACGGGCTTCCATATGGCGTTGATAATCGTCTATTATAAATTCGAGTTTCAGGCGGTTTCGGTAATTTTACATGAGTTCATAGCATTTTTTCTATCTTAAACTGGTTAGGTAAGATGTGACTTACTTTCATTACTTCTTTATTCAGCTATTTGATTCCGCTTTCTACTGCAGAACTCATCTTTTATATTTACCGACTTATTCTCCCTCAAATTGGTAGCTTTAAATTATTTCATAACTTTCCACGCTTCTTGAACCATATTCTATATGTTCACACTCCTTGTTATTATTATTGTTATGAAAGTAACTTTTAATAATGTGGTGTTAATCTTGCGGTGCCACAAACGTATGGCGACTTGAACTGATGTACACATGTGCCAGGCTCTATGTTGATCATCCATACATACGTCGATTTGTTAAGTAAATTAAGGGACAAATTCCATTCTTAGGGCTTTCAGCAAGAACTCTTTCACAGCGTGGGCATCTGGGAGGTCGTAATCACCTTCATACTTCTATCAAAACTTCATTCCAACCTGTTTACAACAAATTCTTCGCTTCTGGTAGTCACTGCTTTCATTCTCAACCCTGATCTTTTTCCCACACTTAAAACTAGTGGTCCGGTTCCGCGAAGAGCTTTTCCAGGCTTCCTGAATTTCTTGTTAGAGCTTTTACTGTGCGAACTCTGTCAACTTAGCCAACAGTCCTCACCAACCAAAACCCATGAATATATCACAATTTATGTATATTGTGTCTCAGTAACATTCATACAGAACCTTAGCGTAGTTACCTAATTAGTCCAGCGCGATATGCTTCGTTTATCTGGGGATCTAATAGCTAACTCTTGTTGCCTTGCTGGTATAAGTTTAGCACTACGTTTGCGAGCAGAGCAGGCACTTACCTAAATGTATCCCTGTTGACAGTAACCTATGCGTTGTTTGTCTAAACGGCAAAGTAAAAACTTGAAGGATTAAGGACACACTCCTATACCTTTGAGCTGTTTCCGTCTATGCCCTCTTTCACTGATGAATTAGCAGATGAAGTCTGCGGGTAGTTCTCAAACTTCCTTTGGAAAGGTAACTGCTCGGACAGAGTAATAATAGCAGAGCATTTTGCCGCCAAAATCACCTGGATAAATTAAGCCGAAAAGCATTTAGGTAAATTTTTGGCATATCAGGCCGATGAACGTATAATGGAGGCCGCCTTCTCCAATTGTGTTCACGTTACCGTTTATCCATAGCAAGGACAGCATAAGGAGAAACATTGTCCAAACTAGTTACTTTCAATATCAACTGAACGATAGACACAAACAAACCATATTGGCATCTACTGTCGTTGGAGAAACTCCATAGAGGATTGCCTCTCATTTCGTGGTATATATTTGGATTATGACCATGCCCTAATAAGGACACACATTTACATGCTTTTTACAGAACTCAAAAAGGTTATAACTAGGAAACCTCTTGTTTGCCAGTGTGTGAACAAAAAGCCAAGATTGCATTCTGAGAAGAATTTTTTGAACACTTAGTTGATCATAATTAGAAAATGTATCCCAAAGAAACTTGGAAATGTTTTGAAGTAGCTGTGACTGTAACAACGATATATGCATCCAACCTAAATTCGAAGACTAGGAAAGGTGAATAGGTTCTGGATGCCCCTACTGAAATGATGGATATTGACAAACCCATTCCATTGGGTTCGGAGAATGATGGCAAGCTACTACTACTGAAACGTAGGCTAACAGAAAGTGTACGCACGGATCGTGAGCAATAGTGATGATGAAGGCAAAATGGATGGAGATGACTCCGGCGACAGATAATGTTGGACAGCTGTTTCGACTTATTAGAGAAGTCGGCTGTTAGTGAGACTATTTCAGAAATGGATAGGTCTATGATTCACTTCAAATCTATAGGTTAGACCGATGGATGGAACACTTTCAAGAATAGTTCAACTGACTTCTATCTACTCTTCACTTACTGAGTATCGATAAACTACTACCTGGGTGAAAAATTGTCGCATATCCTCCAACTGTTAATGAAGTTGAAAAGACAACAGCTTCTAGAAATAGCGTAGGGGTGTTTACAAACGTCCAACAATAGTAGTATTAGTTGACTTGAAAGCGACGTTTGACTCAGTAGGTCGAGGTTCTATGACAGTGTTTGTGATTGACAGATATATCTCGATGGTGAATAAACCTTATACAGGCTATATTAGAACACCACTGGTTGAGTTAGAGTTAATGGCAAAACGTCATGGGAATTGTCAACCTCAAATGGTGTCCATAAGGATTGTCTCTTATCTTCTCTTTTATTTAATCTCGTCACAGATGTTCTCCTCGAATTCACACTTTCTTCATCTAACTTCGGAATATGATCTGTTTCGAGGAAGCCCACTTGTCTACTTAGAATACGCAGACGATATGACCCTACTCGGTGATGACTTTGACAATATACATAGTTTGCTGAACACCTTGAGTAACAATGCACACATATTTGAGATGTGTTTTTTCCGTCAATACATACGAAATGTTATTTGAGGTATGGTGTACATCATTGGTTATAATGGTGAATGGGAGTGAATTATTTAAATGCGTAAACCACTTAGTTATCTCAGGAGTCTGCTCAGCTCTGATATGTCGGTACCTGACGAAATCCCAACTTGAATTTGTAAAGCTCGTTTGTCTTTAGCCAACTTGTTTTACTTGTTAGGTAGACGAGATATTGGTTTTTGAACGAATGGCCGAGTGTACTGGTTAACAGTTCACTCAGTTCTAACCTATGAATGGTACAACATAGGGTATGAAAATAGAAGATTTGCGAAGACATCAGGTCTTTCATCACAAATGTCATGGAAGTATGGCCTGTAATTCATGGAATAGGTGAATGATCGATATTGGTGTTAGACAGTATTTGGAAAACATGACAGATCAGTAGGAGAGATGTTAAACTTCCATCGATTGAGATGGTTGGCACATGTGTTTTGTATGCCTAACCACTGCTTTCCTCGTTGCGAGATTCTGACTGGTGTAGGAGAAGGATGTACGAAGGGTAGGGGCGGCCAAAGTAAAGCGTTGCATCAATCTATGAAGTTTTTGACTGTTGATCTAAGGCAGGAAGGTAGATTGGGAGTATCTGTTTGAGGTATGTGTGACAATTGTGATGAGTTGCTAAAGAAACTGGGTGGCATGACACAGAATCGGTCAGTGATTCAAGTGTCCTAACTGTTTATATTATTCTAAACATTATGTTCCATCATTTTTCCGTGTATTCGTCTGCTTCATTCTTATTGAATTATATTATCCTGTTAATCGTGTATATTTGATCTCGTCGCACTGATGTGGTAGCTATGCGCATATGCGTCTGGTCCTACGTTGTTCATGCTTGAGTTACTTTAAAGCTCTTATTAAGTATGTGAATTGCAGAAGATGAATTGTAATCATGTTTTTTGTTCTTATTGTGTGCTCACATGGTCCGCTAAGTAAATGTTTGCATGAGTGCTGATTTTCAATATGCAAATGTAATTTTCAATTGCTAACTTCAACGTATTCATCTTTGCATAATCTTCGGCTATCCTTAATGTGTCTGAAGTTTCCGCAGGTTCATTAGATGAACGCAATTTTGGAACCTATTGATAAAAGTGATGTTGATGTTGACACATACTGGAATTAGTTACACGAGTTGAATCTTGGGTTGTACTTAATGCGAATAATATTCTTAATGTTCTAACTTTCTTGATGTAATCATGACGTCTAGTTTAGCATAATAAATAGTTTAGAGCGTCATCCACTTTACATATCTAAAATGTCTTGTCTGCCTTAAATTGTTAATGTGTCACGAAATGTCGACACAGATTCCACATGCTCTCTCTGGTTTTACAAACTTGTATTTAAAACGTCAATGTGATATCCGTCCGCAAATTAAAAGTACATTGCACGTCTTATCAGTTTCTCCTGTTTTACTTTATCGGTGTGAAGCGTAACCTTGAAAAGCAGAAAACATTAGTGGGTTACGAATACTTGTCTACTAGTTTTTAATATGTTACTCACCTATGTTAAAACCACCAAGTGAGCACCATTTATGTTAGCGGTAGGCTAGTAGACAGAGGTTGCTAATTGATATGGTAATGTTGTGAATTTTCATCTATTAGAAACACATCGAATATATCATTTTCCGTAATTTTCGATAACTATGATTGTATTTAATAGCTAAGATATTGCTTAGACATGTATATTGAAGAAAATGATTTTCCTTGGGGACCACGTAGCTTTTATTTCACATGTAGTAAAATAGAATGGATTGCTATACAGTATGCTCGTTCTTTGATTGCGGATAAAATATGCCACTTACACTATGAGTGATGTAAGTTGGCAAAGGCCAAGGAGCTTCCTGAATACTTGTAGAGGTTTTGTCAGACACTGACTCACTAGGGTTAGTGAGCATTCCGAGATAGTCGAAGTGGTGAGGTGGTGCTGAAGTTAACAATGCTAATAACAGTTTGTCATAAGCTTTTATTTAACTAGTATTGTTCGAGTAGAAAGCCTTCACATGGTTCATGCATTTTCAAAGTATACTTTTTAATGACGAGTACTGCCACATGACCTCATTTTATAAAATCTAAATCTGATTGCAAGTCAGCGGATACCGCTACCTTTCTTTTTCGTGATAGTCTCACTAACACTTGACATTTAGATCCCGTTTTTCTTCTACAAATCAGGGAATCTGTTTGGTGTTTCCCATTGCCGCTGTATTTTCCATCGCCTTCGCTGTCAATCCCTGCTCACGGCTGTTTCATAAATCCTTTGTTAGTTTAAATTTAAGTTACTATTACTCTACATCGTGTTAGGACCCTAACGGGTTAAATTCTTGAGTGTCCATCAATTCAATAGATGACGTTGAGGTTCATTGACTTCTCTTAACATTTTGATCCAAGTCACTAGCAGGTATCACTGCTATTTCCATCTTGCCTAGCTATACCCTTGTGAGCTTGACTTTGATGATTGCTTAAGTATGTCTCCAATCGTTTCTGGAATTTACCCTTAGTTTTCTAATCGTCGAGCTGAACTCTAATGGGTTTTCCTGTTGTGCTTCTTATGCGTTCAGCAAGATGAAAACAAACGCGTGCTCGCATAGAGTGTGGGTTTAAACTTGTACTCCGGGACGAGCCACAGTTCTCTATCTAACGTCTTTAACGACAACTGATAGCAATATAACATTTAAATCCATCAGTGAGTCAGTACAACTGGTCAGCCGTGTTAGACGATGTCTCCTTATGGTTAAAATTGGTGCGTGCTAGGGACAAAGTCTTCTGAGCATACTTACAGTGGATGATCGTCGTCATCTTTTTGTTGAGACAGTGCACCGAAACATCCACCTAAGTGTTTCTCATTCTGGTATAAGCTACCTACATAAGCATTAGAATCATTTACTACGGTTACTAAGTCTGAGTGTTTGGCCTTATGAAGTAGGTCAGAAAGCTCTCTGGGAGATTTATCTTTCACTTCATTCAAACTAAAGTCAGTCGTGAGAGGCGTAGGCAGAAACGATGTAAAGGTAACGACGTGTGCCCTTATCGTTTCGAAATCTTACGGGACCATTTAATGGGGCAGCGCGGTGTCAATCGTCGATGGGAATCCGTCCTGCTCTCATGCTTTGTTCTATGCCTACATCAGTAGACTATGAGATGATGCCGTTGGTTTATTAGATAATCGGAGGGTATATAGCGTCTACACTCCAGGATGGCTGAATGAGGTTAAGAAAATGACAACACTAGAATCTCGTTAGCGTATTTCAGGAATACCATAATTCCATGCTACAAGACGCTACAGTCGGGAAACTGAAGGTTGAAACATGAAGTTTAGAGTTTGGTCTTAGAAACTTGAGATAGCACTTCATGAACTCAAGCCATTAGCGCTGGTGGCATATGTAGGAAGAAGTTGAAGTTTGGAAGTGGAAACAAGTAATATTAGAAGAAAGGATATTATCTTGAACAGGTGATCTTGTATGCTGCCAGACATATTAGGGCGGTTATAACTCCCCAGTTGCCTGAACCTTGCATGGTTTATCTTGAGGTGCCTGAAAAACAAAGTATGTGTGTAAATGTATGTTTGTTTGTATGTATGATCAACATGGAACCTGGCACATGTGCGCATCAGTCCAGGTTGCCATACGTCTATGGCGCCGAAGGATCAACACATTATTAAAAGTTACTTTAATAACAATACTAATAACAAGGAGTGTGAACATATAAAATATGGTTCAGGGAGCGTGAAAAGAAGTTATGAAATAATCTAAAGCCTATGATTTAAGGGAGGACAATGAGTGAATATATCTGCGCCATTGTGACCAATTCTGGGCCACGTCACTCAGTGTTTCTAGCTACTGGTTACGGTATTCGCGAGGACCCCAACCAGGCTGTCTGCAGCTACCGACACGAATCAGACCAGCAGTCAATGACTTCGTGAACTGATGCCATGTTTTAGTTTGGCCGCCTCTTACTCTTCCATCCTGCTCCTATATCAACCAACATCGCTGTTGTGTCTGGGCAGGGATGACCGGTATTATCAATTCTGTTATTCTCAGCGCTATGTCTTACAGCTAGCACCCAGCCTTGTTTTAATATATTGCTCAGGCACAATAATTCGACTGACTTATCAAGAAGCCAACTAGTCAATCACACGCATGTATTACAACAACAATAAACCAATAATATACAAGATATATACATATGTAAGTTCCAGCCTTTGACTCATATGTCTGTTACACTATATTGACCAATCACATGTCTTCTTCCAGATTTGTCAATCGCACGTTGAGGCAGACGGTGGTTGGGGATAAGCAACACATATCCCAACTACCTCAGTCGATGAAGATTTACAACCTCATCGACTGACTTGCCATTTTTCCCTAACACAAATCGTCTAACTTCGTTGTTAGTTACTCAGTGATCCCAGCTGATGCGAGCGATGTTTCGAAGACATCGTTGGTCAACAACTAATAACCTTCGTGTGTCGTCTACCCTTAATGACCACGTCTCACACCCATACAGTAAGACAGAGCGAATTGTTGCACAGTACACTCTTCCCTTCGTTGAAAGACGAATATGTCGTTTACTGCATAGGTGACGAAAGTTGGCGTAAACCAAACAAGCTTTTCGAATTCGTACTGAGATTTCGTCAAAGACTAACCCATCAGGGCTAATCAGACTTCCAAGATAAGTGAAGTGGTTGACTTGCTCATCTACTTCACTCCCTATCTTTATCTCAGGTGTTGACGAAGACCAGTCGTGAAGTAATGGTTTGCATTTAAATTGGGAGAAACGCATTCCGAACATGGTTACACTGGAGCTTAATTCTGTTAAAAGATTCTGCATCTTATCAGCGTCTTCTCCAAACAGGACTATGTTATCAGCATATTTAAGTCAGTAAGTGGACTTTGCGGTAGGAGACTAGTTCCTGAAAAGTCAGATAATGAAAGTGTAATTTCCAACAGTCAATCGATTATGAAATTAAATAAAAACAGAGACAGTGGGCAGCCTTGAAAAAAAAGGATTAATAGTGGTCATAATGATCATAGATCTGACTTCAGTGTTCAAGAAAACTACTTGAGACAGTACCAATCTTCTAACAGGGATTAGCTATTACATAGTTCTATAAATTTACTATCATACTATGTTATAAAGGGCTAATGAGCTGCATAAAATAAATTTTTCGTTGTTCTAGTCATGGTTTAATTTAAAAGGTGAGTAGTTCATCCGTAATAGTCATTGTGGATGGTGTGATACTTGTAGAGTCCCAGACCAAAGCGTTCGACTTTTTACTTACGGGGACCAGTGACCAAAGTAATTTCTTACATCATCCAATTTCGATCATTGATCCTGTATATTTAATCCAGAGTTTTCACAGCTTGTTGGATGTGTATGGAGTAAAACTTGTGTACTGCTGACTGTTTGTTACTCTCAGTATCTTTTACATAATCACTTCAACTGGTTTATTGCATTAATTTATATCTTCGGATAATTCTAACTCTGGTCATTCACGACTCTGTTTTTAGATGGCACGTTACAATTTTTTTAGTTTTATTGCATTCTATATAGCTTCAGATATAGTATTAGCAGTTATTCAGCTGAGTATCTCAAGTAAATTGTGTATTTTTAATTATCTACTTAACAATCTCTTCATATACGGTTGTTTTTTATCTCAAGGTACTTTGTTGACAGTCAACGCGAGCATTTTCCAAGTGGCAATACAAAGTTTTCGTACCGTAGGTCAAATTGCCTTCGTAATAGTCCAGTTGATCATTCTTCAAAGTACGAACAATCTCTCAGTAGAGCCAAATGTGCACCATCAGTCTCTCCACACAACAGGTCGCACCAGTCGTCCGATCGTAGACGGACTTTCATTACTAGTTCTCCTGATGATTTGAAAATATCTAGTAATTGGATTTGTTCTCATGGTAATCGGAACTCACATTCTGGGAAATCTGATACAAAAATTGTACAAAACGAGGATAGGTCAAGTATTTTATCCCACCGAAGGCATCAGCATAATGAAACTTCTATCAAATCAAAGTCATTGCGTTACTTATCTCATGCTGAAGTCAAATCTGATATTAGCTCACGCACACACGTAGATCATTCAAGCTTACGTAGCAGAGGTCAGTTGCTTGAAGAAACGGATGATATCAGTAGCGGTTCATTTTCCTCAGGATTTACAAATGATGATAGCTTTTTTGAAACTTCCTCTCTAAAACATAGCAACGGCAGTTCAGAATACTCAGCACCGACGTCAAAACTATTGTCGCATGTTCGGGACCATGTTCTAAATAGCGACAAACGAAGGAATGTAGATAGTGATGCTTCTCAAAAAAGTTCCCGCATTAATCGTTATGAGGTGGAATCTCTTGACGAATGTTCATATTCGTTAAATAAAAAGCATACTCTAAAAACAAGAGATAGTATGAGCCCCCAAACTCGAGTCGCCCCAATGAGGTCGTCTGTTGGTAGGTCTCGAATGACTTCATCTCAGCATGGCGTTCATTCAGTTACTGATAGAAATCTGGATAGCAGACAGAGTAGTCAAGAATGTCCGGGAGAAAATAATGACCAAAGGCATAACAAAGCCGGTTTTCATTCACAAGGGCGGGGGTTATTGAAACCTCCGGATCCTGATTATTCAAGCCCAAATTACTCAGCAAAGCCTAAACGTGTGATGCTTTCAAGAGTTACGTCGATATACAAAGATGTCGAACATTCTAGACAAGCAAACATATCTACTGTGAGTCCCATATCACCTGATGATGCGGCATATAATAAGTCAGAAGGGGCATATGAACGTGTTTCTAATAGCATGTGTTCTGATATTCCCAGTGCAGTTAAATCCCATGATACTCTCACAAAACTTGAAATGGAAAGAGCAAAATTGCTTAGAGAACTCTCACTGTTAAATAATGAGGTCATCGGTGGAAGCCGAGGAAAAGCAGGCAGTATCACATTAAATAAGGATAATTCTAGCAGAAAGCGCACTCCATCCTCATCGTTTTTTAATGATCTTCCGTCAACAAAACTGAAGTGGGTTTCCATTTTCTCATAAATTTATCATTTGCATTTTGTCCTTTGTGTTTCAAAGTATTGTATCCAGAATATGATGTTGTTTAACTGTGATCATAGCCATTACCAGTTTATGCCGGACTTTGATACTGTGTATTCAAATTTCGCATCATTTCTTCTTGTTTCGAAAAACAACATAATGTGGTTCTTTTAGTCAGGTAGTTGTTTCTCGTTCATGTAAACTATTGAAGTCAAGTATGTTTGGTACTTGTCTAGCAGTTGGATTTAGGACATGTATTTCGTCCCATTCATGGCTCGTCAGTTGGATGCACTTGCATGTCATTATTGATGTTCACACTAAGACCTAGTATATTCATCCTCAGACACCAATCGCGTTATTTAGGTATCCACTGATTGGAACAACTGGTATGAAGATACTAGTAATCACTTGTAATTTCCTGCTATTTATTTACAGGAGTACAGTTGATTAGTCTTTTACTGTATGTGCTTCCTAAACGAATCGCCTCTGTTTAGTATCGAACCTAAACTTTTAATGTGATTGGTATTCTGCTAACAGGGAAATCCAAGACATATGTTTTATTTGTTTTATTTATGACTGTATGCTATAACATGACTACTCTATCAAGCAATCCGTTCACTGTGCACTATGTCAGCAGAGGCTGATCAGTTTTAGTCTTTACCTTAAGCAGCTTGTAATCACAAGGAATTGCTTATATTCTTAGTCTTGTTGAAAATATACCTTGTAAGTAAACTCGTGGTATTTGACTATCGGATCATTAAGTAATCAGGCTGTTTGATTCGTTCAGTTATACAGCTTTCCGTGAATTCCACCATTTGACACTTTCTTATTGTTGACTATCATCTCGTTGGTTGGTATGAATAGGAAAGCTTAGTACCAACCATTTAAGTTTCAGATTCCTTAGTTGCACACCCGAAATATTTTAATGGTTGTACTCGAGTATTTGTTCACCGTAAAGTTAGGAATAGATTTTGAAAATTATATCTAAAGTTCTATCTTTGTTTATGCTACGCATTGCTAATATTTTGTATTACTAATAGTTCACTAGAGATTATTTTTCATTTTCCTACCACTACAGTTTGTTCGTTGTTCCAAGTACAGAAACGTTGTATTTCTACGCATTTTTCTCATTTTCACTTTTCATTATTTTTTTCGAAATATTTTGCACTGTTTCATCGTTTTGCGCGAAACAGTAAGACTCACGTCAAACTTATTTTATATTTTAGGTGTGTCGAAAACAGTTATAAATGTGAGCCAGTATCTGTGCAGAGTCCTACTTTTACAAATGATAATTTGACAAGTCCCGAATTTCGTAAATCTACCTCTTCTGCTCATTCTATCAGACTAATGTCAACTTCACATGATTCGAAATGTGAACTTTCTTGTTCTAAACAGGGTGTTTGTACTTTGCCAACTGATTGTCATTCGAATATAACTGATGTTGCATCACCTACTCGAAGAAGGTTTTTGCAGGCTCATGATTTGCGAAATATTCATAGCAACCCCAGACTAGAAACTGTGTTTTCTGCTACTGTTATTTCCACTGCCACTTCTCCTAGTGTTCTAACTATGTCAGTTAGTCGTCAACCTGTGTTAATGACATCATCGCCAAGAATGGCCATCGCACCCGAACCCACATCACCGTTAATTCACATTTCACCTCCCAGTTCACCAATGATAATGGATAAGTTGTCATATACTTCAACTCCAAGCACATCTCTTTCATCTTCTGTCTTGTCAGCTTCAAATTCAGGATCTATTATATCTTCTCATGCAAACTTGTGCAGTAGGGATCCACGTTTGGCCCTTCATCATACACAGCTATACAACGATGTCCCTCCACCTCCACCAGAAATTTTCAAATTACCTTTGTGGGTTGATACCTCACCTCACACAGAAATTATGGTTTCCAATTTAGTAACAAGTTCTATCATGAAAACCCAATCTCCTGGCTTCAAAAAATCTCTTTGCGATGTCGAACCTGATATTTCTGTTCAGGATTCAAGTGGATGTTCACTGGACGAACGTATTCGACTATTAGATGTTCAACTTTTGAAGTCGGAAAAGGCTCGACCTACTGTGGATTACAGTAAATTTCGCATCAGACGCAAGGCTGAAGCTAATTCGACTCCTCAGTCCACCGAAATCAGTAGTGCTTCGCAATGTATTACGGGTGTATCTGTTATTTCCTGTTCACCTCATTCACCCATTATGACTACCTCAGCATGTCCCATTACTACTCGATCCGAACTTACTGTTACAGATATAGTTGGTTCTGGTTTATCCGTTTCTTGCTCATCTGCAAGTATTTCATCGACTTCGCCGATTCTCTCTAATTCGACACCTTTGAATTTGGTTAAGCCAGCAGATACTTCAGAGTTCGTTAAAAGTATGCTATCCTTTTCTAAACCATCTCCTTCAACACCTTGTGACATATCCAACAATCCGTTATCAAACGAAATGTTGACTACTTCGCGGCATGCAACTTTAGTTCCATTAAGTCAAAGCTCATTCCTTACTCGTTTGCCCCGCTCAAGTGTTAGTAACAGCTTATCAACAGCGAATTCCATCCAGACATCTGTTTCTTTTTGCAGTAAGCAGAAAAGTGCGAATAGCAGTAATATTCATTTTAATGTTGGTAATGTGGAGCATAGTTCATTATCCGGAGCTCATCCCGTCGGTGTGGCCACTAGGATGCCATCAGTAAAGATGTTTTGTGGATCAGATGCTACAAAACCTGAAAATAATGATTTGGTGGATAAAGGTGACATTAAATCCAACACGACTAGAGATATTTTCGATTATGTAGAGAAGCCCGAACCTGTGGTTTTATCTCACTCACTCACAATCAGTTCAGCAGAGTATAACACTAGTGTTTCTCATATTACTGATAACCAAAAATGTTCTGATGTATCCAGTAAAGCTGGTGTACATGGTGTTTCCCCTTTGTTAGGGGCCTCTAATGGTTTTCCTATTAAGTCAAGTCAAAAGCAATTAACTTATCCCACTAGTTCTTGTCTAAAATCTTCACCCCGAGATGATAATGTAAATAGTAATAAATGCAAATCGACACCCCTTTTGAATGTACCACTTACAAATACTAAAAAAACGCAAAAACTTGATTCTTCCAGGCCCATCTTAGATGACTTCGTCTTTCAGAATTCATTGGGTGGTAATGCATCTAAAACCAATCGTCTCAAAAAGCCTCAGCTGAAGATATCTAGTTCATCATTGCCTACTAAACATAAACCATCTACTACTTCTCATTCCAAAGATGTAATATCAACCTCAACTGCAAACAAGGTAATGTTGAGAAATATATCAGTAGCTAAAAGTAAAACGTCTCAGAAGGTATCTCGCAAAAATATCTCTAAAAAGTTAGAATCAACATCTGTAAGCAGTTTGCAAAAAGATTCTCTCCCGAATAACAAATCCCAGTTAACTGTTGATAGTAACCAATCCACATCTAGCGCTAACAATTATTCTTCACTTTGTTCTGAAAGGAAACCTATCTCGCCACATTCTAAGAAAAGGAAGAATGTTCGGGATATAAAGAAGAAGGTTATTGATAGTGAAGATTCTGATTGGGAGCCGAATACTATCACTAGTTCTCAACATCCTTCAGGTGAATTACTTGATCCAGATTCCTCAACTGAATCACACTATGAATCAATGTATGATAAGATTAAGCGTCGAGCTAACCAAAGCGTAACAAAGCCTGTTAACTCCGTTATGAAACGCGATGCTTTGCAGCGTTTGCTAAAAAACAAGGGTCGAGAACTTAAAAAACCGTATTCGAACAAATCTCTAATTGACTCTGATACAGATGAATGTTTAAGCGATGATTCATCTATTCATTCTGATGACACTTCTAACACATCAACTAAACACTCAACAAAACCAAACTCTTCATCAAATGAAATAATGTCGAAATCTATAAGGCGGAAAATCTCAACTACCAGTGGAGCTAAATCACATAACAGTTCTTCTTTATCACCTAAAAGAAAAAGAATTGTCGCAGACTCCGAAGCATCTGGATTAAAGGAGTCTTCACGTAAAACTAGAGGTCGAAAGGCAAAGAAATCAAACCTTTCCAGCAAGCCCCGATCATTGAACACACAAGTACGACGTAACCATAAGGGTGTTGAGCAGCGGGAATCTGTCACTACTTCGAACTGCCGATCAATTACTCGTCGTAAGAAACCTTGCATGCAAAAAGAAAATATCTCTACGCGTGGAAACGAAAGTAAGATCGTTTCGGGTAGCATCGACTTAACAGTTCAATCAAAAACACATAAAGAGAAGGCTGTCTTATCCGCAAACAAACAGTGTCCTGTTAAAAAAACCCATCGTAGCCTTGTCCATCGTGTATTTGCCTCGACAGATTCTTCTTCGCTTTCGTCTATGATATCTGAATCTTCTGATGACGATTTATCTAGTAACCAAGTCCCTGCTTTGTCTGTAAGAGAGAAAATTGATGAAACAGATATTGAAGTGAGTAACTGTCAATCTACTAAGACCAAGTCTCCCACGCTTCAACTTAGTCGTTCTTGTAGTCCTGAAGATCTGAGGGCAGATGCAGCAATACGTCATACTTTTGGGGCTTTTACTGCACCATTCATTTGTTTCAAAACTGATCCATCACACGGTTCAACCATCAAACACAATCCTCCTCAAAATGCCGATGTAAATACTAAATTTTCACCGAATTCTGAGGATTCAAAGCCAACACCACCCACGCTCCCAATGACAGACTCGAGTTTCAATGGTGATCAACAGTCCATTGGTGTACTTGCTACTAAGCCACAAGCTCGTGATCCTAGCGATTGGAACATATTTTCTTCGCTAGCTAAACAGTCAACTCCAATAAAAGACGACATTATGCACCAACATTTATCCTCGACGTCCGGGCTTGCAGTTGAAAGTGATGAACTTCCAGTAAATTTCACTGCTGACGCTTCATATGATACAGAAGATGAGTTACCATCTCTAGAGAAGCATGATGATGATGAAGCAAACTTTCCATGTGAATCATCTATTTTACTACATGAAAGGAATAGTCCCAATAATCATGTTGGAAGCTTGAATACATATAATGATGATGATTTACCTCCTCCAGTTGTTTCAGATGTTAGTCATCAGCTCAACTTTTCAAGTTTGCCTTCAGCTGTTGAAACTGTACCTGATATTATTGAAGAAGTTATTTACGATGGTTTAGAAGTGCCTATTCAGGATGAGACCCATCTAACTACAAATACATCTATAAAAAGTGACTCATGTAGAAATTCCCCTATTGTTAACAAATCCGTTGCCGATGTCCTTCATAATGTGATAGAACCAACCTCAAAAAACCTTTTTATGGATATAACTTCTCATGTTGATCCTGAAAATATATCGAATACTTCTCTAAATGTAAAGTCATCAGTTGCTGTTCCTATTATCACTTCATCACTAAGCACTGTGTCTGCTCAGTCAATTGTATTTACATCAGTCCCTATGCTGAATGTTACCACACAATCGTCTGAAGTGCCGATCGTGAGTAAATCCATGTTGGTGACTATCTCTACAACGACCCCTACTAATTTAAGTTCATCTAATTGTGTACTACGAGCTGATAGAGAAGCCTCGGTATCACAATCATATCCATCTGTATCGTTTAGTCTCAACTCAGTGCCTCAAAATCACATTGCTGTCATTTTACCAACTACCACTGTATCATTTCCGTTGACTTCATTCGTGACTATGTCTTCTTCTATATCAGAATCGTCCACTAATGTGACACCTAGTACATCTGTTATTAAACTTAGAAGTTCACCTTTATCATTAACTTGTTCATCTACAACTACGCAAAATAGTGTTAGTTTGACTGATTATCAACAATCGCAGAGTGTAACTTCTCATCTGCCGACCACTGGAATTACTACACCTATTAGGATTACCACTTCACTAAGTAGCAGCACACCTACATCTCATGTATCCTTGTCGTCAGTTTCTCAGACAGGTAATGCAGTCTTTAATCCATCAGATTTCACTTCATATGTCCAGCGTGTAATTGAACGTGTTAAACAAGAGAAAGATGAAGAAACATTACAACAGCGAGAAAAAGTGAAACGTCCCAAGAGAAATGCTTCTATTTCATTACCATCTGTGACGTGTTCAACTATAAGCTACACCAATACTTCTGCCACTATCACTAGTTCTGGTGTTTTCTCACCAAATACCGTAAACCTACCTAATATAGCTCCTATTTCGTCACCTGATGTACTCAAACCATCTTGTGTGGGTAACATTGATGATAAAATTGTGACAGTTCCCGTATCCATTCCGTATAGTCATACCGTTGTTCAAGACTCATTTTCCTATACCGGTAATCATGTAATCAGTCCAAATCCTCAGTGTACTAACATTGCAGATCCACCCATTACGTCTTTGCATTCCCAGCAACTCGCTACAAACGCCTCTATAGAACAAAATCTTTGCCTACCTGAATGTAATAACTTGAATGATGATATTCATTCACGAGATCCAGTTGATGAAACAATTGAAGCTGTTGTAAATGGTGAATTTGACGAGAAAGAATACGTACTGAAGTTATTGAAGGGTAACTTTATTCCTAATGGTCATTACCGTACCTTATCCGGTACCATCGGTTCTCCGACTAGTCATCCTGATATTTTCACTTTGGTATCTGATGTTTCTTCAATAAAAGGCGATCACCAGTCGGGCATTTCAGGAACTGTTTGCATGGAGTCTCCTTGCTCTGTAAGTCATTTTTCCAAACTGTTTAATGAAACTTTTCTGCACACTAAAACTCCCATACAGTTTTTCAACAGTGCTGAAGTGAAATAAAAATCTAATTTCTTTGATTAATTTGTTAATCTCTGTTTGGTATGCTTCTATACAATTATATTTAATGTATTGATTTGACATAAAAGGTGGTTGTAGTTTAAAAAATCAAGTTCTTGTGAAATGATGAATTGGGGTTACGGAAAGTTTGAGATTTATTCTATGTATGTAATAATTGAATATTATTTCTAATTCAGTCTGCTAAGATCAAGGTCTGTCATTTATCAAAATTTAGTATATAAGAACCATTAAAAATTGGAGCTACTTATTATCATATCAGCTTTTGTATCTGATTTTTATTCTCTGATGTCGATCCATTTCATTCGATGTTCTTGATATGTACTTAACCTAAATTACTATTATGTTACACGTTGTAGTTAGTTGGTCAAATGTAGCCATCCATTTCAATGACATAAACTTAAGTCCTCTATAGCTCTTAATGAGTGAGTGTTTTAGGTCGATACTTTTAGTTAAGTTGCGTTGAGGCTTACTCTCAATATCAGTGATATCGATTTTTACAGTTAGAAGTATTATTTTTCCTATCCATTTGTTTATTCAGTTACAAAGATGTAGTTATTCAAACGACGACTTTGTGATTGAAGCATTCAACTTTCAACCATTGATTCACAGGTTCCAATCTCGCTCTATCTACTTCTATTCGGGCAACCGGGTAATATCAACTAGCTTTCACATAATGTATGCAGTACATAAGTCTGTACTTGCTAGATGAGATACATAATGATTAGTAAAAGGGTGTAATTAATTGAAAAACTTTTTTAGCACATATTGTAACAGTATTTAGCTTTATAAAAGGTAGGTAGGTAGGAAAGAATTAGATCTCTCTTTACCACATCTTACCTTACTCTTGAAGTTGATTTTATATTAAATGTATTTAGTTTAGTATCCCTTATTTGCTCGATTGTAGATAAACATTCTCTATAGCTACTTTGTGTATGCTTTCAGGTCCTATTGATGTGCTTTCATTCTTTGATATCGTTTTCAATATTTTGATTCCAGACTGTTAACGCTGGTGTTCACTCTTCATGTACGCTCTCTGTTAACAAGGGTTTTCCTGATCCTATTATTTCAATAAATCAGTCTTCATCAGTTTTGACGCCTATGCATGTATTGACGTTTGTTGCAGCTGGTGCTGCAACATCAACATCCCAGCATAAATCTACATCTGCAATAAGTCCTAACGTACCCACTCAATCGTTAGCCAACTTATCGACTTCTACACATCATTTACCATCAGCTTCAAATCCATCTAGTTCCACTTCGGATAATGTTAGTAGCGTGACTCCACTTACAGCTTATGCATCAATTCCGAATCGGTCTGATTCGTTGCCTACCGATTCAACTAATACTCAGATTGGAGAGTTTGCAGCTCGTTTAGCTAACAATCCCTTCACTACATATTTTTATTCTTTATTGACACAGAAACAGCTTAGTCCATCACTCAGCCCATCGATCGCTTCTGGTGATACTATCTGTCAGCGTCCAGCTGATAATCCGTCACTGCCATTATGTTCGTCTTCAACGCTGAAGAACCTGTCTATTCCCAATGCGTCTGTTAGCGGAGATACAGCAGACTATCTGGCTGCAGCAACTATGGCTGCTATGGCAGCTATGGCTGGACCAACTCAAGATATGACCACGTTTAGTCAAACTGTAGCTTCTGCATCTTATTCTGATTCGAAATCGATATCTACTGATAACCAGCTTCTGCAACTGTGGTCAGCTGCACATTTAGAAATACAAGTGAGGATTTTAAAAAACATATCAATCAAAATTTCGTGATTTCTTTTAATGACTATTGAAATTGCAATCCAATGTTGTCTCATTTTTTGGCAGATCTTATATATTTCATTCTACTGTTTAGCTTAGCAGTTGTAGTTATGGTTATTCTCTAAATACTTCAGTTTTTTAGATAAGTAGCTTTAAATTTAAATGGACAGAAATAATCGAGAAGTAATAAATTGTTGATAATTAGAAATGAGATAAGAAAGTACTAAAAGCTATTTTGGTTGAATTTGAGTCATATCATTTAGGGTCTCCAATTCTCAAGACTTCCCTCCCTTTCAAAACAAAAGTTAATTCAGTTGGCAATTCGTAAACATTGTAATGTCGGCTTCCTAACCATCGTAAATCGATAATTACTGTACAGGGCTTTTGTATACTTACAGGAATGTTGTTAATGTTTAATCCAAGTAAGTTTGAGGCAAACTGGCGATTCTCAAATGTTTGCTCAAAATGGTGTAAAAACTCGAAACCTTTTTCCTCTTCACCTTTCAGGATTATCACTGTGTTTACATTTGATAAATCAGTATTAGGTATGCGACTTAAATTAGTTCTTCAAATTATGAAACACCTATTATCCTTATTATCAAATCAGCAGACTATATTACCAGATATTTTCACTCTAAACTAAGTGATGTGATTTTTATATGAGCTATAAGTTATTAACGACTAATTTTGACAGCAAGTCATCGTAGCTAGAACATCTAATTTCAAAGTAATTCCTTAATTTTTTGCAAGCTAAGAGTAATCTGCTTCACTTTAGTAACAGATTACATCGTTCATCAATGTGAATGTCGTTTCGTTACGACAGTGCGTCAGTCACACAAATATTGGAAAATCATTTTTACCGAAATTCCAAAATGTAAATTGCAATTTCCAGTAACTTTACGTATTAAGGGTTATGGTACTATAAATACCTTCGTCTCATGTCGATCTTCACTGAGTACCATTAAAAACCGTAGAAGATTAAACAACTCTTTCGTCTTAGTACTGGTTTCATTGGCCACACGCGACGACGATTCCACCCAGAGATCAAACTCAGTTACATGTTTATACAGGCGTTATTTTCTGTTCTTGTCTCAGTGAATAGTTGAATGTGTTTTGCAGTTTCTAACCTTTTTCTGTTATGATTTAACTGTATTAGCTTTACCTTTTCCAGGAATATCCAATTATTTGGCGAGGACGTCTTTCCTTGAAAAACGAAGAGGTTTTTGTCAATATGCATTATGTTAGTGGCAATCAAGACCTATTGAAAATTTGTATGAGTGTTATAAGTGAGCAACAAGTAGCTCTTACTAACATTGCTACAAGTTCTAATTCATTAGGATCATGTATGACGACCGATGCTATTGCACCTACACACCAACCTTTAAAGATTGTTCAACGGATGCGTTTAGAAGCATCTCAACTTGAAGGCGTTCAAAGGAAATTGCGACAACTGAACGATTTTTGTATGTGCCTTACTTTAGCAGCTGCTCCTCCACAAACCTCTGATGCGTCATTGACTAATGAACAAATACGGATGAACAGAATATTATGTGATGGATTTATTAAATATATGCTTGAAAAATGTGCTGCAGGTATAATAAATGTTTGTCATCCATGCACTCAACAAGTAAGATTATTTGTTGGTTACATATATTTCGTACGAATATTCGCATATATCTATTTTATAAAATTTGACTATTTCTTTGATTTAATCTACAGTTAGTTTATTTGTTAACATAAACCGTTTTTCAGCACACTATATACATTTAATTACTAAACGTTTTTTCAGCAATCTCAATGAACCAAATAGTTGAATTTCGCTCCTCAGACTGATCTTAGTTTCATCATGGAAGTTGACAAAATCAGATTTGTGAATTATCACTATGTGACAAAAATCTTTGTGTATACATAAGTGTAAGCTGTAGTCAAGGGGATAAGATTAAGCAATCTGATTGAACCTCAAGAACGACTTGTCAGAGCATTCAATATTTGAAAATAATTTAATACATGAATGTAATGAAAATCATAGGTCAGTGGACAGATGTGTTTTTTAGAAGTTAGTTGAAATGTGATATGACAACATAATTTTACAAGTAAGTAACGTAATGTATGTTTTATCCAGGATAATTGGCAACTGTAAATCCATGTATTACAGCTGACTAAGTGTAAGTTAGTTCATGACATTTTAGAATAAAATATTAGTAATGGACTAAGTCTATTTGTTAGTTTAGGCAGTCATGTACATCGTAGAACTAGGCATATATATGCATCTGTCCGAGTTGCCACACCACAGCAGAACAGCAAGATGAACACCAAATTGGCCGAAGTAGTAGATACATCAGTGGTAATCTGAAAACGTGTGGATATATAGAATATGGTACAGGAAGAGAGAAGTAGTTCGCGGAAAGGTATAAAATAACTTTAAGCTTATGATTTGAGAGATGATAAAGAGTGAATGCATCTGCACCACTGATCGACCTTGAGCCATGTCACTCACAGTTTTCAGTAATTGATTGCGATAATCACGTGGACCCCAACTACGTAGTCTCCTTCTACCAGCATCGATCTCTAATCCTGTCCATTAATACTAACACTGTTACTACGTCCACTACTTTGGGATTTGGTTCGACAATTTAATCCCTATCTGCTAATTGGAGCATGGCAACTTACTTGTTACGTATTATTGACGGGGTGTTTATATGTCGATGGTATGATGAAATGAAGCGTTTAATCATATTTTCAAAGGCCTGCATATTTTATCGATACTTTGAGTAGTATAACAGAATGATCAACCTTCCATTTTTATGTTTTCAAAATACGATGGCTATTCATTAGATATCTGCATTTCCCTGTAACTGTTTGCTTATAGTTTGTATACTACCTTTTACATTTTATTGCTATTAATTATGTTCTAGAACATGTACGTGATCCATATATTTCCTCCCTGTGAATTTTCACGTTGTCAATTACAAGGATATGCTCCTGCTCTTTATCACAGTTTGGAGGAAAATCCTATACCTCATGTACTAACTGTGATCACAACAGTTTGATCAGAATGCATTTAACTCCTGCTGATTTATTCCGTTGATTCCTCTCGAAGTGTCATTTTATTGGCTTATTCAACGTAATTAACTGAATTCGTTTCCAACAAATGAACTAATCAACGGATATCTCAGTTAGTGCCTGTTTATGGAAATTTATTTATTTCTCGTCTCTGACCTTACGGCAACCAATGAGCTTGAAATGAACTTATTTGTTCCCTGGCTTGTGACCTAATCCATTATTCTCTGTTTAATCTGTCTGTTTTTCTGGTTTGATTAACATTATGCAAATATTCTGCCCGAACCTTAATAAGGATATATGTTATTTTATTCTCACCTGTCCAAAGTTACGCACTGACTGTGATTCTATATTTTAATTGAACTTATTTCCAAAATGTTGTCACTAATTGTATATAAAATGTATATGTATATGTGTATTTATGATCCCTTCATTTTATGTGAGGCAGCTTAGACCAATAATTTTAAAAATACAATGCATGTATATACCGATGCTTTCTATGCATTGATTTGTATAAATAAACATATATATATATATATATATATATATATATATATATATATATATATATGTTCAGTGATGTGACTAGTCAGATTGTTTTTAGATGAAACATTCTTTCGGATTAATTCTTTCACATATTTGCTTGTTTTAATTGTTAAGAATTATATATTGATTGATTTATTTGAATGGTCCATATGCATAATTCTTGATGGATATTCAGTTCATTTTTAAGATGGGAAAAGTTAGGTATACCATACTTTTAATCGTCACAATCACTAATCAATATAAATAAAGAATACACGTTTATTCGTTAAAGGTTGCGTAGGAAAGCTGCACTTAGTGTTGTTTAACCCTCTTCAAACAAGTACGTTCATTTGTTTACATATTAGAGAAATTCGTGTCTAAGTTATCACAGTAACTGGGAGCACCAGTAGTATAACTTGTGGATCCAAGCCTTGTTAAACAGAAAATAATTATAACTGGATGAAAGGCATATGATGAGATCATCTAATCAAATATTCTAGTCAATACAAAGTGAAAATTGTTGATAGGTTAACAGTTTATTAACAGAGTAAGTAACTCCGAATACATATAAAACACCTAAACGTTTGATTGTCTTTTAGTTATCCTTCTGTTGCCCTCCATCTCTCAACAACAGGGATGAGACATTGAGGTAGGATTCCAAAATCTCATCTAACTTAAGATGGAAGTCAAGAGGTGTTAAGTCTTGTAGTGTTGGAGTGGTTGTTCACGACAGTCGTTGATAATACCTGACCCAATCAGACACGACTTAATGAAGTCACCGTATTTCTGTGTTTATTTGATGAGGATTTACAGTTAGCGTGAGAACACAATTTGGTGCACTGATTGCTTACTAAACTCAATTTTGAGAGTAATTTATTGCCTGTATGCATAGATGGATTATGAGTACATAATATTCAGAAACAGAGGTCACTATTTTGTTTTTATCAAGTGTGATGAGCATCAACTATTTTCTTAAGTTGACCAAAACACGGTTAGTCCGCGAAATTGATAAAATATGATTATAAATCCATATGTAGTTCTCCTATCGCTTCAGTTTTGATACAAAATAGCCCCTCCGTGATGATGCCCACAGTTTTACCAACACTATGTCCGAGTCCTTGAATTCCAAATTATTAGACATTTATCTAAAACCGGAGAGTAATTAAGTTGTCCCAAATCTAGGCACAATTGTATCGTCTATACATTCACACTGCAATATAATGCAGTGTTAGGATCCTATGAAACCTCTGGAGATTGCATTTCGATTGAGTGTCATCATAATACTTTATACATGATATACGTCCAGCCAACAAAAACTACACTTACCTATTCGAGCGATACTAATTTGGTAATTCAAAGCCGTCTGCAGCTTACAATTACTAATATTATAGATGAAGTGCATGCTTGGCACAATTTTAATCGTCCAATCTTGACAACTATAAAGTCAGTTTGTCAAAGATAATTTCCTACTGTGCTAGTATGCAATGAGCGAATTCCTAGAAACGACATTCAAACATCCCAATACAGATCCTTTATTAGGATGTACGATGTAAAAATACCTTAGGAACTAGGTAACTGTGAAACACATTGGTTATTATCAGTGTTACTGAATTAGTGGATCTTCAAAGGTAGTATATTTGTCATTCTCTTTCAAATGACAATATCGTGTTAATATTTTGTGATGTGCCAGTTTTCCTTCTTGGAAGTAACATGATAGCTGATTTCCTGGGTAAATTTTAACTTACATCGAAACATTCCTAGCACTCAAGATCAATCTATGTAAGTTATGAGGTTTACTTAGTATGTGTGACATTTTAAAACACAATGGTGGAGGAGGGGGTTGATGATATTTTTTTCTTTTCGAGGTTATTAATGAAAGCATACTTTCTATTCAATTGTATAACGAGCATCCGAGGATGTTTAATACTTGTCAAATTAAAAGGAATTCTTAATTTTTGGCATCCTTCTAAAGGGATGTATTCATCGTAAGACGGTAGAGAAGATTTGTATCTCAGGCGGATGGTTTTGGTTTGACCACGGTCTCTGAGCTGGATGGTGTAATCGCGTAGCTTTAGTCGTCATTCTGGACGACTGCTGATAGAAATAATTATGTAAATTTCGCCACAAACATCCACCAGCTTACTCGGTTGGCTTTGAATTTGACTGGTTGTTATTACTACTTGTTCTGCTACCGTTTTTACACTTGTTTTTATTATGATCTTTCTTGACTTGATTCATAGTATTGAAGCCGTTCATTAATTTTCTAATTGGTTGATAAATTGCATCTATCTCGATGTGTTTATTGATTGCCGATTGACCTAAATGCCAAGCTTCTAAAATTATTTGGTGTCCTTTGTGTCCTCTGTTTAAAATGGCTACATTTTCTCAACCAAACATGTGTCCACAATTGTCCGTATGTAATGAAATGAGAGATGATACATCGTGGCGCTTGACGATCAATTGATGTTCATGTATGCGGAGATGAAGAGGTCGGTCGATTATTCCTATGTAGTGTTTATCGCAGTTAGGGCAGTTGGTTTGTCTTTTTTTGTTACCGTTTCCTTTGGACAGCACAGAATTTACTGTAGTGAACTTGTTGTCTTTTGTGCGGCCTTTATTCCTGACGGCTCTAGTAGTCTGGTAGTACTTTTCGATATGATCAATTTGCTGATTTCGACGTTTGGTTTTGAGTTTGTTGGTATTCTCGAGAAACATTTCTTGATAAAGTTGCGTGGATAGCTGTTCTTTTGGAAGACGGTTATTAGACAATTTTCTTCGTCTCGGTATGTTTTCGCCCTTCGAAACAGCGTATGCATACAGTCAATTTTTCGGGTCGTTGAATTGTTGCTATTGAAATTAAGAATTTGATCTGTATGGATTGGTTTCTAGTATACTTGTGTTTCCAGCTTTCCTGTGTTGTTTCAGGTGGTTAGCACATCCAAGAACGGTAGTTTGTTATCTGACTCTGTTTCCAATGTAAATTTTATGTCTTCAAATACGTTGTTGATTAAACCATAGGCATTTTCTAACTGATTCATTTTAATCATGACGAATGTGTTGTCTACTAATTTGGTTTGTTCATTGATAATACTGCTTCTGCAATCGGTCCTGATATCGGTGATCCGATTGGTATTCCCTGTATATTTTGTTATTGAATTAAAAGTACGTTTTTAGGCACATCTCGATGAGTTTCAATAGACTTTGACTTTATGGTTTTGTAAGTTTCGAAAGATTAGGATCATTGGTGGGGAGGATGGATATAGTGTCCTGTGCTAGTTTCGGTTTAACTGAAGTGAATAAGGCCGTGACATCAAGGGATACTATCAATTCGTCATTGTTGATTTGAATATCTTTAATTTTATCTAAGAATTATGTGGGAGATTTAATAGAATGATCACATGAATCCACTAAGTGCTTCAGTATCCATGAAATTTCTTTTGTTAGGTTTTACGTTGGTGTTCGTGTAAGTGTGACGATTAGTCGCAACGAGATGTTTGATTTGTTTAGTCTCTGTTTCCCGTAGAGTAGAAGGAGAATTTGATCATTTGATTTCATTCGCCATTGATATTGTTTTGTTATTTGTCCTACAATGACGAGCTTGTTTAAAGTTCTAGAGATCTAGCTGTCCAGCGTTTTAGCTGAATTTGTGTCGATCAGTTGGCATATGTTCTCATCCTTATGTTAATCATCGGCTATCTTCATATAATCTCCTTCGTCCATAACTACTGTGGTACGTCTTTTGTTAGCTAGGAGTATGGTAATGTCTTCCCTGTTCTTTAGTTTCTTCACTGTATTTCGCTCCTGATCCGTCAGTTGGGTGTTTTTTTCCCGCCATGTTAGTGGTACTGAGGTTTGTCTTCTTGTTGAAAATTTTCGTCCACTCCTGGTGTTTTGAATGATGACACCAGTGCTACAAAGAATTCTTGTTTCAAAGCGTCCATCGTATTCTAGTTTAATTCTTTTTGAAGAAGCTACCAGTCTACCATCGTAAGCGGTTGTTTTGACAGGTTGACTACACGGTTGGATATAGTTCTTTCATTTGGTGGTTTTGAGATCTTGGTGAGTTTTTGCTTGAGAATGTTTCTTCTTTGTTCTCTATGTCGTCTACTGGATTTGTCAATCACAATTGTCACGGTTGTCAAGCGTTCTGATGTGAATGCTCTTTCGAGTTTCTTCGTTAGGTCATCCATGAAATATTGGTATCTGCAAATCCTGTAGTGAGCATCAGTGATCACTAGTTATACCATTCACCTCCCAATCTGTTCAACAACTTTCCATACTATTGGACATCTGATCCATGGTTGGTATCTGACGCTGGTGAGTAGAACATGTTGCCGAAGATATTCGTGGGGAAAGTATAATTGTTCTCTTGTGAAATCTTACCTTTTAGTGAAATTCTCCCATGTTCTAACATTGTGAAGCCTGTTATGCTCGTATGATTTTGAGATGGTAGAGAAGATTTGTAGTTGAGGAGGATGCATGCATCATACAAACAAATCGAATGTTTAATTAGCCGGACGACTACAAAATCAAATACATGTTAAAATTGATCTGTCATTTTTAGCATTTTGTGTAATACTTTGCTACAAATCATACCATTCCAATAACATAGCTCATATTTTCCTTGCTAAGTAGGTATGGTGAGTATGAAGCCAACAATCACAATATTATTTACCAAGTGACATTTCCAATTAACCTCGCGTTTTCACTTGCAACTGCACTGAATCTGAGGGATCAGAGCAACTTAAAGAAACTAATTAAGATTCTCATGTATACCAAGATAGACGATTAATATGTATGGCTTTCGAATAGGCGAAAATGAAATTTTCGAATGGAGGGGGGATATCTTCCAGGCAGTTCATATCTCTGATTTTTTGTTCTCTGTATACATGTACATCTTAAAAATATCTCTTAGGGTAATCTGTTTTCATAAACATATTGGTAATATGTAGTTCCTTTTTTATTGTTTCTTTTATTTTGATTTTAACAAGGTTTATTTTGTAGTGAATGGGTGTGAAGTTATAGAAATGAGTGTACTGAATTTGAAGTTCTATCTATGTACGCTTCTACTTACGGATACATCTTTTCGTCGGTTTATTGAGATGCTGAGGAAATGCAGCTTAATATCATATGGATTCTTACAAGTAGAATTAAGGTGTTAAGAACTATGCGACAAATCCAAACGAAGAAACTGATCAGACAAAGTATGTTATTTAATATTCTTACCCTTACTGTAGGTCGGTAGATTATCACTACCAAGAGATCAAGTAATATTCAATTGTTCTTTACGGTAACAGTGTTTTTCAGCATAGCTTGTGAGTCATTAATATGTTGAATAATCATGCTGTCGTAGTAGTTTGAATATCGTTAACTACGTTCTTCAAAGGTGATCTAAAATTGTCATCTGTCATCTCAATGAAATCAGACGTCGGAGGCAATAATTATGTTTTTAAAGTATTCTCCTAACTTTACACAACAAATATATAATCCAAAAAATTGATTTATAGGAAACTATCAGTTATATTTTTAAGTTTTTAAGTACGTCGGTGACCTAAATGTGGTGTTTCCTCATTTCATGATAATTTAAGATATTTTCTGTTCAGTGACGAAATGCGTTTCGTTAGTCATTAAATAGGTTTGGTCTCGAAGCCTTGAACATGTGACCTGTCTTTGTAGAACAACGTGGCGAATTTAAATCCGTTCATTTTATCAGTTATTTTGGTTGTTATTGCAATTAGTATCTAAATATGTTGAACTAGATCATTTACTTACCCGTTCGATCAATTTTGCTTAAACATTTCGTCATATTCTTTGAATGTTTTGGTAATGTTCTTTGTATTTACATATCTATTCATAACTAACTTTTAAGAACATTTTGTATAAAATTGTTGCTGGTAGGTGATTTTAACTATTAAACGTACGTCTTCATATAAACGATGGAATGACTGATGTTCTCACTGTTTTGTTTCTGTGGAGTATTTAGTAAAACGCTTTATCATACTTATAAGTAGTATAGCTTATATCTAAAATCTTTATGCATGCATTAACAGCGTAAGTGTATGTATGATAAGTCAATCTTCCAGATAAAAATATGTTTACCATCGATGGACTGGGATTTAAGTAAATTATACTGTAAATATAAAATAACAGTATCACACAGGTGAATTTGCTAACCTTCGTTTTTAAAAAAGTATTTCATAATTGACCATTATGGTGGATAAATACTTTGACGTTTGTGACACAATTATTAACAATCTAACGTCTAAATTAATTGTGTGTGACCAATGATATTTAGTTAGGTACTCATCACTCGAGCTCAGCTTCATTTTAGTGTAAACAACTTTGCTTAATTTGCAGTCACGGAACTGTACTGCTTTTACTAACATGGCTACCTCTTGTAATGAAATTTACCATCACTATTTAGTATGTGTGATTTTCTATCCTTTCCTTAACTGACTACATTGACTGTATATTCTTGTACTAATTACACCGTTTTATATTTTAAGAAGTGATAGCATTTATGCTAAGTTCTTTTTATTTTGATTATAGTTAAGCTCAGAAATTTAATCGATAATTTTGGGGAAATTGCCTCAATGGTTTCGTTGACAATAAACAAGTACTACAGTTTATATTTTGCATTCTCTGTTAATGGATCGATTATACAAAGACATCTGTTTCAGCCACTTATATGAACACAATAGAGCACTTATCTCAAAATCTCTCGGACACTTGTGTCCTAGTTTTGTTATTTTAATGAAACAATATTGAGTAGAACTTCAAACTTCTGGATTTAATTATCCCTTCAGAAAATTGACTCGGAGTTACTCTAGTTAGAAGTCGTGTAGGAATTAATAATTGCTATGTAGTGTTTTTCAGTGCAACAGTGATCCCCATCCATTATCAAGTTTCGACAACAAGTGTCACAAACGACTGGAATAAAAGCCATAATATTGTTTGCTGTTCTTTTTAAGTGTCTGGTTTCTAAAGACCTTTTGTCAATTGGTATAAAATCAGGAGATTGGAGAAAATGAATTCCCGAAAATATGTTGATAGATGCATAACATTTAAAACAGAAATGATATTTAAGTTGTATGACTCATAAACAAGCATACATTCAAAATTTAATAGCGAAAATTTCACTCTCACGTCACCAAAGACTTAGACAACGTCTATGACTGTGACAGTTGGTAATATGAATTCAATTTTGAGTGAAGGGGAAATTGTGTTATCATATGCTAACAGTCATAAAATTATTTATCAAGGCTTTCTGTTGATTTATTTACACTTGTATGACAAACATTCAGTCGCGAAATCTAACCATTCATTAGATGTTCTAACATTATCCATAGATTACATAAACTACTTAGTTACTGTCGTTACCCCTCCCAGCGGAGCATAGGCCGCTCACCAGTATTCTCTATTGAACTCTGTCCTGAGCAATCCTTTCCAGCTGTCTCCAGTTGCTGTTCATCCTTTTTATATTTGCTTCCAATTCTCGATGCGGTTTTTTTGGCCTTCCTCTTTTCCTTTCCCAACAGGATTCCAAGTTAATGCTTGTCTCGTGATTCAGTCTGATGATTTCCGCAATGTATGTCCTATCCATTTCCAACGTCGTTTCCTGATTTCTTCTTCGGCTGTAAGTTGGTTTGTTCTCTCCCATATTAGGCTGTTGCTGATGATTCCCCGCCAACGGACATTCAGTATCTTGCGAAGGCAGTTGTTTATAAATACCTGTACCCTCTTGAAGATGTTTGCAGTAGTTCTCCACGTTTCAGCTCCAAACAGAAGAACTGTCTTGACGTTCGAATTGAAGAGTCTGACTGAGGTTGGTTGACAGTTGTTTGGAGTCCCATATGTTCTTCAACTGTAGGAATGCTGTCCTTGCTTTGCCAATCCTTGCCCTTACATCTGCATCGGATCCTCTTTGTTCATCGATGATGCTCCCTAGGTACGTGAAGGTATCCACTTCTTCCAGAGTTTCCCCACCAAGTTCAATTGAGTTGGTGCTCTGTGTTGAATTTAAGGATCTTACTCTTTCCCTTATGTATGTTCAGGCCTACTAATGCTGAAGTTGTTGCTATGTTGGCTGTCTTTACTTGTATTTATCGGTGTATATAGGCGAGAAAAGCTAGATCACCCACTAAGTCCAAATCATCGAGTTGCATCCTACTTGTCCATTGAATCCCGTGCTTCCCCCCAGATGTAGAGGTTTTCATGATCCAATCAACCACTAGGAGGAAGAGGAAAGGAGAAAGCAAACATCCTTGTCTGACACCGGTTCATACTGGGAATGCATTTGCCAGCTGTCCTCCATGCACGATTTTGCACTGTAGTCCGTCGTAAGAATTCCGGATGATGTTGAAGAGTGTCTCTGGTAGGCTGTAGTGTCTAAGAAGTTTTCATAGCGACCTCCTGTCTACGCTGTCAAACGCCTTCTCATAGTCAATGAAGTTGATGTACAGTGAAGAGTTCGATTCAACTGATTGTTCAACTATGATACGTAGTGTTGCGATTTGGTCTGTGCACGACCGATCCTTACGAAAACCAGCCTGTTGATCTCGAAGTTGAGCATCCACTGAGTCTTTCATTCTATTCAACAACACTTTATTGAAGACTTTCCCTGGTACTGACAATAATGTGATCCCTTTGTAGTTTTCACATTTGCTCAAATCTCCTTTCTTTGGAATCTTGATAAGATGTTTTTCTTTCCAGTCTGCCGGCACTTGTTCTTCCTGCCAGATCCTCTTGAATAAAACGTGGATCATCCAGAAAGATTGATATGATTTATTTAGTGTTATCTCCGTGATTCAGGTTACCAATACTCAATAATGCAATAATTTATTCCGTTAACGATTCATTTTTAGTTGATATCTGCTTACTTTATCCTGTTAGTTGAAATAAACATTCTATGTTTTCTGGGAATATGTAAACTGGGACGATAATATTTTACTTCTGGAAAACCGTATTCATAATATAAATCTCAGTTTAACTATTTCCCCTCATTCATTTTAGTATAGTCATCTACTTGTTCTGTAGGTGGAAACTTTATGAAATATTTCAAAAACTATTCTGATTTTATAAATTCTATTTATCATATACTCATATTTTGCCACCCAAATTAATGCCCTTTCATGCATCATTTTCTTATAATATATAATAATGATGGACAGCTAAAATATGTTCGGTGTAGGTGAACCGAGAGTGATAAATGAGTCAGTAGACAGACTAGTGACATTACATTTCAGTGGATAAAGACTTATGATTTATGTATTTCTCGTCATTTTAAAAACATCCGATTGTATATTTTGCGTAAAATTGCTGTCTCTTTGGCATCGTTATACTATTTGTGTATTCATTATTTTATTCTCAGTCTATAATCAAGGTAATGTCATATTACGCTTATTGACGTTCTTAGTTATATGTCGAGGTCTAAATCGTTCACATAACCTCCTTTCTCATGTAAAAAGACTCTATCTCCCACTCTTTCAATCAAGTTTCTACCATTCTTTTACAAGAAAAAAGGCGATTTCATTTTATTCAACAATTGTCAATCTTACTTCGCCTTTGAAGCTTGCAAAATTGGAATTTAGTGAGAAACAATGAAGCAAACAAATTTCTTTTCAATTAATTTGTCATCAAGTCTCTACTCTAACATAAACTTATAAATTACAGTAATGATAAAATCGATACCAACAAAGTGTTGGTGTGGCAAACTATAATATAACATATACTACAATGGTTTTGAAAATAATTAAGAATGATCAGCAAGAAGATAAAGTGTGCAAAAATTGATTACTAACCAAAGGTGATAAATTCAAAGTTAGTGGCAATCCTGAAGAAACCAGTGTTTTCGAAAATGTATAAAAACGACATCACTAGTAAAATACTAACCCAGATGTTAAAATATATCTTAAGCAGAACCTTCAATGAGGCTAAACTTTGATATTTTACAAGTGACCTTTGATTTTTACCACAAAGAAAGATAAACTGACTTGACTTAAATAAATCTTTTCGGGTGATCTATCGAATCTCGTCAACTATTCCACATGTTTTATAAATATTGACTATAGGTTGGCCTTTTACGTACGACCGAAACTATTGCAATTCACTTCCACAAACCTAATATTTGTATTCAGAGAAAACTTGTGTAACGCTTAACTTTACCTTGGACACTGAGAGATACCGATATCGAAGTAGAGTTATGACAGAACTTTCTAAATTATTTTCCTTAGATTTTCGAATTTTTTTAAATCTTTTTACGCTTACATCGTGTCAACCTTTGTTTCATTATTCTTACGTAACTGATAGTGAAGCATTTCTATAACTCTTTTATCGTATAAAATATGACTTATTACAAACTCTTCATTATCAGTATCTTTTAATATTTTGTTTTTTCGGAACTTATCTTTCTTTTGGGCATGTATATCGTCCTCTCTACACTCGTATATCTGGCATTCATATTCAGTCCCATATCAAAACGCGTCATCATTTCACGTGCTTGATATTATGTAGTACATCGATTTTATATTTAAATGTCTTAATTTATTCATCTATTGTTTGCCATAACTAAGTAATAATCACTTCATTCGTCTTATTTTCCTTATAATCATTTATATTTTCATAGACGATTTCGATACTCGTTTTATAATAACCTCGAACATTATCACTTGATCGTTATCAAATTTCTAATAATTCTAACCTCTATGTATATCTATATATTAGTGTAGAGGATTGATGAAAACTAATTAAGTGGAAATTTCCTTACTTCATAATCTTTATATCAAATTTTTTAATGGGATTTTTCGCACTAACGAGAATGAGAATTATTGCATGAAATTTATCAAACACATTATTTGTGTACAATCACAGGACCGGTTCTTACCATCATCGTGGCTGTCGTTGGTAGGTAAATAGCACTGGATTATATCCATTGTGATCTCTTATCCCTTTGTCTTGAAGGATACGTTGATTATGCTAGGTTCACGAAGTTCCCAACCAATAAGCGCTTTTCGTACTTTCTTGGGAAACATTAGTGCTACTCCTTGTGTGTGAGGCATTTTTTTTACTTTATAACCAAAGTACAACAGTATCTCTTCCGAGGCTAATCTTGACTGTTCAGCTTGTAACCAATGGGTTTCAGTTATTCTAAGTATCTTCATGTTGTATCCTTTAATTTGCTCAGCTATTTGGGTGCTTCCCCCTGGTCCCTTACATCGTACGAACATTGCATTTACGTATATTAACCGTTGTTCTGGTTGTGAGGGGATACTGACTTCGTGATTTCTCAAGAAACTCGGCTTTCACGATGAGGCTGGATAACTCTTCAATATGAGGACCTTCAAACTTCCAGGGCAGAGGTTAAATGTTTTGTCCTGGTAAGTGTTTCTTCTGCAAAGCTTTTTTTCACGAGAAGTCAATTTACTAACACAAATTGGTTTGAATTAGACAACAATTGATTGATCACCAGGAAGCACTGGCCAGTTGTTTCATCCAAATTGACATTCAACAATCTCTGCAACACCTAACTACAATCAGTATCAGCTCACTAGTGACTGACTTCTCGAGGTAACTCCTAGAATTCTAGTGATAAGACGTAACCAGTAGAGTTCAACCGTGTAGTGAGTGAGATAGTTGTGGATACTTACTGCCGTGAAATTCCATACTAAGACGGGATAGCTGCTCAGTGCTTCCTAGCGATCAGTGGTTGACCAATTCAAACCGATTCGTGATATCGAATTGAAATTCAACAATCTCCACAACACCCAATAAGATATATTTGTTGCTTAGTTCTAAGATTGATTGTAATGATTTTTATTTCTATAGTTTCAAGAAGGATGTGTTAGTAAATGTCTATCATGAGTCACAAGACTTATCTTTTGCTATATACTCACATACTGTGAACAGTTGCTTAGCTTTATCAAAGTAATTTAACCTGAAGCTTTGTCATTATTGACTACTGGGATATAAACAGGTTGTCAAGCATTGACACATCAGGTTACTTATGAATAAGTTGATTGTAATTAACATAAATAGGGAAATTAAAATAATTTAGTTTAAACCACGAATAGCCATAATATAACAAATCTTAACCAAAAAGAAGAAAGAATTGAAAATCAGCTGAATATTTTATCGTATTTTATTACTCATTCAAATTAATGATGCATCTACAGTGCACATTGAGTAAGATTGTTATCCACCATAGAAGTATATTTAGTACAAGAATTATAATCTTATTTCTAGCCAATCAATTATAATCTTCCTGTTTCTTTTACATTTTGAATTCACTGTAGTCACACTGCTTCAGTCTAACATTTATTGTTTTTCATTTCTGTGGATGCTCCTTTAAATAGTGTAAAGACTGTAGTTGGTATAGTGTTAATCAAATAAACAGCACAATGAATTTTACAAGTAAAACAATTAAAATATATGAAAAATTCAATGTGTAAAGTTGTAATCATTTGACATAAAAGTGCCTTATTACAAATTACAAAAACTAAATATGTGTATATTGTTGTTGTCGTATCGATTAAATATAAACTAGATTTAGTCCAACTTCAAATTCAAAGTGCACTTAATATTAGAAGTTTTTGTTTGAATCTTGTTAATAAATAACTGAAAAGTAAACAGAATTAAAAAACGCACGTAAACATAAATAAATCATTTCAATCTCGTCAGTAGACGGCTTGAGGCGTTATCAGCTGAAATTCATGTGGAAGCATAAACTTTATCAAAAACGTTAATTAGTCTCACTGATTTGCAAAACAAATTTATTGAGCGATGCGATATATATATATATATATATATATATATATATATATATATAGTGTGTGGCCAAATTAATGACATTTGCAATCGACCCTTGACTTGCATCATAACGTAATGCATACTCTCCAGATCCGTAACCTTATTGCATTTATCATTTTAGTTGCTCCTGTGAAGTCAGTTATATAGGGCGTACAATCAGACAGTCCCGTTTTTATGTCGCAGAATATTATCCGTCCTCATTATGTAAACGATAAGTTAAACAGACTAAAAGTTCTATTCTGGCTCACTTGATTGACACAGGACATCGAGTCAACCATAATATATCCTTGAGAATTATTTATTGAATCCCATCAACCATGCCACATGGCTTAAAAGTTCATGTTTGTATATGGCTGGAGCTAACATATGAACCATTAAACCCCCAACCCTTGTATACCAGCAATTTTTTCAGTAATTTAGTATGTTAGAAACCATTTGGTTTCTTATGTGTATATAATTCATTCTATTTACTCTTACAATCCTAGTGTTAATATTTTATTCTTATTAAAACATTTTGTCTATCCTCTTATTTGATATTATGTATTCAGTCAATTTTATATGAATATATCCTTAATCAGTCACTTATAATTTATGACCTTTGATTAATAGTCACTTTGTCCACCTCACCATTTGCTGACTACTTGTAGTTTTCTTCATGAACATATTGGTACTTATTAAACTGTTATCTAACACACCACCACTTGATTGGCACCGATTTTATTTCTATTGTAAATTAAATGTATTTTGGTGTAGAGCAATAATAGAACACGAACTGAAATCTCTCCTATCAGTCGTTGCTTTCACTAAATTCTCAGATGAGATTTCCCACGTTATTCGTATTTGATTAGTCGTCGTGTGGAATGTTTTGATTTAGTGATTTAAATCATCACTTGGTAATTGAAGGAGGGAATTTACGAAACACGACAATCAGTAGGACGAAGACTTAGTAATTGCGATTATTACTAGATTATGATGACGTGTGTATGAAAATTGAGAAAATCTATATGGAGATAGTATATGCATTAATAAGATGATAATAATAATTGCAATGATAATGACAACAGTTATTATAATGATGGTGAACGTGAATATTAATATTAGAAGTCGGAATGAGAAATGAATAAATAGTTAAGTACAAATAAATAAACTCTGGAAAAGTGAACCCTAAGCTAAGACTATGATAAAGAAAGCGGTTTTACGAAAGGCTTCAATGTGCACAACTCAGGTTTCGTATTGTTGACAGTTTAAACTTCTGCAATATTAAGTTACTTCGCGCGTTTACCGCTTGATATATTTGATTGAATTTTATAGATAATTTCAGTTGAGAAGTTTAAATGCCTTGAATCTACTCTAAGTTTCAGAAGAGAAGATATGACATCTGCGCCGACCTTTACTCAACCAGGTCAGAAGATGCTCACGGATACGGCGAAGGATCGGTTTAGATGAACGACCGACATATCTAGCTCTACATGAGCAAGTAAACTGGCAAATGCACATAGTATCGGTCAGTTGTAGTAGTTCGTCCTTTAACCAGACACATTAGTAGATGGCTTCTTAACATTATATGGAGATTCGCTACAAGAAACATCTTCCTAGTTGACCTCACCAAACGACTTCTAACCATGTCGCTTGTAATATCGCCCTATAATTCAGGGTTGATGAATGAAGTTTTCTTTGGTACTGTGTATTTCATCTGTCAGGATTGCTTTTTCTTTATATTCTTTTTGATTAAGCGTGCATAACATCCCTTTTCTAAAATAAATCTCAGGAAGATGAGCTTTTTATCTATGCAGTCTGCTGAACAAATTTTACGTTATCATGAACAAAGAGTGAAGTAGTTTGCTTTCACTCATTATTGAGATACAATAGTGGGAGTTGATCAAATGTCTGTCTCGCGTAAGTTTATTTCTATAGGGACCCATCATAGTAGTGTTCGACAACATAACTGCGACATCGTTTAGATAACAATTTCTATCTAGCAGTGCGTTTCCTGCTCCAGTGTAATCGTAAATCGGTGAGACTAACTGTACATAGTAATAGTGTTTTTAGTGAAGACGACAGGTGTCTACACAAAGTGATCTAGTAAACTTAATTCACGGCTTCAATCTTATTTTAATCTCATTTAAAAGGCAAAAATGAAAATCTGTTTGCGAAACTAACAGTCTGAATGACTATAGACAGATCGTATACCAATTCAAAACCACACGGTACGTGAGAATGCGATTGTAGATGAATTATGACTATGACCAAAGTCACAGATAATCCTTGATTTATGTGTGATTATATTCAGTCTTCGCCAAAAGACATCATGTAAATTCTAAATCTTGTTACTTTTGCAAAGCTGGTTGAGTCTCTTGTTAGGAAGCACGTACATCGTAGCTTAATCACATCGAAGTTTATAACAGCAACATAGTAATACAAGAATTTTTATAAACTCGAACATATGAAAGGTATCAACTAGGTGGATTACCTAATTGTTATTCTTTTCAAAACTTTGTTTTATTTGTATTGGTACGATACATTTTTATTCCAATTAAAGTGAAATTCACATTGAATAAAGGATTACATTAAGACCACGAATTTAATGATGGTTACTATTGATAAAGCAAGATACTATTAATAAGTATGTTTATGGTAGCTGAATACTTTACAATATCTAAATAATCTTTCTTATCCGACAATACGTTAACAGTAAATTTTTAAAATGAAACTGACGCTTTTTACTTTTATTATATAATGATGTGCAGCCTGAACCACCATTATATCATTGTGTTAGAGTTATGTCGTGAGTATGCAAGTGTGGTGATCTCCAATATCTAGTTCAGGTGAATTCAGACAATCATGATTCTAAGTTCTTTAATTCTTGATGTTTTTTTATAAGTGAGTTACTATGTATTGTAACTCACGTATTCCCCCCCCCCTGTGTATCCACCTGCTTATTCTTTTGTTTTGGTGAAGTATGTTAATCTGACCTACTCATTCATTACTTGTTCAATTCTCACCCCTTTGGGATTATTTAGGACATTACTATTCCCGCACATATATATGTTCCTGTTTAGATACCTTATTGACTATATTGCTGACTGCTTGCGATTCCTAACACTGGTGATTACAATACAATCCTACTACTTTTAAGTTTTAACTGTGGTACTACGTGACTTCAATGCGTAATTCAAAGTGCTAATAAGAATATTATAGCAAGTTAATGACTCTTTATAACTACTAGATAAGTTACTTTAGGAATGAGTAAATCAAATAACTTCGATTGCCAACTGATAGATAGTCAAGTTCTTCAAATTTAGTTTGTAGGGAATCAGCTGTGTTGATACGTTTGCTGGTATCAGCAGCCGCGAGAACTCTAGCTCAGAAGTGTATATAAAATCAACGTATTTACAAACCTCATAGTTAAATTGCGTCCGGACGGTTGTATACCAATGATTGTCAATGCTTTTTGTTAAAGTCAGGACTAGTGTTCACCTCGGTGTAGGGGTCGTATAACCAATCAATTGTGTCTATGACAAACAGGTACTAATATGTGATGAGATCTTTTTGAGAAAATCATGGATAACTTACGTTTTCTTAAATTCTCAATGACATAATGTTTAATTTTTAAACTTAGTCGATTATTAATTTATTTTGAACGGGATGCTTCAGCCATCAAGAGGAGAGCTATACAATAACTACAAGAATGTACTATATTAACCAACGTTAGTTTATCCACTAAATGTAATGAAATAGTATGAATCACAGAACATGTTTTCGGATGTGATCCGACATTCTGCCTAACACTTACTGTCATATTTCATAGCTATAGGCTAGTACAACGTTCAATGTAAGAAAATTAATAGGTAACAAGGGAGAAAAGTAGAGTACTACATGAATGATACAAAATAATTATGAATATCTAGCATATTTACATAATTCTCTCTTCATAGTTTTTTTATAAACAATATAATAATGATGAGCACACAAAATTGATCATTAAAATTAAAAAGTGATCATCATATTAGTACAGAATCGGTAAAGACATACACAAAGACAAAAAAAACTAGGATTTTGATGCATCTAAATAATCGCTAAACAATTTATGAAAGTCACCATCATAAAGATCACAGGCACGATTTCCTTCATTGTCTTCAGCATATATGTCGGCGCCGAATTTTAAGAGGACTTGTACAACTTCATCATGACCACAAAAACAAGCTGCAAGTACACAAAATAAACAAATAAATTTAATGCTTAAGTAATAATACTCAGGTTTATAGGAATAATCAAATTAGAAAGAACGATAATAAGAGAGATTAATAGATTCAATTCAGTAATTATTATTGATCCATAATCATAGTTGACATAATAAGTATGTCATAAATTATAGTCTACACCAATTAGTGATATCGGTTAGTGAAATAGAAAGAATGTGGAAGGTATATGTTACTAAATGATCAAATACAGACCTACAGTATCAAAAAAGTGCGAGTTAGTTCAAAGGAATTACAATTCACTCATTTCATTTTAACACTTCATCCATTATAAGGCATCCTTTCGATAGCCGTTCAAACAATTTCTGCAAATTAACCATACCTCTCAAGGATAATTTATTTAGCATGATCTTTGAATGCACATTTCTACAGAAGTGAAGCCAATATAGTATAAAAATATAAGTAACCTCAGTATCAGTGTCACGAACAGTTTCATTTTAAGCCTAGAATAAATAGATAAAGAATTGCCTCCTACTAACTTCTGCCATCACATATTACATCGAATAATCATTGCTTCTTGTGTGCTGGAGCACTGTGTTGGATTCTGTCCCCATCAGTAAGTATATAACATGGTTTTTGTAAGCAATTTGATACCTTAAATATCAAAATATCAAATACCCGTTGAAATTCCTCATAAAGTGGTCTAGTTAGGATGGTTGTTGCATGTATCATAGTCTTAAAGCCCCACTATTTTGAAAATGATTAGTGAGTAGATAAGGTAAAAAAAACAAACATTCACCATTATTTGTGTTCGTATATTTCCGTTGTTCGTACAAGGACAATTAACATCAAGAGGAACATATATACAACAAAGTGAGTGTCCTTGATTTCACTATTAGCTAGTACTAAACGATTAGTGACCACATTCTTAAATCATGATTTTTTTGATGAATAAAAAAAACGACTTACAATTAAGTAGTATGTGATTTTATTTTATTAACTTGATGGGGGGGATTTTATGTTCAGTCCTGGTTGGTTAGTAGCATTATTTGTGGTGGACGTACATTTAATATTCGAAGGGATTTCTTGACTACATATATAATAACTAAACAAAATCTCATAAATATTTGTGATTTCAGTGGAATCAATAATAATAAAACAAGTTATCACTGTTTTACCATAGTGAAGAGGAGTTTGTCCTTCAGAATCCTTGCTATTTACGTTTGCATTATATTTGATCAAAGTAGAAACCATATCACTGAATCCTCGATCAGATGCCCAATGAAGAGGAGTCATCTCCTATCAAGTTAATATGACAGGAATATGCAAATAATAACGGAACAATAAAAACTAATATTAGCTTTTGTTGCTGCAATAGAAAATGAGTTTCTAATGAAATTACATGAAGCGTACAAGGTAATAAACTGGAAATATAGAAATTCATCCGGATTTTACTATTAAGTGTTGCTGAGGAAAGTATCATTATCAGCTCTAAAATAATTTTATGTCATTTCACTACTTTTAATAGATTACAGAGATAAAACTAACAAAATGTTAAGTTTAACTGAATAAATCCAACTGTGTTCTCTATGATGATTGTAAACTAATTATCCAATTCTTATCTAATATGAACACTAACATATCCCTTGACCAAGTCACGGGGATCATAATTACTTTAAACACTTCCATTTAAGTAGCTCTGTTGAGTCTAAGATCCATGATTTAAAGCACAATATATCATTATAAATAAGGAGTTAGTATCACATTTTTGCTACTACAGCTAATATCTATACGTAACCAATGGAAAGAGACTAACCTAGATGATTACAAAAGCGGTGTAAGTTCTGGATAAGCACTAAAGAATGAAAGTCTTTGCTAACGTATCCGCCTTTGCTGAGATTCTGTGAGGGTTGTGAAACATCATCACTTAGAAATGGATCATTTTAGTTAACGTTAATTAAAATAAGTATCATTACGTTTAACCGGAGAACTCAGATATATACTGTGGCATTATTTATAACGTATTCTGAGGGTAAAATCAGGCAGCCTGTTGATACTTGAGTATAATTGCATTACTTGACCTTTAGGCGGCTTTCAACTTCTTTGACTGAGAGGTCTTGCGGTAACGTCTATTGTTAAAAGGAGGACCAAAGAAACACACAAACTTTGTGGAAGCTCACCACTTGAAAACTAATGGTCGGACCAGAATTTACGAAGAACTACCATCAGAGTTGATAGTACCAAGAGGCATTTGTCAGGGTTTGCTATTATTTCCCCCTTAATTATTTCCACTAAAGGTGTTCCCCCCTCCTGGGATCGATCTCTCTACCAGAAATTAAGTAATTAATATAAAGAACGCATATACCTTAGTCTTTTTCGGTGAAGACACTGAGAATGTGAAGTTTATTGAATGCAGAAATATTTGAAACGAACTTGTCTGTCTCAAGGCTCAAATTGTTTTTTTGAGTCCGATCTAAGTTGTCGTCTAAGATGATCGTAGTGAGTGATGCATCTGAGTGTGTTGACTTTATTACTAAGCCCTAGTTGGCTGGTAGCTAACGTCACTTGTAGCGTAGGTGAGATATTCTTTAGCTGACAAAGGAACAGTAGTCCTCCTTGTATTACCCTATGAATGTAAAATAGAGGCAATTGAAGTAGATGTGTGCAGACTGGAGTTTTGGTCACAAATATCTTCAAAGTATTGCTCGTATGACATAGGCCAGTGAGCAATGTTAAAGTAAGATACAAGGTACCAGGTACAGAGGGTAATATTGGTTGATGTGTGTGTCAAACGATTGCTGGTGACATGAAGTGTTTTCTGACGTATTAGGTTGGGAAAAAGCTGGAAAAAGTCAAACTAAGTCATGGAATCAGTTAATGAAGCCATGGACTGCTGTCCTGAGCTGTGATAGTCGATGCTGATAACCTTGTTGGGTTTCGTTCAATGACCGCCACCAGTGGTTGAAAACGTTAGTTGGAAGTTGAGAATCAATCACAGTAGTGAAAGTACATTCACTCACTAGTTTCTACTGTACCTTAACTTGAGTGTTACTTTAAACATACTTTCTTCCGTCCCATCTTATGGAGATGTATATATTGATTGATAATATAATATTTTGACTTCTTTGTAATTCATCTTGTAAGTTTCAACTGGTTATACTGTGATACGGGAACGTGGGCTAACATATATTTATGCCAAGTCTTGATTTAATTATTGAGTGACTGATTAACTGAAAATGGCTTCTGATATCCAGCATGTTGTCGAATAGTTGAAAAGTAACGCTTGAACTAGAATTCAGCCACTATCGACTTAAAACATTCGAACAACTTGGCAACATGCTACATGCCCAAAGGCACTGGAAATCAGTTTTTTAATGAAGTTTAAATCTCTAGGTATACACGTAGTTGAAGATTCACTTTTAATCTTAAATATATATACAGCTTATTCAAATAATATTCAATAAAACTATTCCCGGCTGTTGATGCCACTTTTGCGTGATGGTCAGGCTTGCTTGTCGTGATGAACCAATAGGGTTATACAGGCTGGAACATTCGTTCCATAAGATCCTGGCATGCCAAGGGGATAGGCTGAAAAGTGCTAAAACTAAAGGCAGCAAACCTAAGGACCGATAGTACTGACGACTGCACAGTGATGTGACAGCATTAAGATGTTTTCTTTAGACAACCAGCATGAAAGTAGTGCTGCCATCCCACAAACGAAGAGTGGGGCTGGTGAAGATCGACCCTAAATATGTACCAATCACTCTTCTCCACAGATCGCCATCGTCGGACATTAAGGTCTTAAGAAGTACGGAGCCACAACAACAAAAGCTTCCCTCAAAAATGTCGTGTGTAACCGACCTCATGCGGTTGTTCCTTGAGTACTGTGGTCACGCTCCCAGGTCTATAAGACCAACCCTAACTCAATTTGTTTCTGTAAATATAAGTGTCACTAGTTACTTTAAAAAACTGACTGAAACTGGTAAGATCTATCTCCAGTCTTCAGTATTTCTTCATACATACTCTTTTCATTTTTTAAATCATATCCACTGATGTTCAGTCTGTCGTACTGTCATTAGCACTAGTATTATTTCAACTTCTTTGTAATTCATCTTACTAATTTCGATTCCCTGCGCCAAATTAGTTTGGCATTTTGAGCTAACGCATATTTGTACCACTCTACGTTAATTGTATGACATTTCTATCCGAACACTGCAGTTTAGTAAAACGATAGACACAAATAAACCATATTGGCATCTACTCTCGTTGGAGAAACTCCATAGAGGATTGCCTCTCATTTCGTGGTACATATTTGGATTATGACCATGCCCTAATAAGGACACACATTTACATGCTTTTTACAGAACTCAAAAAGGTCATAACTAGGAAACCTCTTGTTTGCAAGTGTGTGAACAAAAAGCCAAGATTGCATTCTGAGAAGAATTATTTAGACACTTAGTTGATCATAATTAGAAAATGTATCCCAAAGAAACTTGGAGATGTTTTAAAGTAACTGTGACTGTAACAACGATATATGCATCCAACCTAAATTCGAAGACTATGAAAGGTGAATAGGTTCTGGATGCCTCTACTAAACTAATGGATACTGACAAGCCCATTCCAACAGGTTCGGAGGATGATGGCAAGCTACTACTACTGAAACGTAGGCTAACAGAAAGTGTACGCACGGATCGTGAGCAATAGTGGATGATGAAAGCAAAATGGATGGAGATGACTTCGGTGACAGATAATGTTGGACAGCTGTTTCGACTTATTAAAGAAGTCGGCTGTTAGTGAGACTATTTCAGAAATGGATGGGTCTATGATTCACTTCAAATCTATTAGGTTAGACCGATGGATGGAACACTTTCAAGAATAGTTCAACTGACTTCTATCTACTCTTCACTTACTGAGTATCGATAAACTACTACCTGGGTGAAAAATTGTCACATATCCTCCAACTGTTAATGAAGTTGAAAAGACAACAGCTTCTAGAAATAGCGTAGGGGTGTTTACAAACGTCCAACAATAGTAGTATTGGTTGACTTGAAAACCACGTTCAACTCATAGGTCGAGGTTCCGTGACAGTGTTTGTGATTGACAGATATATCTCGATGGTGAATAAACCCTATACAGGCTATGTTAGAACACCACTGGTTGAGTTAGAGTTAATGGCAAAACTTCATGGGAATTGTCAACCTCAAATGGTGTCCATCAGGGTTGTCTCTTATCTTCTCTTTTATTTAATCTCGTCACAGATGTTCTCCTCGAATTCACACTTTCTTCATCTAACTTCGGAATATGATCTGTTTCGAGGAAGCCCACTTGTCTACTTAGAATACGCAGACGATATGACCCTACTCGGTGATGACGTTGACAATATACATAGTTTGCTGAACACCTTGAGTAACAATGCACACATATTTGAAATGTGTTTTTTCCGTCAATACATACGAAATGTTATTTGAGGTATGGTGTACATCATTGGTTATAATGGTGAATGGGAGTGAATTATTTAAATGCGTAAACCACTTAGTTATCTCAGGAGTCTGCTCAGCTCTGATATGTCGGTACCTGACGAAATCCCAGCTTGAATTTATAAAGCTCGTTTGTCTTTAGCCAACTTGTTTTACTTGTTACGTAGACGAGATATTGGTTTTTGAACGAATGGCCGAGTGTACTGGTTAACAGTTCACTCAGTTCTAACCTATGGATGGACAACATAGGGTATGAAAATAGAAGATATGCGAAGACATCAGGTCTTTCATCACAAATGTCATTGAAGTATCGCCTGTGATTCGTGGAATGAGCGAATAAACAATATTGATGTTATACAGAGTGGCATAAATGTATTCACTCTTTATATTCTTCTAAATTTTATTCTCCATCATTCCTTCGTAAATAGGTTTGCTTCATTCTTCCTATTAAATTATATATATTAATCTTGTGAATCTGATGTTGTCTTGCTAATGTGGTACAACAACTTGTACCTATGAGCATATTTGCCAGGTTCTACGTTATTTAACTGACAAAAAAGCTATTATTTCAGAACATTACTAAGAAGCAGTATGTTTTAGTTTTTATTATCCAGTTGTTATTCGGTGACACAAAATCAATCTTTTTGAAATAAAAGTTTGTACGCCCAATGATGAATATCGATTCCCGCTTATTAGTCACAAAGATTTCTCGTGTACAATCTCCTTTAGATATGATTATAACATATTCGGACGCTAACAAAAGTTGATCAAAGGTCATTGCCCGTGAGATTATTTTAGGTGGTGAAAATTTTCCAGAAATATAGGCGTATAAAAGTGTTATTAAATATTGCGTACATACATAATCAGCTGAGAATTTTCTATCGTGGGATTTTACAAACAAATGTAGCTTCATTGTAAATTGGTTTAAATTTATCGTAATAGATTATAATACATTTATAAACCGAAGAACAGACGAATTAAAAAAAAATTAACAAAAGAACATTTATTTTAGCTTAAATAAAAATTCTAGTTTGAAAATAGTGACTTACATTTTTATCAAGTGAATTAACTTCGTTACAGTTAACTGATAATAAACGAATTAACGACTCCAAATCATGTTGCTTAATTAGACTAAAAATTGAATGATCATTGTCTAATGTAGGTAGTGGTTCATTTGAGTGTGGATTTAAATTAATCATACGACTGACATACACAGATCTCTGTTTTTCATCCTACAAGACGGTAAAAGAAAAATGTTAATTGATTGACAAAAACAATTGAACATATTTGGTTATTGGTCGACTGAACTATAGATATTCATGTTTTTTTGTAGCTAGACAATCACTGAAGTACTCATCATTTGTTTTATCCTAGCATGGAACTTAGTAATTGTTTACTTGATGACACATGTCTGGATTGATTTATGGCTATCAAAGTGTGAGTCTTACCAGATTTTATTTTCTGAACACCCAAATGGCCACTTTAAAGATCGTCGAGCATCGATTTAAATAATAAGGGAGGAATAACAACACAACTAAATAGACACAAAATACCATTAAGAATGACAAACAATTCGTCACGTCTGGTAAAATATGAGGTTTTCAATTAGCATTCTATCATTTCCATATAGTAGACAATATTTCATCTAGAGAAATATAAGTCGCAGAAAGATCCGAATAAATGATCTTCAGGCTCTACTTTAGAAACGTATACAGGTTTCGTCTAGTTTTAATCGGATAATGTATTAATTAGAAACTCAATGACTTAACCACTTAGCTGACAACTGATAACTATCATAAAATCAACTAAAAAGCAAAATTAATTAGTGCGAACCATAATATTCCTGAAGACAATTACTAAATAGATAATATAGCAATTATTCCCCGAATTGTTTATACTTTTTATGCAACTCAGTAAATAAACATGGTTAGATTTACTTCACGTAAGATTACATTTGTGTAACGACTGAAGGTGCTACCGGTCGCCCGGATCGAAACTGAGACTGTCTACGAAAGTCAACTTTATAACTTTAAAAGTATTGCAGGCAAACATAAAGAAATTATGCACATACATTCCATGTTTTGATATACACCCTCTTCTAAAAAAAAATATGTTCCCTTTTAATTTTGAATTAATATTAGCTAGAATAAAAATTAAAAAAGATGCCATTTAATTGTGTAGCTGAAAGTTATATTCTATTTAAATATTGGTGTTAATGATATTACTAAGATGCAATATAATGAATTAATAATTACGATTGCATAACAGTTACCGACGGCTTCCATGCAGGATCTACTTCCAATAGTTTATCAACATACTGTTTTTGGGCTTCTTTGGTAGACATATGTCCAAGATCATGCCAGGTCCACCTGAAATTGATCAAAAAGATTGTAATAAAAAGATTGTCAGGAAATAAACTATGAGTGAAATATATTGGCAAAAAAAGGATATATTTTAAGTAGACAAAGAGCACTTTTCATTAGCCTTAACTGAAAGTCATGTATAAAAAATTCAACTACGTGATTCTGAAGAAATGGAAAATAACATGAAGGTAATGTTTGTTTAGAGTTCCTTTTTATGCATTTGCAGTTAAAGTTCAGACAACATTATCTTTATCAATAATAATTAAAATTGCACCAAAATGTTAGATTTTCATGAGTTTATAGTAGACACGAAATCCAATGATCAAGTATGAGGTCAATTTTTGAAAAAACTGAGTTTCTACTTTAAATCATAATTAACCCAGAGTATAAAAATAATATCGTCATAACGACAGAGCATAAAAAATAGATTGATTAAAGTTAAAGGTACAAATTTTTGAATAGTCAAGAAAGCACATAAAATTCGTAGTATGTCAACAGGAAGGCCAATTCGAAAAGTAATGAAACCATCTGATATTCAGATTTTTGTTCCTTGAAATTTAATGCTTTAGTTTATTCCTTTTTGCTTTTTCCTACCTACCTAAGCATTCAGAAACAGTAGTCGAAACATCTATTTAAAGTGATGTGAAATAAATGAAGTAGAAGCATTTTATTACTTGTGCAATCAAAATAATGATGGAAATTGAAACACCTGTACCTGATATTACGCACATCTGCTCACTAGTAATTCCAGTTAATAATGCTAGATCGAAGGAGAATAAGAACTAATATTAATAATTGAATTATGGATACTGTTCTGATACGAAAAAAATCCTGATCCAGCAAACATCTGAAAGACATCCCATCTCGTATATATGTACATTCAAGAAATGGTTTTTGCATGAATTAGGTGGTAGACAGAAGACAACTAGCAAAAAATACAGATGTCTGTCGAGTGTCAAGAAAAAACAGAACAAAATGCAGACATGAACAATATAGCACCTTTCAAATCTATTCTATAAATTCTTACTAATTATTTTTAAATAGTATTAATTTTCATTGTAAGATGAAGATCTAATGAATATTTTAACGTGCATTACATGAATATCACACATATTTACCATTTCTTCCGACCATTGACATCGAAGATTCCTGGTTTCGATATATTGCATGGACCGACAGTGGCCTATAATACAAATGAGGCGTAATAATGCTAAACTGGCTTGGTAAATGATGAATTACCACAGATTGTATTCAATTTATAAGATGGATTCTTTGGACAGAAGTAAATAATACAGATGAAACAATCTCGTGAATCAAGGATATCCAAAAAGTTTTAATCAATGTTACGAAGCTAGTAGTATCAAAGTAATTTCATAACGGCACAAAGACCCACTTGCGAAGATTTTACGCCATACATATAAGGTGAGAGCTAACAATGTAAACAGGTGACTAAAACTGAAGTAAAAAGAATCAGGTTTGAAAAAGCGGTTGCATGACTGTACGCTTGAGTTTAATTTTTCTCCATAGTTTCAACATGTACAAGCTCATTTTATTAAATTTATATGGATGGGCAATAGGTTTTCTCACTACGTATAAATGTTTACCTTTGGTTAGCTACGCATATACTGTTATAATAACAATAATAATCTCAATTCTAAGCGTACATATATAATCATTAAAGAAACAACAAAAGTTGATCTGTTATTCAACCATAACAAACACTAGAGAGTGAAAGATAAAATGAACAGAGAAATACAAACTATTCACTTTACTATTAGCTAACAGTGGGAAGATTTCACGTGAATATATATGCAGAGAAATTTGGAGCTATGATTATTAGCTAAGGCTTGTTACCGATATTTTGTTCATACTGAGATGAAATTCAACGTAAAAATATTTTCGCTTAGGATTTATGTACTTCCAAGCTTTATTTGTATGCAATTCCTTCATTACATTGCTTAAACAGATGGAGAAACTGTACACCCGTCTGAGTAAAATGACTATCACGAATATTCTCATTGTTAATTAGATTTTCAACATAGCATTAGGAATATATATATATATATATATATATATATATATATATATATATATAACAGTTTTTGTAACACGATAACTTTTATGATAAAACAGGATTCCAGTTTAAAGGCGTCTATTTATCAAAATGAATTTAAATGTACCAAGAAAACTTTTGTCTTTGTCCATAATCCTTTTACCCACTATAAATTAGTTCAATTTAACAGTCTAAGCATTATTTAAATTAATGTGGGTGGGAGTTATTATGCTGCTTTTGCATATCATGAATAGTAATCCGATATATCCCACCAACCGAGTACACAATTGTGTTCCTGGCTTTCGGCAAGTGACGCAATATGATAGCTAAACTAAAGTAAGCGGAATCGGGCTTCAAGCTGAGACTCCCTAATTGTAAACCCTGTGATCAGATCAAGGAAACACGGAGAACTTTTTTGTGAAATTCTGAATGGGCATTTCAGAAAGAAAGCTAAAGGGGTTTTTTAATTCCAAAATATAAATTAATATGGACAAAATTATTCTAGGTTACCACATAAGCCGTTACTTAAAGCATGAAATTGCTACTGTGGTTTTATTTGACGTTTACAATAGGAAATATTTACCTGTCAAAAAGGCAGAATCAGCATTTTTAGTCATCTTAGAATTGTTTCTACGAAATAAAATTCAAAGACACGCCCAACTGGCTTCATTCGTCCTGAGGAGTGTTTAAGTTACATCTTCATTTTACATAAAATATTGAAACATAACTGCATTTACTTGCAACTACAGATCTAACGAAACTTTGGATGATTTATTAAACGATGCGGTGGTAATTCTCATCGCTGCAACGAATAACCGGGCAGATATCTTCATATAATCCTCATGACATTTTCAATTTCCATAATTGTAGTCGACTTAGAAATCTTGCAATCGACTGAGTGATACCAGTAATACTTACTTACTTGCTTGCTAAAAAAACGCTAACCAGATACCAGTAATACATTTCTATAATTTATTTTGACAGTCGCCCATTTAACCATAGTTAAGATTTTTCGACAAACTTTCTTACAATAGATTAAGAAATGAATGTTTTGGTATGCAAGCAACCCTTTTGAAAAAATAGGTATCCCAATTATCAATGTGTCGAATCGATAAAAATACATACTGAGAGAACAAGCTTAAATTTACATACACATCAAACGTTAAATTTAAATAGTAACTGACCTGCTTGTACCTAGCGTAGAAGTAGAGTAACGTGTTTGAGTCCAGAGAATAAGCTATTTCGGATAAATGCTTTGCTGCTTGTTCAAAATGGCTTTCCAAAGGAAAGTTGTTCGGTAGTTCAGCCTAGAAGTTTTGGTCAGTATATAGTTATTTTAATGAAAAATAACATCAGAAGTGCAAGTGACTTATTACACTTATATTGATTTTAGAAAGTCAAATATTTCGAGAAGCTAGGTACAAATTGTAGATAAAATAAACAATGATCTCTTGAAATTAAAACAAAATATAAAACTAGGTAGTAAGGTATATCTGTTAGTGAAATGTAGGTGTGCTAGTAATATGAACATTAAAAAAACCCTAACAATAGTACAGAAATTCGATAAAGTTACTGGAATGAAAGCATGGAACTAGGTTTATTTGAAAGTGCACTTCAAGTTTTCGTTTATGTGTGTATATTCTCCAATGTTTCTGGAAGAGGAAAGGATAAATCGTAATTAGATTTCCAAAAAGAAAAACTGGAGAATGTATTTAAATTATCAGGTATACGATCGAATGCATCCGGTAAATATCCAGAAACTGGTGTTGAATTTTCTACATTGTGACCAGAAGTGGAATTCTGAACAACATGATATGGTTTACGTGCAGTCTGGCATTCAGAAAGAGGCGGGAAGTGAAGATCAACTAAATCACCCAACTCTTGATACGTTGTATTTCTAAGGCACTGATATTCATTACGAACTTCTCCTCGTGGGTTAACTGTAAATATTCGACAAAGCTCGATCCCAGCTTTCTGATATGCAAATACATCATTAACCTTGTTACCGAACCCCGCATAAAGTGGAGAGGAACCCTCCGGGAAAAGCTTACATACATCTTGCAGACATTTTGTTTTAAATAATTCCGGCTTGTTTATGATTACTTCTTGGTGAAATGCGTGGAGAAGGGAATTCGGAGATAATAGGATTGGTCCATCAGGTAGTCTAAATGTCGAATCCTGGATAACTTGCCTTAAATAACTTCTAGTTATACCCGCTTGTCCTAGAGCCCGAGCTGAAAGATAAAGAAACTGATAACCGTTATTATGAACCCGATTATACAGTCGAGCAACTCCAGGGTGTGTCCAGTCATGACCCAACATAGGAAGTAAATGTCCAAGTAAATCACTACGAGTAATGGTTCCGTCAACATCGGAAACAACTATCCTATCATACCAGTGCCAATAATAAATAGAAGCTGAACATGTGCATGTCCCTTGATATTTTGTAGTTATGCGGAATTCTATATCATTTCGACCGGGTTTAAGTTTTAATCTGGCAACTTCATGAGATGAAAGTCTGTTGATTTTGGTAACTCCGTGAGTACCGTGTACCTAAAAGTGTTAATTAACCTTAAAAAAATAGACTTACCTGAGGCACTTGTGAACCGCAACTAGAATTCAGTGATTTTTCTCCAGGATTACCGATTTCTTCTGGTATTAACGAGTTTGTAGCTGAAATTTGTGTTTGACTTGTACCCCAGCTGAACCAAGAGGTACGCCTAGACGGTTTTTTGGGAAAGTACTGGTTTTCTAGCTTTTGTAAAGTCAAATAAGGTAGTTGTGTTTGAAAAGCAAGTAAACTGACGATGGAAGGAGCAGTTACTTGCCAATTGCTATAGCGTCCATTGAAGTAAACAACAAGGTTAGGATTGGATAGAATGGCATTGGGATCGCGTATAAATTCTTCGTACGAAACCATGTACTCTAGAAAATTCTCCTCAGAACAAGGACTATCCGGAGATAAACCACCACATAACGAAAGTCTTAAACTTAAAACATGGGGATGGATAGGTGATATGCTTCTTGAAGAGTGTTCGTTATCGGAACGATAACCATAGTCAACACAACCACTGTCAGCAGTATTATTTGACGCATGACCTTGACTCTGAGACTGAAGACTTCCATGAGATGGTGGGTATATATATACCTTCCTTAATATTTTGATCGACTTCCGCGGTAACGAGCTCTTCAAGATATACCTCTTTTTCATGTATAAAACTTTTAAGATGAGAGTTCTGTGCCGAAGTGCTACTTTTTGCGATCTCCTCTACAACGCGTGAGATATTTGAGCTGCTATCAGACGACTGACATTTCATCACACCCCAACCATAACTAGCTAAAGCATCCTTTGTACCTTCATCCAACTGGGTGTCAGAAACAAATGTATTACCAACAGGATTTCGACATCTGCGGGGGTCTTTAGGTTTGTCATTAGACGCTTCACAGTCGGATGAAACTTCATAGACACTTGTTTCAGTTACCTCGTCGATATCCCCTTCTATTAAGTTGGACTCTGTGCCCGGTTCACTCATTGCAGAGTCTCGTCGAATTTTTCGTGACTGACGTCGCATAGACAGACCTGCCCACGATTCATCATAAGTAAATCCCGAACAGTCATTAGAATCTGCCGTCAAGAATTCGTCTGTTAGCGAACTTGAAGAGTCGACGAAGTATGCATCGCCGGCACTCCCTAGAGACATCCGTAAAAAGTCAACAAATTCACCATTAACATAGATTTCAACCGTTTTATCAGTTGGCGAGAAAGCAGTTAGTTTTCCGAATCTAACATGAAACGGTCCGCAAGTAAAAGACCCATCTTTTTGTTCCACAACAATTACATCAATAGCTCCAGTTAAAGTGGCGGGATTTATATCGTTGTAAGCTCCTTTAATTCCTGATAGCAAACGGCCCAAAGATTTCCTAAATGAAGATTACGAGGAAGAGTAACCAAAATCTTTTACATACCACGACATTGTCTAATAAGATAATATCCACAGTTGCTTTATCTTAAGCTTCTGAAATACGTGAAATTAAGTTCTTCATTGAGTATTGAAGATACTAGTTTTGATGCTTTTGCAAATATGCAATAAAATGTAGAAGTCAAGATCATAAGGAAAAGCAACGCGTCAGCAGAAAGACATTTGGAAGTACAATATATTATCAATACTTCGCGCCGGTGTGTGTGTACACATCTTATTTACTATTGGCTGATCTATGATGAGCTGTTTGAGTACGGCGTTAATTTGAAAAACGTTTTTGGTTTTGGCCATTGAACTACCTTGTGCAAGCATATTTTGCCTTCGCATATCCATCTGTTAAAATGTTTTGTGTTTCGGTGTCCCTCAAAATCAAAAAACAGCAGCGTTTAGATACCTATAATTTGCAAGTGGTCTGATGGCTAGATTTTCCAAAAGAATTATTTACCTACCTGCCTAAAGTGATGCAGACAAAATTTCTAAACTAAATTTACATTAAATCAGCTGTAGCTATTCTGCTAGCTACCACTGCAAACAAACATCTATAATTTTTGTAACAAATGTTACACTTCCTCTCATTTATGCGTTCTCTTTCATAATCAGCATAGTAGAGAAATGAACTGAACGAACTACTATTTGCTAAAAGAAAGCGGCAGTTTGTTACAAAAGGTGAAACGTAAATTTAATCTTGACTTGGGCGAAAGAGTGATCATGTTAGACAACTACCCTACTTAAACAAACAATAAGCAGTCTATGTGACCTGGGTATTTGTATTACAGCAAGAACCTAAAGTCTAATAGAACGTTTACTTTTACTTGTTCCGAAAACAAGACGGCGAATAGGTTATACTTTTAGAAATTGTTACATCAAAAAAGCTAAGTTTGCACTACACAGGGTGTGTACATCCTACTGCATAAAAAAATCCTGCTTGCATGTCTCCACGATTATGAATTACAAAGACATTGATGTGTACCCGGGTATATGATCAAGTTACGCTTGTCGTACAACCAGAGACACTTCTATCGAATGGAACCACTCTTACGAATGAGAAGAAATTAAAAGGCACTGAAGGATGGAAGAGAAATTTTATTTGATCGTATACAGAGCTTTAATGGGGTAGCAACGTCTAGGCTGGCAAACTAAAGAGAGGTGCTACCCACGGTGGTCCGAGTCGTGATGTGGTGGTGATGCGTGACAGCGCGCCTTCAACTAGTTGTGTCCGCTAAAACAAACATGGTCAGCATCAATGTCGAAAGCCTATGCAACTATTTATTTTGGGGATTATTTACCGCTACAACATCATACAAACTGAAAATCTTCAGAGAACTTTAACTCGATAAATGCTGAGGTACGACTATAATATAATTTATGCAGAAAGATATAAGTTGCTACCCCTTAAAACCGCTGTAAATACTTTGCCCAAGGAACAATGTAGAGTCCCTGCACAAGGCAATTTTCGGTTCCACTTTCTCAAGCTCCTCTCCTTTCTGAAAGACCTACTGTAATATAATTTAGGAAATTCTATTTTAACACTGTGTGCCGAAAAAGACTAGCGCCAGTCGCGACAACTCTTGAAAATAGTCTACACTTTAGTATTGCAACATGCTTTTCGTGCTTTTCATGCTGTGAATTACTGGATTTGTTGATGTTAATAAGGATAGTGTGTGATAATATGTTATCCAATATTATTTCTGTCTACCTTTATCCCATCACTTCATACCTCCCACTCTGTTTGTTTAGTTTATTTAATAACGGCAATAACTTACACAAACATACACTTGCTTACAGGCAGAAATATGCACTTTGGGATTAATGCAAAAAACTCCTCTCATTCGATTCTAGAAACATTGCCAATAAAGGACTTTGACGCAAACGGATAATGATCAGTACTATAAACATACGATGTCCTCTAAGACTGCCTTCAGCACACATTTGAACATCATATAGGTTCCTTGATTTGGGTTACTTTTAGGCTGCCTTTTCTCGGTTACCTTTTGTCTCTTGAAACACCCCTGGTTCTTGTCGTGTTTCAATTCCTTTCGCTGGGTGTTTTTTTATTGTTGTAACGTTTTACACGATGCCATGCTCTATGCTACTTATATATAGCCTTGTGATTTAAATAAATAGTCATAGTTAGTGCCCACCAAAGCATTACATAAACACGATCCTACTATATATACCTATAATAGGATAAAGATGAAAGAACGTTAGCGTAAAACTAAGTTTGGTGAGTGTAGTAAGCGGTGTTAATACATTTTTATAGTCCATATTATTTCGCTAATGGAGTATGAAACAATAGTTTGTATGCTGCATCAAAAGAGAAGAAATTACCAATATATTGTTTCATAATGGTTTGTGATAAACTATTATAGATACTTGAAAAGTTCTTCGCGAAATCATTAATATCCAGATTGCGTTTGGGATGACATTTTCTTCTTTAAAACTGAATTGTTGTGGTCACAACATGAAGATCCTGCCGAGGAAGTTTGCATTTGACGATGCAAAATCTAATTTATCCAGTATCTTGCAAAAGAAGACTGGATTTCGACTGAACTGGCACCTCCACAGAGAGCCTAGTTTTCACCTTAGTGCATGCAAATCAAGTTGCAATTAGTCCCGAGAACACAAGGAGTGGGGCAGTGTTGTACAAATTCCAGTCTGACCTAATTCTTAATGCGAACATTACTCAGAACAAAAACTATATATTTTGGTAGTGATCAGATTCAGCTTCAGGTAGAATATGAGGGGTCCATGTCATAAGAATTGTGCCGTTTGTTATCTCAGAGGTCGTTGTATCTTAAACTTTCTCAGAGTAACCTATTCAAATAATAACAGATTACAAAAATATTCAAATCACAAGTCAACCACTGAATAAAACGCCAATAAAATATGGATGTGGCTATGTACCGCTGTTGCCACACATCCCTTACTTATAGGTTTAGTAGTCTGACTGGCCATTATACTTTACTGAAGTGTCGGCAAACCTCGGTTAGTATCAACCAGCGTGTCCGAGGGTAAGGTGCATGGGAGTGGAAGGGGTGAAAGTGATAAGTGATGTTTGTTGTGGCAAAGGCGCAGAAAATAAAGTACTGGTCATAACCAAACAGCATCTAGGGTGACTGGGTTTTAAAAGCTTTTCCGTCAGCAGAAGTTTATGTGGAGGTGAGTCGAATCCTCTCACAAACATTCCTGAAGCCAACTATGATAGTGTACATAATCTTCCAGTTGTCAGGTTAAGGATGATTTAAGAGGTCTTACTGACTTCCTTGATAATATATTGGTGTATTGTAACACTTTAACGTCACCAGATTTGCAACATGAGTCCACGTTAGGTGATTAAAATGGCACTGAAATGGCTTTCCATATGTTATCAAAGGAAGCGGATAAAGAGTAGTGCTATTGTAGACGAAGATAGAGTCACTTCTGGAGTCACAGTTATTTTGAAGTAGGTTTAAAACGGTGTCGACCATGCCAACAGTATGTTTATTAGGATACTGTGAATTTCCATAAAACAAGAGAGGCCGAACCGTCATGGAAAGACATTTGTAATAAAGATTGATAGTTTCGAAGTCGAAAAAAAGGAAGCATATGGCTTGCAATGAACAGCATTTGTCAGAAAATTATGGGATCTTCCAGGGCTTAACTTCACACTAAAGGTTAGAGTATATGAGAATAGCTCGTTTATGTTTTGCTCGGCTGAAAAATGGGCACGTAAAAAAGTACTATAAGTTGGGGGTTGGGGTTAATAAATGTCACCCATCCATGACAAATACAAGTAGTGAAAGTCACGTCTGAGTAAATTATCCGAGTGCGAAATCGCGATCTCGAAGGATCTATGCGATTGCATAATCTTAACTAGTGTCCTTCATTGTTACAAGAGTTATCCAGCTAAAACCTTAGACTGATAAACTTTCTTGATTCGACTTATTATGATAAAAAAATTTGGTTCTTGACTCGTTCACATTATGTCAACCCGAGCCTTTCCTGACCATTAAATCAGGCAGTAGTCAAAGCTAGGTTGAGTTTCTAACGAAAAGAGAGTTACGCAGAGGTACCATTATTCGATAAACACAGTCAATTATAACTTCGTGGTATCGGGAGTGGTCTAAATACGAGCCCAGTTATGTAATATCGTAATACACTAGCTAGCCAATCGTGTATAGAACTGAATGGTTTCTTCTGTAAAAACAGCTACTTTGAGAATGTCGCAATAAAGCACAGATATTTGGTAGCAAGTTTTTATCAGGTCGATTTTCAAAAATACTATAATACCCTCTAAAGCTGCCGTCATGTCGTGGATATTTTGTAAAAGATAACGGCCTGACGTAGTTATTCTTTTTGGAGGACTATATGCAGTAAAGATGACCATTAGCCGCTGGATGGGCGATTATTCTCAGGTTCATCACATGATGAATTCGTTCTTGGTTACCCTTAATTTTTCAGAAGCGAATCGGCGTGCCTTCTGAGAGTACAGGTTTACATGTAGTCGTTATGTAGAGTGTAATATTGCTGGTTACGCATTTTAACTCCATCGTTGCCTTAATAAGATCGGAATACTTGTTAAGCATCTAAAGGACGGAAGGCATAATTCCATATTTTGGATGAATACAGCAGAAGCTATAACCTGGTTCATTCGTTCCAGGAGAGAAAAACTTATCATTTCTGCTTACCATTCTCTTTATGATGGGGGATTATTCACCTTACACGTTTCTTGTTAAATTTCCATGTTTACAAACGACCTCCTCACTTTATCATTCCGAGTACTTTATTACTAATGAAAAATTTCTTTTAATTATTACTTTTAGCAATCTCTAACAACATCCGGTACTAATCTCTGCATTACATCTAAATACAAAGTAAAATGTAACTGTGAAAATTTTGAAGTGAGTGGAAGAGAACCAGATTATCTTTCTAAGAAGGCATTGTGCTTGTGATATGTCGGAATTATAATAATAAATAACGCCTACTGCTATGCACGAACTAACCGCAACGCTAATCGGAAACTAATCTGCGCCAACTGATACTCGCAACCGTGACCAACGACTGTATACTGATTACTCACCCCAAGACAAAATCAAGAAGACACCAACGCAGCACTAGGAAGATTCGATTCCATTATAATTCAAGTCTGTATATATAGTTACAAAAACGACCTTGGGAAAAACAGAGTAATTAGCATACTAAAATGACATTACAACCAATCACAGTTAACAAGGTCCAGCGGAGTAGATGAACAGCAGTACCGGTTACCGCTCACTTTACAATTAATAAAAAATAGCAAAATCACATGAAAATTAACTAGTTTCTTCTCTTCTTAGCAGCTTGATGATTCGATTAATCAATTATTATTACCGATCAGTGACTTTGACTTATTTCTTCTTGGTCTTTGTGATGTTAATGTCAATGTGTCTATGATATCTTGTCGAATAGTGCACCTGGAGCTTGCTTGATGTCTACCAACCATACCTCAATTCGTCAGCGACTTTACCGTACCTGTCAAAATGTACGTTTGCTTCCAAATATCGTACCTCCTATCTGATATCAACCTAATCACATTTATAAATTGACGTGGGTTTCGTGAAAATCCCAGGACGACGTTTTATTATTGACAATTAGCTCACATAATTCACCTACTACTGAAAATATAGGTTTACACAGCAGTTTGTATCTAAATGGCTTAAATCCACCACGGATTTGACGTTAATAAATCGCTCCCATTCAGTGTTACAAATTCTCTTGTAGAAAGGATTTCTTGCTCTTGTCAAAAGAACGACACATAAAACCTATTTTAAAAAATCAGATTGAAACAGTTAGTTCATACCACCCATACCCATCTGAAATTCTGCTCCTAGCTTAGCTGCCATAAATATTATTCCGTCTTGCATGTGCATGATGTATGTTCGGATTTATACGTCTGTCAAATGTTTGTGGGTTAGATAACAAGAAACTATTTCAGAGACTACAGAGTTTTCTTATAAATTCACACAAACTAAATATCCGGTTACAATACCCAGCAGACCCTTCCACAAGATAAACTGGACGAGCTTTATGGCATAGTTCAGAGGCCTTGACTGGAACAACTATCTCGTGGAAGATGATGCTGATAAGCTGACTGATATACTCTACTACAACACTTACAATACGCTTGAAATAGTTGCACCTATAAGATATACTAAACCCAAAATTCCAAAATGCATGCTTATCACCACTATTGCACGAAGAAGCCTGCGTAGACATGCATCTAAATTCTACAAGTTTAAAGATGTTTCCTCTCTTATAACTATGAAAGAAATATATATCAAGGCTGAGGCGGATCGTATACAGATGGAAATCGCACTAGAAAAACAGGCTACTATACAAAATAACCCTACAAGACTTCTCAAGACCGTCCGGAACAAAATCAGTAGCACTAAGATAAAGGGTGGAAACCTGTTTATCTGTGGCAATAAAATATATGATGACCCTTGCCATATAGCTGATTTATTCAGTGAGCACTTTATAACTACACATACCGTTGAAAACCACATAGATGGGAACGAACCTATTACGCCACTACCATGCGAAATAAGGGAGATAACTTTCACTCTGGAAAATATTACGAAGGCCATCACTACGCTAAAGCACTCATACGCCTTGGGCCCTGATGGTATACCAGCCAACGTGCTCAAATATGGTGGTGCTGACTTCCACCTGGCACTTTTTAAACTATTTACAATATCACTCTCCACTGCATGCTACCCTACCCTATGGGAAACTACATGTGTCATTCCTAAGTTTAAATCTGGACCTGTAGGAAATATAGAGAACTACCGACCTATCAACTTAACCTCTGTTGTATCAAGAGTAATGGGAAAAATAATCAAGGTGGAATTACTCCGTTATCTACTTCAGAACAAACTAGTCTCCCCCTCCCAACATGAATTCTTTAAAACTAGGTCTTGTGACACATGAATGCTAGACTATCTAGATGACATAACTACGCATCGAGACAAAAGATTTCTAGTATCCGCTTTATTTCTCGACTTCAGTAAAGCCTTTGACAAAGTCCCGCATAAACGACTACTCATTAAGCTAAAGTCATACGGGGTCAAAGACCCACTTCACTCATGGTTTGCATCTTTCCTAGAAGGAAGAAAGCAAACAGTGAAGTATGATAAAAGCCTCTCATTACCTAAACCAATTACTAGTGGCGTAATATAAGGAAGTGTACTGGGTCCTTTAATGTTCATTATTTACATAAATGACATAATTAAGGTTATAAAACATGGTCGACCGTATTTATATGCGGATGATCTCAAGATAGTATATAGCTATACACCGGATGTTTTAGAAGACATGACTCTAATTCAAAAGGACCTTGATAGCCTAACTGCCTAGAGCCGAAAATAGGAAACCATAACCCCCAGTTCACGTTTTATCTAAATGGGTCTAAAGTCCAAATACTCCAATCAACAAGCGACTTGGGAATCAAATACTCAGGAAACTTGAAGTTCACAGAGCACGCCTCCTCTATAGTCTCGAAAACTAGAAAATTAACAGGCTTCCTTCTTAAAAACTTCTTTACAAGGGAAGCTAAACTTACTTTGTTTAAGATATGTGTAAGACTTACACTCGAGTACTGCTCATTTATCTTCTCGAGCATGAATAACATAGACAGAACACGTATAGAAAGCGTACAAAGAAGTTTTACACGTCGAATTCTAGGAACTAACAGCAACATCAACTACACGGCTAGATGTAAAACACTCTCCTTAGAACCCTTGAGTCATCGCCGACTACGACATAACTTAATATTTTTCTATAAAATTATCACCGGAATATCATTCTCAGCCTTCTCTCCCAAATGAAACCAAACGCCTAGATACGATCTTCGAAACTACGAGGCGACATTACTTATCAATAAATACCAAGCACAACAACGCTGTAAGTTCTTTATCGTACTCTACAGCAAACTCTGGAATAAGCTACCACAAAATATTCGCACTACTGACGCATGCTGGAACTGTTTTACAATACATAACACATCTCTGATTCCTTAGCACTGCAAACTCTGGACCATGTTACAGTTGACTTTAAAAATAATCACTTATGTCTTCATATAGCATGATTTTCATAAAAATGACTATCTATATATTCCCTATTGAAAACAATCTATATCATTCTGATCATGCCTGTAAACTGGTATGCTCTCATGTACAAAATGCTACCTGAGAATAAACTATTATTATTATTACTATTACTTTGTCTAAACAGATCTAAATAGTATTGGAAAAAAGATGGCCTCAGCGTCTGGGCAGGCTACATGTCTATAATGTTCATGATTATGTTTTAATTTCGGTTATATGACTATAAATAGCAAATATGACATTTATTTTGTAATTAAACAGTTGTTCTATCAGCACAAACAGATTACTGAGGCTATCATAACACTATTCTAGACTTATTCTTGAGTTTCTGGTCGAAACCACTGGTACAAAGTTAATGAAGGTAAAGTGTAAAACATAACTGATAAGTTGTGAAAAGCAGATACACTATTTTAAATTAGCACTTGGCATTTAGATTTACAGGTTAGCGATCAGTCAGGCAATAGCTACCAAATCAAAATCTGATGCAGTGCGAGGTATCTTCTCCACTTCCATCTCCTTTCCTTCCTCCATCTGTCCAGTGTAGATGACATAAATTATCTTACTTTCTGTCTATCCATTAGTTGTCATCCTTCGCCTTCTAATCAACTGTTTTTTTGGTCAAAGTACTTTGGACAGACACCGAATAGGAGTAGTTACAAATTTTCATTCCCGAATTTGATAATATTCAGTCAGTAAACCGGTTTGGGGTGATTCCAAAAGATTCGAGTTATTTTCAACACAGAAACCTCCAAAACTCACACTTAGAAACCATATTGGGCGGAACTTAAGAAGTGTTTATCCTTTGAGATTTACATTCAGGTGGTAGAAATGAGTTTTGTTGGAATGTGCTAGATGGTTTTCGCCTTGGGAATTACCTTTAAGCTAACTTCAGTTCCATAGTAAACGGCTTGGTGAAACTGCTTAATCTATGTTAATTTTCCTATAAGTTACATCAGATTATGGCTTTGTTAACCTGAAGTGTACCCCGATATATAACCAAGTTACTTTTATCGTACAAGCAGAGCAACTTCTAGCGATTGAACTGACTCTTACAAATAATAATAAAACAAAAAGCACTGAAGGATGGATGAGAAATTATATTTGATCGTAAATAGAGCTCCAATCGGATAGCAGCATCTTGGCTGGTAAACTCGAATGTAAGATGCTTCTCACGGTGCGCCGTTTCGTGATCTGGTGGAGATGCGTGACCGCACGACTTCAACTAGTCGTGTCTGCTAAAATAAGCATGGTTAGCATCAATGTCGAGAGCCAATTAGACTATTTATTTTGAGGATTATTTGCCGCTACAAACCTGATTGACCCCAATCATCGTGGTCAGGCCTACTGATTAATACTGGGCTGATCGAAGTTTCATCAGTGTATTTAATCAATGGGAAGTACAGTGATCATTTAAGATGGAGGACGGATTGTGTGGATTCTGAAAATTCAGTGATCATATAAATTAGCTGTTATGGAGAAGTAAAATGCATATCGTACTTCTTTTGAAAATGAAGTACAATCAATAAATTTGTTGTAAAAAAGCAACAGAGCGATTAATTTCAGACCACCGGGACCCAGTATTTTCAGAGGTCAAGTAGTCATCGAGCTTCCATTGAAAAATTTAAAGTGCCTTTAATTTGTATCTAATCTATATGTAACACATCTCACGAAATATGAGTACAAACTAATTTTTGTGTATTTTTGCCAAAACTTGCATTTTTTTCGTATCTCTTTTTTAATAATTTATCATTGTGAAAGTAATAATCTCGTTAAATAAGTTATTCAATATCCAAACTTATGAAAGTCTAAACTCACAACGATAAGAATCATTTGCATGCATTGTTTTGCAACGATTATAGACAAGATTTTAGTCATATTACGATTTTCGTAATAACTACTAATTTAATATGTATTTCTTTTTCTACTTTATAAATTGAACACTGAAGCAACATGAAAGTTTGCCAATAAAGTGCTATTAATTCATACGGCAGGGTGACATTTTCACTATTAACATTAGCCAGGTTATTGTAAGGATTGTGACATGTAGTTTACTATTGTAGTATTGAAGTTTGAGTCATGTGTTTTTCTTTTGTTTTAGCCACATGATTTAAGTCCGGTCGGATTACTTTCGTTTCGCCATTGCTGGCTACCGTCTAGAATATGTTTTCCGTTTCTAGGTAGGTAAGTGCGAAAGTTTTGCTTATTTGTTCTTGTGTTCTGTTCATGTATGTATTGTCTATCAGTTTAGGCAGTCATGGTTCGTTAATTTTCCTTCGATTTAACTGTCAATAAACGTAGACGGTTTGTTACTCATCTAGCCATATGTTATTTTACGTCTGAGTTAATTCATTTTGTGATAGATTTGTTTATTATACATACGATGTGTCTGGCATGTCACTGCATATATCTTTTGTGCGCCGTATGCCATAGAATGTTGTATCAAACAACAGTAATATATGCCCATGCTCTGCAGACCTCATTGAGTACTGTCAATGGGGATTAACACGTTAAAGTATACTACAGTTTAGCATAAGGCTTCGTAATGCTAATTTTTAAGCATATCCATGATGTTTTTGATGATATGTTAGTTAACAATCAAAATTATTAATCTTGTGATTGGCTCATAAGGTGCTGGTAATCACTTCTCGTTCTAACAGCTAAATGTTTGGATCGCCAATGTTATTTCGTCACAGAATGTAGATAATTCGATTCCGTCTATTTACTTCTTGTATTCTACACGTGTTTTCTGTAGTTTAAACAAAGTTTATATTCTCCAAGCATATACTAAACGGAAAACTTAAGATTGTTTCATGTCAGAGATCTTTCATTCAGGGGCTTACTATGTGTATTTGGCGATCTACAGCATTTTTATAACCTAACAATCTGTGCACTAAGTCAAGCTAACGCGTCCAAAGGTTAGCAAGAAGTAGTGCGTACATGATGCAGCAGGCTGTCAGTAAGCAGAAGGGTCTCGAATGACATGGTGAAGTTTACTCATTTTCATTCCCAATCATCTGTCGCATTTGCTATGCGTTCAACTGTGTGCGTAAATAAGCATTACTATAAATTACCCGTCGTTCATCAATAAGTCAATTAACTTGTGTGTCTAAACATCTTAGTTCAACTGCGGTGACCAATGCTATACTTTACTGGGACGTCATTCCAATGCATCGAAGTATGTGAAGTCAACTGGGTTTCACTAGTAACCTATACCAGTGTTTCAAATTTTAGTGAGGCTGTAGGTGTGCGCTTCATTGTGCTAGCAATTTATATCTTGTGTAAATAGTATAATTTTATTTATTTATTTCATTCCTACCGGATCACGGAGTTCATGTGCACTATTGGTTTCACTGAAACTCAACTATTAAGCATGTATTGCCAAGGATTTTTAGAATACTTTTACGTAATATAAATTTCAGTTATTGTAGCTCGTTTTAAAACCACGTGTTTTAGCTATTAAAAGCCATCTCAACTTCACATTTTATTTGGGCGACTAGATTTTACTTATGGATGTCACAAATGATATTTCACAGTCAAGTCTATGGACACATGTTGAGTCACAAATTCGAGACATTTTCACTGTTAGTTCATATAAAAATTATTGATGGACCTATAAATCAGTAATATCTCACATGTAGTTGGTGGATATAATGTAGCCTAAGTGCTTAATGATTATTAGCTCGTGCCGTAATTAGACGTTGACGTATCATTGTTTTTAAATGCCCAAGTCAATCAGTTAGTCAATCACAACGTAGAACTTTGTACGTGAGTACATCATTTTAAGTTGTCATGCCTCAGTTAGCAGCTAGAGATAGAATTGTCAGACCAAAATCCAGAGTAATGGAGGTAGTAACTGTTAGCATTAGTCAGTAAAAGAAACTATGATGAATTCATTTAGAGGAGGACAAAGTAAATGCACCTGCGCTACTTCAAACGATTTTGAGCGATGTCACCATACCACTGTCTTAACCTAAAGATGTGTTGACTCAATCTGCAACACAGCAAAATAAAATTAATCACTAAATGTTGTTAAAATAATGATGTTAATAAAACCAGTCAACATTTAATTTCAAAATGATCATAAAAATGTTGGATGCTATGTTAAAAATGTAAACAGAAGCACTTTCGATGCTACTGGTTTTTATTTAGGTCATCTATATTATCCAACTAGATTATAGTAATGTTGAAGGGTATCTGAATCTTCTTATATAACAGTCCGGTGTTTGGTGTTCTTAAGCTAGCATCATTTTAGTGGCCAAATCAAAACATAACAGTCTATGAAGTTGCTAACTGCTAGTTTGAGTCTTGTCGGTAGATGCAAACTACCTTCTTGGGGTCCGCGCGAATATCGTAACCAGTAGTTGAAAACTTGGTAATATGGCTCAGTCGATTACAGTGGCGCAGGTGTATCTACCCGTTGTCCTCTCTTGGATCGTGAACCTAACGTCATTTCATAGCATCCTTTTCGCGCAGCAATTTTTTCTCCCTGAACTATATTCTACATGTTCACTTTTCTTTGTTTTCGTTATTATTATCGTTGAAGTAACTTTTATTAATGTGATGTTTATCTTGCTGTGCTTTTGAGGTATGCATACATATACCAGGTTCTATGTTAATCTTACATATATACACCACCTTAGTTTAATCATTTCCAACTTTTTCTGATCTAAGTGGTAACTGGTAGAAGACATTTTCTAACCAATCCAGTCAATAAAAGCAGCTTCACTCACTTTACCGTTCCTACCTAGTACCTTGGATTTAATCTACGCGTTGCTCACACGATTGTTCTACCGTAAACAGAGAACATTTCGAACACGTTAGCGACTTTCAGTAACTTACGTCTTCAATATCCATGGGGCTTCTGCTATTAATAGCCAAGCATCATGTTGACCGGTCGTTCAGCCTCACCTATTTCAATATTAAATATGTAAGATAAGCTCATGCATACTTATATTATTGTATCTGAAACGTAGGCTTCTCAATAAAGCATATTGTGGCCTCCGAAATCAACTCAACGCTGGGCTCAAATAGACCACATCGCTATCAGCCATCGTTGGAGAGGCTTGATAGAAGACTGCCGCTCGTTTTGGAGCACATGTTTAGACTCAGATCATGCCTTAGTGCGAGCGCGTATTAGTCTGCGTAAATATCCACGACAAAGATCCCCCTGAGAGTTCAACTTCATGATGAAAAAGTCAAGAATACATTTCAGCAACAACTATGAAACCATTTAGTTAACTATGTAAACGATTTACACAGTCCCGAGTTAGCTTGGAATGATATCCAAAAAACTGCTGAAAGAGCAGTAATATCTACTAATAAACTAGACCAAAAGGTTAGGAAAACTCAGTGGATTTCAGCTGCATCTACTGAACTGATAGATGCTCGGCAACACACCCCGTTTGGCTCTGAACACGATGAGGAGCGAAGGTAACTTAAACACAAGCTGGTTAAAAGCTTACGTAATGATCGTGGTTGCGGAAAGCTAAAGAGATGGAAAAGGCAGCGGCAATAGGTAACAGTAGGCAACTGTTCAGACTTGTCAAGGAAACGGGTATCGGAAACCCAACTGTAAGTGAAACTATCTCCGACAAAGATGGTCCCACTATTCACTGTCAATCCAGAAGATTAGACCGATGGGCGGAACACTTTAGGGAACAGTTCAACTGGCCCTCGGCGTCATCCCTGTTGCCCACCATCCCCAAACAATCTGAATGGCAAATTGATAATGGTTCCCCAAGTCAAAGTGAGGTTGAGAAGGCTATAGGAAATTTAAAGCGAGGAAAAGCAGCAGGATCAGATGGATTAACCCCTGAGATATTTAAGGACGGTGGTCCGGCTGTAGCAGCGAGATTAACTGAGATCTTGGCTATAATTTGGGAACTGGACGTAATCCCATCTGACTGATCTCGAACACTAACTATTCCGGTCTATAAGAAAGGACAGAGGTCCTCGTGTGACAATTACCGAGGAATCAGTTTAACGAATATAGTGTCTAAAATACTAGCTTCAATAATACTTCGACGTCTAACTGAAGCTCGTGAAGAGCAAACTCGAGAAAACCAAGGTTGCTTCAGACCCGGACGTGGTTGTATAGACCAAATATTCACACTTAGGCAGGTTCTGGAACATAGGCACACTTTCAGACGCCCAACAATAGTTGCATTTGTTGACCTTAAGGCGGCGTTTGACTTTATCGATCGCAAGGTTATGTGGCAATGTCTATCACTGAAAGGTGTACCGGAGAAGTACATTAACCTTATACGAGCTCTCTACTCGAACACCATATGTCAAGTTAGAGCTTATGGCAGATTGTCTTCGGAATTGATCACTTCTAGTGGTATCCGTCAAGGTTGTCCGCTTTCCCCATTTTTATTTAATTTTATCATGGACATACTTTTAAAGTTAACATTATCATCGTCTGATTTCTCTGGGGTCGACCTCCTTCCAGGAGATAAACTTACTGACTTAGAATAAGCAGATGATATAGTTCTATTGAGTGAAGATGCTGACAAAAGGCAGAATCTTCTGACTACCTTAAACATAAATGTAAGCATGTTTAGGGTGCGATTCTCCCCATCTAAATGCAAAATGCTGATTCAGGATTGGTTTACTTCGGCATCGAAATTAATGATAGGGAGTGAGGTAGTTGAATGTATTGACCGCTTCGCCTATCTCGGGAGTCTCATTAGTTTTGATGGTACCTGATGAAATTTCGACTCGTATACATAAGACCCGATCGACTTTTGTCAGTTTGTGTCACTTGTGGCGTAGGCGAGACATCCGTCTTCTGACCAAAGGACGCGTTTACTGCACAGCAGTTCGATCCGTTTTACTTTATGAATGTGAAACATGGCCATTAAGGATGGAGGATATTCGCAGGCTCCTAGTATTTGATCATAGATGTCTCCGAAACATTGCTCGTGTTTGCCGGGACCACCGAGTAAGCAATGCGTGGGTTAGGAATAGAGTACTAGGTAAATACGGTAAGTCTATTGATGAGGTAGTGAATCTTCACCAGTTGAGGTGGTTAGGACATGTGTTACGTATGCACAACCGCCGCCTACCTCGACGAGCAATGTTGTCTGGTGTAGGTGTGGGCTGAAAGAAAGCTAGGGGCGGACAAACCAAAACATGGCACCAATCCACGAAGTCATTGACAATTGGGCTTAGCCATGTTAGTAGATGCAAACTACCTGGTTGGGGTCCACGCGATGATCGTAACAAATGGCTAGAGACTTTAAGTGATATGGCTCAAAATCGTTCGCAATGTTGCAGGTGCATCCATTCCTTATCTTCCTCCAAATTCTAGTTTTTGATCTTCTTATAATTTTCTCTTTATTGAATCACTTTTTATTTCAAATCTCATCTCTGATCTCTATGCCATTCCTTTAGTACTTACTTTGTTACTACCTCCCGTACTCTGGGATTTGGTCAGATAATTTAATCTCTATCTGCTTATTGAGGCGTGGCAACTTGAACTGATGTGCGCATGTACCAAGTTCTACTTTGTAACTGACTGACAATTAAGCATATTATTAGAATGGTAGTTACGAAGTGATGTCCAAAGCACATATCTAGATTAATGAGCCACATATTGCGTTTCACTGTAGTTTAGACAGCCGGATCGAGCCACTACCAAAACCGAAGGCTCAAATGCATGGATTATGCAAACCTTATACTCCACATAGTTACGTATAGGGAGCGTTAACTTAGTGGTTTAGTCGCTTGATTTATCCGGTGGATTACTCATTTGGGTTCCGCCCCACCTTCCTCGGTTTGAACAGCTGAGTAGTATTTTTAGCTCATGGTGTCGCTGAAAGCTAAATATATGCTTATGAACCTGCAAAATGAGTCACATCGTCCCCTTGTACGTTTACTGACTGCAAAATTCAACGTTAGTCAGATTAGAGACCAGCTTTGTAGCGGTAGCTACATGCAAGTGGAAATAAAGATAAAACTAAATATCCTCCAACTAAATATGAATTTGTAGCTCAATGTTTTATGCATTTTGCTTTCTTGACTGCTTATTCGGGATTATCACATCAGTTTACTGTGGCGTGGTTTGATGAACAACCACAACAATATTCATTGATACAAAACAATGAGCACCAACCCCAATACACTTAACGGAGAATTTCTTAAAGATGTAGAAACTTTTACATACCTGGGTTGCATCATCGATAAACAAGGAGGATCTAATGCAGATGTAAAGGCACAGACTAAAAAGTCTGGTAGCATTTTTACCATTAAAGAATATCTGGAACTCAAACCAGCTGTCAGTTAACATCAAGGCCAGAATTTTCAATACAAACATCAAGACGGTTTTATTGTGTGCAGCTGGAACTAGAAGTATGAAAGGCATTATTCAAAAGATACAAGTATTTACAAAAAGTTGTTTACGCAAGATACACCGGATCTTGTTGACAGACACCAGGAACGGCCTACAATCATAGGAAACAAACCGAATTATAAAAGAAATACTGAAGGTGGATGGGACACATATTGAGAAAATCATCAAACTCTATCACAAGACAAGCGCTAATTTTGAATCCTCAAGGCTAAAGGAAGAGAGGAAGATTAAAGAACACATTGCTTCGGAAACTGGAGCCAGACATAAAAAGAATGATTAGCACCTGAGAAGAACTGAAAAATAAAGCCCAAGATAGAGTTGGCTTAAGAATGCTGGTAGGCTCTCTGTGCTCCACGAGTAGTAACAGACATTGGTTGATTAGTTGTCCATTTACTAACGAAATTTGGTGCAAATATTCGCCATGTAATTATAAACATAATATTATGAAAAAGTAAAAGACATGGTAATCATAGATAGGAAACAGTAATATTTAATAAGACGAGTGGATTATAAAGTAGGAGATACAGTATGGATAAAATTACTATCAAGAAAGACTTCATTTTATCACTTTTATGAAATCTTAATAGTAAAACACTATAGAATTGCCACCGACTTCTGTCTTAGGCCATATTCGATAGGGTCTCAAGGCCGATAGAGACCAGTCCTATAAAGCTTCCTTTCTTTCCACGATGCCGTGTCATAAACTGACCACCTCTGATTTTCTCGATCAGTCTGCGGGGTGTCGGCAGATAATATACGATATGGAAGTCTAGGGGACGGTATATGTAAAATTTGACCGAGCCACCAAAGCCGGCGTCTCAAAATAATGACACCAACTGAGTTGTCACCGCGCCCGATCATACACTGCTCAACCTAACCTTTACTAACATAGTATTGCCACCTGATGTAAGAAATTATTGGGAGTCAACGATAACCAAATATAGAGACATCGGACATCCTAAAGAGAAAGATATCAAGTTTCATAATTATAGGGTAAAACTGCTTTCACTGACGTTGTAAACCCAGTTTTTTACAATCAAGGTAACTATGACGCGGATTAGCGTAAGCCCATCTGGCTAATTGTGCGTCGATTGATTTCATCTGACACCACCAGTACACATTGCATAGTGTTCATCGCAGAATATGTGAAGGTATAATCTCCTGTCAAAAGTTGGTTTATACTCATAAGGTGGAAAGCATGTACCATACCTACGCATGCTAATTGCTAACTGACAGTGCAATTTGGATAGCTTGTCATCTTAGAGTAAGACGATATCATCCACAAACTCTAAAACTGAACGTTTTATCCTAGATATCACTCCCACACCGGCACACTTCTGGGTTTCCAGAATATTCCCAATGGCTATAAATGCTTACTGAGTATTATATATTAATCGTGTTGTACTAGAAATTACTTCATAAATTAAATATAGTTGCATGGTTGTATTGATCACTCATTCTTCACTCACTATTATCTGGATAAACATAGTATCACTGTCCTCCATACAGTAGTGTAAAGCTGAATATGTTAACCCATACTTGGTTACCGGGTGTCATTAATAATTAGACTTGGTGTTTCTGAGAATTTGTTGCACTTATTTTAGTTGATTTATGTAATTTCTAACGTATATTACTCATAAGTTTATCCTTTATTGAACAATAGAAACAAACAGTTGCTCACTCTTAGTCCTTCCTTGTGGACAATTAGCAAAATTCCCGGGTCTTAACTGATTGATGTATAAGCCACCCACAAGCTGATATCCTACAGTCGTTTGTGAGTTGCTGTTTTGAGTATAGGTGTGTTATTTTGTCAAACAAAAATTTATCCGTCTGATTTTTGCCATGATTTTAATTTATTCGGCAGTCGGAATCAATCGCCGTATCGCACAAACACTTCTCACTGCTATATTGTATTATTTGGATTTCATCTGTTGATCAGCATATCATTCTTTTATTTAACAATTAAAATATTCAAGCTATATATATATATATATATATATATATATATATATATATATATATATATAAACATGAAGAACAGTGAATTTAGAGGATTGATTGCTTAGTCCTGCTGTAAAGTATGTATATCCGTCTAAAAATTATGTCTTGCTGTTCACCTGTTAGCCACTGTGTCACGTACATTTCTTTTTAGATTCTGTTCAATGAAATGAGCTCTGAAGCAAATTTAGATTCTTCCAATTCCATTAAATCTGAACCTCATGCTGCTAAGTCTCATTCTTCAAAAATTACTACCAACCAACTGGAGTATATTAAGAAAGAAGTGGTTGGACGGCTATTTAAAGAGAAGATTGTATGGCCGTTCACAAAGCCAGTCGATCATCAAAGACTGAACCTTCCAGTAAGCCTATTTCACTGGTATGCATAATTTCTAGGACTATCCCAAAATAATAAAGCACCCCATGGACCTTGGGACTATAAAACAGCGGTTAAATCTGAAGTTTTATCACTCCTCTTCAGAATGTCTCGATGATCTTTTTACAATGTTCAGAAATTGCTATATATTCAATAAACCAGGTGATGATGTAGTCGCAATGGCAATGAAACTTGAGCAGATCGCTAGAGAACGTCTCAAGTTTATGCCAACTCCTGAGACTGAATTATGTCCACAGAAAACCCCGAAATCCACTCGACCCATAGCCACTCCTATGCAAATCCATCCTCCCATGGAATCGATCCATCCAGCTGCCTCGGCTAAACCATACAGAAGGGTTGAATGGCTCGGCTGTTTCTGTTGATCAAACCAGCATTGCCTTTCCGACCATCTGTAACATCTACATCTACCAAAAAAGCTAGTAAAAAGAAAAATGAGTCCGCAGTAGACGAATTACCATCAACTCCACAATCATTTGATGATTTGTCTCGCGATCGTCGTCAAATCAAAAAGCCTAAGCGCGAATATGAAGAACGTAATGTTAGCAAACGTTTACGACTTTCTGAAGCATTGAAAGCTTGCAGTAATATTCTAAAGGATATTTCCTCGCAGAGATATCGGGTATGCGTTTATAATATTTCTAGCTACTATTTATAGGATCTTAACCATTTTTTCTTGAAACCGGTGGATGTTGTAGCTCTTGGACTTCACGATTACTATGATGTTGTTAAAAAAGCAATGGATCTCAGTACTATTAGGACTAAATTAGAGAGTGGCCAATACCATACTAAGTATGATTTCGCGGACGATGTTCGATTAATGTTCAACAATTGTTATAAATATAATGGTGAGGATAGCGAAGTTGCAAGAGTGGGGAAACAACTTCAAACTATTTTTGACGAAAATTTCGCCAAGGTTCCGGACGATGATTCAGATCCAGCTGCTTCACCCGATGGTCGTTCTGTCGATCAGAATATGTACCAGCTGATTCAGAATGCCATCAAAGAGCACCAGAAGTTAACTAGTCAGTTTCAACGTTTCAGTGAAGACTTGCAGAAAAGTGCAGCTAACTTAAATTCCATCCTATCATCCTTAAGTATGGCAGTCAGAAAGGGTAGGTTTCCTTCATACTACTTATTTTTTCAGCACCTATTGGCCACAATACACCCCATGTTAATTCACTACCCCCTGCTCAAACTGGCCTTTCAAGCGTTCCACGTGCTGCTATGAATGACATTGAAGATGTAAATATTACTAAGTAAGAACCTTTATGTTCTATTAACCTTTAATTCATTTTCAGGAGAGGAAGACAATCTCAATCAAAAACTAAATATCGACAATCAGGTCAGTTACATTTTTATTTGTTTCTCTATAGTGGACTTATTAAACGACTGATTTTCTAGCTCTATCACTGTATGACTTATCACTTGAGTAGCATCATGTCCCTTCATGTTTGGACCCCACTTTGCCGTGGATTTACACGACAGGTGGTGTCCTTGGTTCACGTATAGCGAATGTTTCCCCGTCATTACAGACAGTTATTTGCGGCGTTCTGTACTTTTTGTATGATAATGTTTTGTTACAGTAAGTTGTAGTTTTTAGTAAGTTGCTCAGAGGAGTTTTCGTTTATGAATATTCTTACTACGTAGATTATGACTTTATCAAAAATATCACAGTTCCAACTCGCGCTCATAATTTCTTTGACGTGAGGTTAAACTAACCAGTACTGTTTTCGCTCGAGTCTAATGATGCAAATGTGATTTGTAAATGAAATCATCATAGCTCCATAATCTAATTATCTTAATTTGTACTAATTCACATTGTTTTAAAAGTAATTATTATCTAAAACTAAAAAACTCGTGACATTTTGTTTACATGAAGTACAATCACTGCAATATTAGGTATCACAAATAACATATTTTAAACCTTTTACTCATTAAATTTACTTTATTTCAGACATCATAATGGTTACACATATAATTCAGATTTTAAGATTGTTCAAAGAGATGGATTGCTGTGATTAATAAGTAGAAATGACTGGAGAAATTACTCTTTTGATTATTAAGATGCATTCAAGCTTTTATGAATTCACCATCCTTTAATGAAAATCCTGAACAATTTTGACTATTAACTCATCACCTAGTGAAATTTAAATAGTTTTGTGGAGATTTGTTTTAATTTGTTTTTTATTCATCTCGGTTGGATACCATTAAAAACTAGGGTACACTGAACAGATGTTCCATACTATCATTAGACTCTTAGCAGTGGACACTGACAATTCCACACTGGATCGAAACCAATACCTTAACGTATCGCGGCGAAAATTTACCCAACACCGGTGGTTCCATGGTCAATCTATGATAGGTACAAACATAATTCTAACCAACTTTGGTTTTAAAGCAGGTATTTGCCCTTACCAGCAATGTGGTGATATATCTAGACTGGATTGTCGCTTAAAGCTACTCTTAATTGAAATAACATACTTTCACTAAGAATAACAACGAAAACCATATCATGTTTAGGTTGTTATTATATCTTCCACTTAACCAACTGACAATATTGACCACTAGCTAATAATCAACACACACTTCTTGGTCCATGAATTTTCCCCTATCCTCTAAGACCCAATAAGACGATACTAAAGCATCAGGTTTAAACGATTTCACACCGCGTAATACTGAGTGTCGAAAGTAACACCTAGTGTGTTTCCTATGCAGACCAATCGATCGGTAAATCATTAATTTTCGTGAAGCGTAACTGGCATGCTTAATTAAAGTTTCCAATCTATATACGACAAAATCCTGTAAGCCAAATGCTCAATAATTGGATATAAGAAAAGTATCTAAGTCAACCAATGAATTACTTTGGTGCTCCAAAAGAAAACTGACCTTCAAGATTGCATAGCAAACCTTTTTGTTGTATATTTTTTGTCAGTATTCTTTCTTATATGTAGCTACTGAACAAGCCAAAACCGTATAGTCTTGACTATTTCTCCAAAATTAGTGTTCAAAATAGTTATCCAGTGTCACTGAATTTCATTTTTCAAAGCTCACACTACTTATGTCTTATTGTTAAATATTTTTCTAACCTAATATTTGGTTGAAGCAAAACGACTACGGTCATTCAATCTCCATCTCCGTAATTGTGCAACAGTGGTTTACTTTGAAAAGTTGACTTTGGAACTGCACTAATATCTCGTCACTGATAAAACGTTCGTCTAAAATTTACCTATGAAAGTCACTTTAGTTACTAATAGAATATTTAATGATCCTCTTGTATTCTACGTAAACCGTGCGGGAAGGAAGATAAGGCTACCGTTTGCGATACTACTGAATGATCGACAACTGGATGTCAAGTGTAGTCGTTCGATTTAGTTAGATTGTGCTACAAACAGTCATTAGTAAAATTTTCATTTTTAGTTTTTGAGTCTTTCGCCTCATTTATCTTTCGATAATCTACATCAATGAATCAGTAATAAACAATGTACAAACTTAGCACAAGTATACAACTACAAATGCTACCACATCACATCAAAGCAAGACGAATACTGGAGTATATGAAGGAAAAGAAGCATAAACTAGATCACGAAATAGGTGTGGAATAATTTTAGATCTTGAGATCTAACCACAATCACATAGTAAATGTATCTATCTGATCACACTGATTCGATCTACTGAATAGCTCTTACCAACGATCAGCGACTTCTTAGGCTAATACGACATTGCTCCTGGTTGTCTTTCAACTTATTCCTACACCATCCTACGTTTGGTGTAGAGATGGGCAGTGTTTGAACATACACAATATTTAACCCAACCCCGATCCATGAAAGTTCACAGTATTATCCACCTAGTACGCTGTGTGTAACCTCATCATTGCTCACTTTACGTGAGCAATACCTCAACGAGACTTATGATCAAACATTAGTAGCCTGTGAATATTTTTTGTTCTTAAAGGCCAAGTTCTACAGCAGTGAAATAAAACGGAATACCTCACTCCATTTAGTTTCCAGGTAGATATCCAACCAATGCTACGGGTGATACAAGGTAGAAAACGTCAAACAGATTTCGTCAGGCATTAATACACCTTGGTTGATTAGACTTCCAAAGTAGATGAAATGGTTAAAGCAGTTCGGTACTATAATTGTAAAACAACTTGTGATATTTTCATCCTTTATATAACTTATCGCAAATGTTTGCTAAAATAAACCCATCCAAACTTTTTTTGATATTTTGAATACATCATAGCACACATACAGGCAAAACTACTTTCGGCGGTAATAGGGGTTTAATGTCACTCCTAGACAAGTAACAATGTAACCCAGTAAGATGGTTCACATGTATTCAATTAGTAAAATAGGTAAATACAATATATGACTGAACTTATCGAGACGAACAAAAACTGTCATATTAATAGAGCTCTCTCACTTTTGGGTTAGTTTAACGCCACATAGAGAAACTTAATTACTTCATCCAACCAGAATATGGACTACATCAGGAAAAGCTAGTTGATCAAGTGGTCATAGCTAACATTGACGTCTTATTGTGTTGCCTTATTCTTTTATGTATCTTCTCCAGCCGATGCACACTATTTCGGTACACTAAAGTTAGTGATGAGGTGATCGCGACACTATTTTTTAAGTTGTCTTAGTAAAAAGTATGTATAGAAACAACCTCTTTTGTAGGAAGCCTCTACAATGTTTAACTAATTCTGGAACTTGATCATCTCGGATTCTCTGTAAGCTGATTTTGTAGTAAATTACTGATTAGATTGTCAAAATCACTTTCTCGCGACTAGTGTAGACTTTTGACAATAGTTCTCAATTCACTTATGTCATAATATGCTAGTTTCGTTAAGAAATTCTAACCATAATTTTTATTTCCCAACATACTCATTGATCAACTATAGACCGTTTATATTATCTCTCATAATTCGTTGTGGTCGAAAATTAAAAGTCCCAGCTGTGCGATCATCGCAAATTATATGTTAGTATGTAAATTAGAGTTTCTGCCTTCATTATTATGTATTCGTATTATTTACACAGGATTATCTGCTGCAGCACCAGTAATAAATGCACCATGCGTTCCAGTTAGTAGCACAGTAAACATGAGTGGCACACATTCCCAGCCTATACCCGTTCCTGGATATGCTACAGATGAGGAGATGTCCGAAAACAATGTCCGTCCAATGACTTACGACGAAAAACGTCAGTTAAGTTTAGATATTAATAAGCTTCCTGGAGAAAAATTGGGTAGAGTAGTTCAAATTATCCAACAACGTGAACCATCTCATCGTGATTGTAATCCAGATGAAATCGAAATTGATTTTGAAACACTACAACATACAACTTTACGTGAATTAGAAAAGTATGTTAAGTCTGTTCTGCAGAAGACAAAATCCGGAAGTCGGAAATATGTGAAGAAGGGGTTAAGTGGTGTTCCACAAGGAAAGACACGCGAAGAGTGCATGAAAGAAAAAACGGAAGAGCTAGAAAATCGATTAAGAGAGATTGGAGGACTTCCACAAAGTGCTCCTGGATACCACAATGCACATAATCCAAAGAAATCACGTAAGTACACTTCTTTTTTATCTGCATTTTGAACCAGTCTTCTAGTATACCAAGTTCTTTGCTACTACTTGTATCATTCTGTCTGTGTGGTTCATATGAAAAATTGAACCAGCGAATTAACTCCATAATAGGAGTATGAAGTCTTTTTTCTACACGTCAATAAGTTCACACATAAAATTAAGTGCCACAGATACCATCGGTAAATAAATATTAAGACTGATTATAAACTCCTCTTTTAGTCATTCGATAGACACAAGACATAAAGCAGATATAAACCTAACGTTTTGTGTAATTCACCGTACCACATGGCTTGCATACATGTCTGTCACATGCATCAAGAACTATTGGAATTCAGTTCGGAAAAAACCCAACCTATGTATTCAGTAAAATTTGTTAACCGCCCCGATTATCTTGACTGTTTTCATACTCGAATGCTCTAATATGCCTTCACCAAGTTACTACATTACATCAGCACAAGGAGGCAAAATTAACAAGGTGAAAAGCAAAGCAATCGGAGTAATAATAGCACCAATATTAGTAAAGCTAAAAGAGATCATGGTTCCAGATATTTAGCGGTGTGTTACTTGAATAAATAAACTATTTAATGGAGTTTCCTTATACAGTGGTATTTATTAGTTAACTAACTAAAGTGATCACTTTCGTATCATTGCTATGAGATAAAGAGCAAGCTTTGTTGCGAGATTTATCATCACCATTGAATGTCCGTGCATACTTAATCGTTTTCTCACACGTTACCTATCATTTTGTTGCTTTCCAGATGGTGCTAATCGCTTGAGTGCATCCTCATCCAGTTCCAGTGATTCCGAGAGTACTTCGGACTCAAGTGAATCTGATTCTTCAGATTCTAAATCCTATAGTGAGTCCTGATGAGTTACTACGTTTACAACTTATTTCCAGTAACCGAGTCTTGCATTCTATTTTGTCATCCAGTATTCTTTCTTTTTCTATGCAACTTTACTACAGTATGGTTTCATTTTGTAATTTCTTTAAATCCTTATTTATTCAATGTATACCATTCTTTTTTAAAACTTACATGCCCCTTTTTACTACCAGCCACTGTGCTAACATCAAGTCAAGAATTTCACTTTCTTATCAACTGAAGTCGTAAGGTTTCTATCAAGCACCGAATACTTCAGTACATGATTTTCTTTGCCACATTGGGTTTCCTATTCTTTGTATATCAGTTCTTGATTTCTTCTTGTACACCACTGTCTCCAAAAAAACATGGCGTTGTTTTTACAAGAAATTTGTACCTAATTCCCTTTTAATTGTTTGTGGTCCTGTGTATAAAAAGATCATTGAATGCATTTTGTACAGTTCTTAGCATGTAATTTTCATTTGATAAATTATCTGCTACTAAAGTGAAAGTCTTCTTGACGTTAGCACAATGGGTGGTAGTGTAGGTTAATTTAATGAAATCTTAAGATCCCCCTTCCTGATGTTCTTGCTATAATTTCAGGGGAATCTTCTGATCATAAACGGTCTCTTGACCAGGTAGCTTCAACTGGATTGCAAAATTGTTTATCCCCGAACACGGGGGCTTTAATAACTAAAGCATCAAGCAATCAACCGTCGACGATTTCCGCAGTCGATTCTGTTGTGAGTGGTCATTGTGATAATGATGTTACTTATGTGAAACCTTCTATTGAACCGAAGACTGAACAAAACGAATCTTCGGATACAGAATCTGAACCGAATTCACCTCATCAATTACCTCAACCTGTATGGGCGATTTCTGGTTTTTCCAAAAAGCCATCCTCTTCTGAGGACAGTTCATTAAGTAAGCCTCTACCTACGAGCAGCTGCACAGTTACATCTGCTTCCGATGTCTCTTCATCAGTTGTCGCTTCTAGACTGGCTAGTGTGTTACCTGAGCCTATTGAAACAGATGACCTTTCGTTACCTAACTCTCAGCCTGGTAGGAACGAGGAGAAGGAGAAACAGGCCGCTGCTCTCCAAATAATGCGCGAGGCTCGTAGACAGTCCCAATGGAGTTCTCGAGCAGCTGAGGAAAGGGCCATCCGTGAGCGTGAAGAAGCTGACAAGCGGCGCCAGGAGGCAGAACTTGCTTTGGAAGCCGAAAGAAAAAAAGAGCAAGAGTTGCGTCGTATTGAGGAAGAGAAGCGTCTTCTTGTTGAAGCTAGGAAGCGTGATGATATTGCAAAGCGTAAGGTTAGTGTGGAATAGTTTAGGAAACACTGACATCATTTTTCTACGTAGTGTCCATGCGTCGTAGTTATAGTTTGTTTTATATATGGCATTAATTTAATTTAGAGCGTAATCAAATTCTTAGTTTTTCCAATCTTCGCTTACGCAGTTTCGAAATGAATACCTTTATTGTAGCGTAGCATTAAACATCCTTTGATTGACATCAGTTTTGCTTGGTGAATGCAACTATCTATCTATTATTTTTTATGGTGTAGCATAAGTGGGCTTATAATCATAATTCACTTCGTACATTATACTTGAACTGAATTGGTAATTTAAGGATGCGTGGATATTTTGAGATCATCGATGATACTTGCAGTTGTGACAATTAAATGCCCTAGTAATTATCGGGAACTAGTCCAAGTTTACTTGCGATCTTCCAGGTAGTATCCCAAATATAAGTGAGAAATCTTGCCCAGTTCTTCACTTGTATTAGATTTCCTTGCTTTAAGTATCTTGTAGTGTCTGTGCATTAAGTTCATCTGCCAAACAAAAGACGAGTATACTTCACAGCAGTTCGCTCTGCTTCAACCTATGGTTATGAAAAAAAGAAACAAGTTGGCTGTAGATCTTTAGACGCAGGTGTATTGAATGCATCGGTCTTAAAAACACCGAGAGATTAGTACTGATGATAGACAGTACTAAGCAATTTGGCTGATGAGGTCAGGAATCTTCATAGACTGAGGTGGTTACGAAGTGCATTCCATATACTTAACTCAGTACACGCTTTTTAGTATAGGAGTAGTATGGAAGAACGAAGAGACCAATCTGAAACAGCATTAGTCTATGGGGTTGTCGATGACTTTTTGTCTGAGTCTTGTTTGTAAGTGCAGACTGGGGATAATCATATTTAGTAGTTGAATGCTCTGGTCGACATAACTGAGAATCTGTCATTGTCATCAACGCACCCACTCCTCATCTTTATCGAGGTTTTAAGTTGCGTTTTTCCTTCATTTTTATCTTTCCACCCCTTGTTGAACTGTATTAATTCTGTTAGTTTGTTTTCGTCATCCTGATGTAGTATAACAGCTTCAGTTATACATTTACCGAGCTACTCTTCGTTCACAATTGACTGACTGTGTTGTACCTGTGAACACTAATGTTATGTTTTGTGAAATACACAATGCCCTTGATGATTGCTAATCACTGCATGGACACGTCTGCCCCACGACCACTAATCCCCCAAGCCGGAATAGATAAAAAACAACGATTGATGAGCCAAACAGATCGAATCGAATTGTATTTCAATCATGCCTTTTATATATACACAAAACCAAACCACACAGTGAAACAATTAGGAAACTTACATTAATACAGAACTAAGGAGATAGGGGTAGTGAATAGGGACAACTTGTACACAACCAATTAACTGTAGTCCATAATAAGAGACAATATAATAACAGTAAATATGCTAAACGAGAGAATAGAGTAAGAGGAACGTAACAATAGTAGGAATGTAATGTTTACACTACTCACGACCAGAACAAACGAATTACTTATCAAAAACAGTTCTGCAAGTTTTTCACTCTTCTTCAGTGGTCTGACATAACTAAGTTATGTGAAGTGTATTTGACTCGTGAGTTTCAGTGTCACTTTAGTGAATAACGTGAAATCTAAGTTTCCTTATAATCAGTATCAGTAGTGCTATTAACAAAACCATAGAACCTATTCTAGTGCGTTTGATCTTGTTTTTCTTTCTTGTCCTTTTTGAGGTTATTCTCATTTTCATTCCAACATATACTGTTTGTGACTGTCAGTCTTCGTTCTTAAGAACAAAGAAGCTTCTTCCGTTCTTATGGATTCATATTGTCCACAGATTAAATACATCGTTAGTAATTAGTACAGTTGTCATATCACACCGATTTGTAGATTATTTTTGCATTCTTTATTTCACGTAGAATCATTTTTATCTGTCGATAATTAAAGTCTTGATCATTCTTAATGTCAACTGATTCTGAAATCTAATGTAATCTACACATTATCGTCTCAACATTGTTTTACCACTCGTGTTATTGCGAGGGTGTTTTCAAGCATTATTGTTGACCAGTTATTAACACCTTTACGGTACTAAATCTAGGCAATATATTTGCATGTTATTTTTTAAAGGAAGGCTTATCATATTATTAGTAGATTTTTATTTATATTCATTTTATCCCATGGTTTTCATAACAGTCAATAAACTGTAAATATTATCTGGATAATGATCAATTATTTGAATAGAAGTGTGTGTATTCAATAGTAACCGTTCTAATAGTACATTAAAAAACCCACATTCATTGTTACTACGATAATTTAGCTAACTGTGTATTCCTCACCTAATCAACGCGGTGGAACAGCACAACTCGCTCTCCGTTTATCTGGAGACCCTACAGCAAGTTCACGTGGCCTTGCTGGTGTAGGCATAGCACTAAGCTTACAGGCAGAACAGGTACTTCTCGAATGGATATCTGTGGATAGTCGATCATGTACTGTCTGTCTAAATGGCACAGTACGAACTCGAAAAGATATGGACATACGCCGATGCCTTTTTGTCGTCTCTGCTTATACCCCTACTGACAGCAGTACAGATGGAGCGAAAGACAAGTTCTATATGAAGTTCTCTAGCCTCCTTCAGAAAGCTAAGCTCTCAGACATGGTAATTATAGCCCGGGATTTTAATGTCCAAGTCGGTAGGCTAAATCAGACTAAAAAATACTTAGATGTGTCACTCGGCATCCCAACCCAGTGATTCACTGTCAGTCTAGAAGATTAGAACAATGGGCGGAACACTTTCAGGAACAGTCCAACTGACCTTCAGCTACTCTTAGCTTACCTACTATCCCCAAACTACCTGAATGGAAAACTGACACAGGTCTCCCAACTCTCAGTGAGGTTGAAAAGGCTATAACTAACTTGAAGCGATGGAAGGATGCAGGACTTGATAGGCTGTCCACCGATATCTTTAAGGATGATAATCTGGTCTTAGCTGGTAGGTTGACTGATATATTAGCCGACATCTGGGAACTGAACATTATCCCATCTGATTGGTCTCGCTAACTGATCAATCTAATTTACAAAAAAAGACAGAAATCCTCTTGTAATAACCACAGAGGAATCGGTTTGACTAATATAGTATCTAAAATATCATCCTTCATAATCATTCGGCGTTTATCCAACACTAGAAAAAAGCAGACTCAAGAAAACCTGGATGTGGCTGCATTGATCAAATTTTCACCCTGCGCCAGATGCTCGAACATAGACATATGTACCAACGTCCGACTATAGCTGTATTCCTTGACTTGAAAGCTTTTGATTCGGTAAACCGTGAAGTCTTGTGGTAATGTTTGTCATTAAAAGGCGTACCTCGAAAGTAAATAAACCTTATAAAGGCTCTCTACTCGGTCACCACCAGTTGAGTTAGAGCTTATGAAGAATTGTCACGAGAAATTTTATTCTTAAGTAGGGATCATCAAGGTTGCCCCTTATCCCTATTTTTATTTAACTTCGTCATAGATATGCTCTTAGATGCCTCACACATTTCTTCTAAAGTCTCAGGAGTTAATCTCCTTCCAGCAGATCCTCTCGTTGACTTATAATACGCAGACGATATGGTCCTATTTGGTGAAGACACTGATAATATGCAGAGTCTTCTGATCACCTTAAGTAACAATGCAAGCATATTCGGGATGCGGTTCTCCCCTTCTAAATGCAAAATGTTACTCCAGGACTGGCCTGCTTCTTCACCTAGATTAATGATAGGGAGTGAAGTAATCGAATACGTTGACCATCTCACTTATTGGGAAATCTCATCACCCCTGATGGCTCAGTGTCGGACGAAATCTCGGCACGGATTCAGAAAGCCCGATTGGTGTTTGCCAATATACGCTACTTGTCACACAGGCGAGATATCCGTCTCTCAACGAAAGGCCGGGTGTACTGCACAGCGGTCCGCACCGTCCTAACATCTGGCTGCGAAACGTTGGCCATGAAAACAGATATGCGTCGACATAAGGTGTTTGACCATAAAAATCTTCGCAGCATATCTCGTATATCGTGGAACAATAGAATAAGTAATATGTAGGTTAGACAAAAGGTTCTTGGGAAATATGGTCAATTAGTTAAAGAGGTCATTAACCTTCATCGACTGATGTGGCTAGGACATGTGTTGCACACGCCAGACTACCGCCTGCCTCTACGCGCGATGTTGGCTAGGGTTGAAGGAGGATGGAAGAAGGGTAAGGGCGACCAAACCAAAACATGGCATCAGTCCATGAAGTCTTTGACTGTTGGTCTATGGCATGTTGGTAGATGTAGATTATTTGGTTGGGGTCCGCATGATAGTCCCAATAAATGTCTGGAGACACTTGGTGATATGACTCAGAATCTGTCACAGTGGCGCAAGTGTATTCACTCTTTAACTTCATCTAAGTCTTGAATCCTATTATTAGTTTCTGCATACCTTTACTTCACTCCCCTCTCTTGTATTCTGTTATTATGTTACCTCTGTAATCTCGTAGTGCTAATGTGGTATGTTAACTTGAACCTATGGGTGTATGTGCCCGGCTCTACGTTGATGATAATGACAAAATGAATATCGGATATATTTACTACATGTTTACTCTTATTGTTCTTATTTACGTGTCAGAATGTTGTTGGGAGTTTCGTTAGTGCAACCGTAGCGACACTTTATATTTAAGGATGCTACACAGTATGCGAAATGGCAAATAGTTTTGTTAACTGATGAAACTATTTGCATATAAATCCTTTAATTGTTTTATAGCTTTTATTGTTTTAGTTTCGTAGCGTTAGATAGAAGGGATTCTTGTGTTTTTTGGTACTGTGAGAACTTAGTTGACTTCTTTTTGTTTAAATATTGTATCATCTTGGGAAGTTTATTTAGATTTTTTAATGCAATAATTTTAACTGTTTTTCGAAATATTTATTATTTGTGCCTATTTTTTGAATTTGCGATTAGGCTATGGTTGGTGCACCAGAACGTATAAACGCACATGAATTACTGACAGAATTCGAGAATACCGTTGATATATCCTGCATTGATGCTTGTTTTGCTATGCGTCACTTTTGATTTGTTATTATGCTCTTTTTCATCTTATCTTCTAAAATGTGGGAAAAATAAGAAAAAATATTTTTCTCATGTAGTTGATTAACAATAAATTTGAAGTACTTTTCTAATAATTAGTATTTTATTCAGATTGTCAAATTTCTTGACCGAGAAGAACTAGTGACTCCTTCTGAATGTACATAACCAAATAGGTCATTTTTGACTTTGTTAGTAATTGGTTTCTTCTGATCTTTTGGTATTGTAACGTTTTTATGCACTTTCTTTGTTGAGAAGTAGCACTATTCGATCCGAGAATGATGTGTACGAACTGGAATAAAAGTATTTAAAAGTTGTTAATCATCCCGTTCAAAACGGGGAGTGAATTCTAAGAATTCGTAATTTTTATTTAAATAAATAATGATCGAGTTGGGATGTTTTGTTTCATTGATGATGATATTATTTTGTACAGGTATTAGAATCCTCTATGGGCACTACTGTAAGATTGAAGTTGTTTTCATAGTCACGTTTTCTCCTGGATGTTTAAGTTCACAAGCTTACACATTTATGTTATATTTACCTACATGATCGTTGAGAATATTTTAAGAGAAAAACCGATTTATCTTAAACTATTTCGATCCTAACATACATTTACCTATAGATAATTTATGCAGTGAATAACCTGTGTAGAACGAAAGTTGAGCGTGCGTTTGAATGTGATTCTATCCTCATTTTGTTTAACACGCTATTGTCAACACTGTTAACGTAATACGAGACTCATATAGACAAATCAAACAATATTGCCTCTGACAAACGATTATAGTTTATATATATGAAGTTTTATCGAGTTTGTATTAGTATAATTAATCATTCGTATAACTAAATTCCTTAGAATTTTCGTTAAAAGACAGTGATTTTTAATTAGAACAGTACTGTTTAAGTGTTTTTTATTTCAACATACATCGGCAGTTTTCTGTTGCTATGAGGTCATCAAAATCATGTCGATTGGTACTTTAGTTAGGTAAGTTAATTTAATGCTATGGATATACATCCTAATGAACTTCACATTCCTTGAAGGGTATTATTACTTTTGTTTACTCTACAAATAACTGAACTAACTAGTCTGTCAGAAAATAATTTTTCTCCTAATAATTTGAATGTAAAGAAACTAATCTGTGATGTGCACAAACTGTTTTTTAACGAAATTCTTTGATTTCCTGGATCAATATGCTCACCGAGCTCAATAAGGAGTTGAAAACCATTTACTAAATAACCAAATATTTACTATACATAAATGTTTGAGTCTGCAAATATTTTCACGAAAGAAAACAGTTTGCAAATTTACTCCTCTCCGATCAGAAAATACGTCTCATATCGACGATTATATGACATATCTGTCCTACGCGTGTGGTGATTAGTTAATGTAAGTATAGGCAAATAGATAAAGAATCACAATTGAATGGATAGATAGCCATTATCTATACGTTTACCTTTTCATTTCGTATATTTAAATCGTCACTCGGTATTACTGTAATATGTGCTTTGTGCCTAATCTGTCTAGTTCTTAGTCTTTTTGTGTGATTTTTGTACCTAAGTAATAGACTAAAGCAATGCTTGAAGTAGCTGGAGATATTGTATTACGGGTGAGTCAGAATCTATAGAATCGGCCATCCCTACATGAAATATAACATTAATCTAAAACCAAACGCAATATATAGATTATGCGTTCTGAAGTCCGTAAATATAAGTGAAAAATACATTTATCATAATTTTTATTGACATAAATGCACGATTTAACAAGAGTTCTGTCTTTTCTCAAAAGTAAATAAATTTCCCATATTTTTATTCAGTATTACTTTATGTCAAATTTCAATTATTTTGGTTATTTAGTATACAGATGATCTAAGAAACTTAATCGGAATTTCGACTAGCATATTATCCTTCTAGAAAATTTTTACATTCTTATTAATAACACTATTTTATCGATATATTAAATGAATATTTTCTTTAATTGAGAGTTGATTTATTTATCTTAACAAAAACAAAATATAATATCATAATTGATATGCAATTTCACATATATTTTTTTAAACACCAAAATCACTCTAATAAGTCTGCATTTTAGAATAATGTAATCCATTTTACTAGATTCTTGTTGTTATTGAAAGTTAATATCAATAATTAAGTATAATATTGTTAGTTCAAATGATAGACTACATAAAAAAAAAAAAAGAAATAGCAAATATACATTGAATTAAGTTTTATTTATTTATTATTTGTCAGTTTGGTCATTATGTTTTAAAAAAAAAAATATAAAAGATCGAACTCGTACATCTTCAAATTATTGTAAATGAAATTGTCAATCAATTTAATTTTCAAGAAATGCTTACTGCATGCTTCTTCTTTTAAATCAATTTTATTTTCGTTGTTGTATACTTAAAAAAATACCATCGAGTCATACTTTAACTATTATTCACTTTCTTTTTGTGCATAATTTAATGTTATCAAAATTAACATTGTAAAATTTAATTCATATTCATTTGTTTCACTAATTAAGTAGTTTATTTATATTTTGATTTTCAACTACATTCTTTACTGAATACAATTTACAAATTTCAGACTTTATTTATTTATTTAACAAAGTTTTAAAAGTTCAGCAGATACTGATTAATTTCGTTAAGTTACATACACTCTATGAGTATCATTTGAAAAATAGTCTATGAATCATATTTTATGAAGTCATCATGTCATGTTATTTTTACGATTATTTTAATGGCTACTTGGTATATATTTTTTAGTGTATTAATCAACAATATATCTAGAATTTAATTAGGTTCTAAAATATTTACTAAATTTTTAGTTGACTAATAGGCTTAATAAATCTTTAGACTAAGTCTTGATATAAATCATTTTTGGGGCATTAATTTCATGTAAGAATACTGCAGTTTGAAATTACTTAATTTTTACAAATCATCGGTTAGGGTGGTATTTCCAGAACTTTTCAAATGAATTCATTACACTTACATCAACTTCAGACTTTGTCGTCATGGATATATTTATTGTAAAACATGTTTATTTGTATGCTTAGTAATTACCTGATAAGTTGCTTGATTTGGATTTCCACTGAATTCCAAAATTCGCTTTTTTTGTCATTTTTATTTATTTCAATACTGATGCATGTGGATCAGTATCACGATGTCTGAGATTATAAATTACATTATATATATTTACAATTATATAATCACCCCCAGATTAGTATGGTGTGAATACTGACCATTCAAGCAAACTAGGAGAGAGAAAAAATAATATCAGAAAATATAGACTAGGAATATTCCATTGTTATGTGTTAACAAAGTATCTAATGGAAACCAATAGTGATATGTTTTGTGCATGATTACTGATAATACTACGTTCAGCTTCAACACTAGGATATTGAACCCTCTAACCTCACATATCAAAAGATAACAAAAACAGAAAGAAATATTTACTCTAGTAAATGTCTACTAGGTTTAAAATACACCACTATTTGTTGTTTCCTTTGAAAATGAATTCATCACTAAAACAAAATCCTATTAGCCTTGAGTTTATACTCAGAGTACTAAACAAATCAGTGGTCACTGCAATATGAATATAAATAAGTAGAATAAATTATTGGGATGAAATCAGATGTGACCTAATCAGCAATTGTTTTAGCATATTGTTATATTTTACGTAGAGGTGGTCGATATTATCGATTCCGACTATCCGCAACATGATGTCCTACAGCTAACACCTAGCCCTGCATTAATCTATTGTTCAAGCCAAATGACCCTGCTGATATATCATGAAGGGGACTGATCACTCATACGCATGTATTATTATAATAATAAAATTCAATAATGTGTGAGATAAATGTATGAGAATTAGTACTTTGCCTCACATATCTATCACACGATATTAACCAATCACATGTCTTCTCCCAGTCATGTCGCATATGATAATACTAAATTAAATTATTATGAGGTAGCAATTGAATTGTAACATGACATAATTTTCCCCGGGATTAATGTTGATAATAATTATGAATCTTCAGTAATTTCAACCTCTATAATTATGTTTTCCAAGCTCTTACTAATCCTTGAAAACAATAACAAGTTTTTGCCCGCTAACTATTTTATGAATTTACAAAAGAAAACTTCCTAAGGTTCCTATTTGATTACATTTTGGAATAAATAAATTTTAAGGACAAATTTCAGGAATTCTTTCAATGTCCTCAAACAACGACCATTTTGACCAGTCACAATTGGTCCGGAGAATCAGAAGTCACTTATTGTAGTTACTAAATCAAACTCTCAAAATTATATGATTGTGATCAGAATAGTATAGGGACGAGGTTGTGATTCTACTAAATAATCATTATAACCAGTTGGCGTAGAACTAGTTTGAGTCCACAAATGAGCCAACCAGGCTCAGCCACCTTTAGGAACTACACTGAGACGTTTGGTCGTTATTGCCAACTTATGTAACGTAGGCTTCGCATATGTACTCGACAGATTGTAGTGTGAATCTGCATGGCTTTTAAGATGGAGTATTATGTCATATCTACAAATGTTTGTGATACTGGATGTCGAAAGGAAAACCCTGGGTGTTGGTATTTGGGCAGTAGCAGTATTGATGCGCTCACTCCCACGACAGGTGGGCTTAGAAATTAGCTCTCGGATAGGGATAAGTATAAGAGATATACTGTTACTGCTCGGGGGAATGTTCATAAAAATCTCTCTTATGCGTGTGCAAAGTAAGAGAAAGTTATATGGAGAGATAAAGTCATAAACTTAATTGGTTGCTGGAGCGTTCGTGAAACACTCTCCTGCAAACAACACCAAATCGCCAAAGCTCGGTTCTCTACATTCGACTATGATTTCATCAGCAATATCAGCCCAACAATCTTTCAGTTCTAACGATAGACGCATCACAATCAATTCCAGACTAGCGGTTGAATTCATATCAGACTTATACCCAATTGGCGACAACGTGAGGTGGACGCTACGTAATTTAATCGCAATATATGTAGCACCTTCAGAGCAGTAACGCACTGTCTAATGGTTGAGCAAATCATCTATCAGAGCACTTGCAACCAAATGTTTTTGACCAAATAATTCATGCTGGGCCTATCTATCTTTATCGTATCCAAACTCAGATGGAAGTGACACACAAGCTTTAATAACTAACCTCACCCGTCCTTTGCAATAATATATTTGATAAGATAACACCTGATCCTTACTAGTTAGCGTGGTCTCTATTACACTTTGAGACTGATTCACAAACTATGATGCTGACTTGCTTGTCCTTTGGAACAAATAATGTTAATCCGATGTAAACCAATAGTATTAACAGTGAAGCTTAAAGTGCCGTTTATATTGCGAGGAAGATCATTATCCAAGTAACTAGGCTATCTAACTAAACGTCCCTTGCAAGTATTAGATCATAAATAGTCTTCGACCTTAGGTTTCACTTCACGATCCTAAACAGGAATTAATTTGTCTTCTGATTCACAAGCAATGCACTCCAATTTTCCGAGTTCGAATTCTTCCTGTACATCTAATAAATTCAATTCTCTTTCTAAATTTAGTCTCCTATCTATCTATAACTTCTTAATTTAGGCCTTATCTAACTTAAAATTAACAACACTAGAATTAACGAAACATAAACTATTAGCATTAACATTTACAACTTATCAACAATACTCGCAACATAACGAGTGTTATCAGCATCACTTTCTGTAACAGAAGGCATACTCTTCTTGATTCGCGTTTCTATTGTGTATCTCAACACCATGCTGTCGTCGTAACCAAAGGTAAATAGCCAGAATATGATTCACTGGCCAGAAGGTGCAAATATGACCAATTATTTGACAAATTAGACGAAACCAGAAAAGCAGGAACAATTTTCAAACGTCGAACACTAAGCCAAGTACTACGGAAACCTAATTGAAGAAGTGCAATGGTAAACCAAACGTTCAGACGCCGATCACTGAAGATAAAACTGGAAAGGTTTCTAGATAGGGTCAAATGAGCTAAAACCAAAAGAAGAGGAGTCCAAATAATGTAGTTATTAATATAGCAAACAAATTTTTTTTGTCAAAATAACTAAAGACAGTATCCGTTGAAAATTGCGTCTAGTATTCGAGATGATTTCTGTTGGTTGATTCTTTTAGATATTTAGAGGCAAATTTAGTCAATTTGAGGTTGCATAAGAAGGCGATTAATCGTGGGAAGCCTATGAACGAAACACGCCTGTTGAATATGTAGCATCCCGATTAATATAAACTAGTAACTATGTACAACAGCATTCGAGCAATTGAATATATCACTATCCAGTAACTGAAAAAATGAATGAAAGCAAAATTGTCCAAAAGACGAAAACAAAAATGGGAAAAATTGGGGTTTTCGAACGGAAAGGCTGGTTCACAAAAATCAACGTCGAGCCAAAAAACTGAAACACTAGGCCAGCTGTCTGAAATAGCAATTTAATATTGAGTTAAATAACTGAAACACTGGGCCAAACGTTGGGAACAGTTGGGCCATTATTACGTGGAAAATGTGTAGCTACTTACAGTTTGCGAGTAGTTAAATATTTTTGATTGACAAATTTACAAATAGACAAATTACCGTTAGGTGACTGTAGTTTAATAAGAAAACGCAACAACGTGTGGCACCAATACTTTTTCATTTACTAAGTGTTTTTTATCTGTTGCGCTGTTTGCTTTCATTTCTTATACTGTGTAACCAGTTTAATAAACATCCTCGATCTTTTCATAGTTAGTACTATATTCGACACATGTCTATTTCACACCACAGTCAAGTGAACAGTTATCACTCATTCACCAGATTATGCGAATCAATTGCATCTTAAAACGTCTCTTTATCATTTTAACTGTTACACAACATTCTCGTGATTATTTTGATACTAGAAAAAACTGTCTTCTACCTTGTTATCTAATCTTCTATTATAATAAAATAGATGAATAAATTGCAAAGACAACCCTACCATATACGACTACAGCTATGGTATATGATATAGTTAAAGGGGAAATTGTATTCGCTAAATTGTCTTTATTTCCTTCCTGATGACATTGTAGGCTTTTTCCGTTATACAAATTCAGTGATAACAATAGTTTCATGAATATTTGTTTTGATTCGTAAAAGATAAATTTAATTTATTCTAGTAGAATTATATTGACAACATAAAGAATAAGTAACTCAACTGATAGAATAAGTAACCTGGTAACAAATTCATTGATGGAAACGTGTTTGTAAAAATTAGTATGTGTAGAACAATTGACTGATCAATGTAAGTGTTGTAGGATGAACACAGAAGCCGATAGGCAACAAACACTGTTGTTATTGCCAGTCAAGGGAGTATTTGTCGTTACCTATGAACGACTAACGAATGAATTTATGTAATAGTCAAATACCTAGGTAACAGGGAACATAGCACTAGTGCTGTAGGGCTGGTTGAGAAATTAGTATTAAAACATCAACAAGTGAAATATACTGCATCATTAACTTCCCTACTTATGCCTGATTCGCCCCACGTTTTGCAACACAAGAACGACTGCACATCCTTCTAAATATGTAAGTGGGTAACAATCTAATTTATGAAACAAATTGTATGCCGAGTAAGTGTAGTCACGAGCATTTCAGAATCATTACTAGATTTTATTTGAGTTATGATAACCGAAACATAATTAACCAAGCAGTTCTATACTCCGCGAAAACATTTTTATTACGCGAAAGTTATTATGAAACAGAAATAATGTTTATGAAATTTGTAGGTATTAGGAATAAAACGAAGTGGTAAATAAGAAAACAGGTTTCCGTAAGAGAAGTGTAGTACCAATTTACCATCAGAAAGATTTATTTCAATTTTGCATTGTTTGCAATTTTTCAAATGAAAATTTACATCCAAAGTTATGTTGATGATCAACAAACAATCTACGAGATAAGCTAGTCATTAAACGAATATATTTCATATTTTTGGATAATATAAGTGACGGAAAATTTTTATCCGTAATCGTGATCATGTCAGAAGCACTAAATTATAGGATTGCAAATAATAATAAGCTCTTGATTGTGTTTCAGTTAATTTCACGATGAATGGTGTTTGTATGAGAAGGCAGTTGATTTGTAAGTTGTATATGGCTACACTATACAATAGTTTTAACAAAGTGTCGTCGTATATCATACAGATTGACAATGGAAATGATGAATGCATTTTTGAGGGATAATGCAAAGTATTGTCGTTTTTAGACAATCCACCATTTCACAGAAAGTTCATGACCTGTACTACATAACAGAAATTATAAACGATGACAGTAAAAATTAATTGAGTGTTCTAATCATCATGCATATGTATATTTGTACGTATTTAATAGAGATTTATAATGAAAGACATTATCGAATATTCGGTAATTTTTGATTTTGGTTATTTCCCTGAAGAAGCTCGGACCAGTTTGCCGAGCGAAACGTTGAAATTTTTCATTAATTTCATCCGCTGAGATTATTAACAAATATATTCTATTCATATGTCTTACATACACTCGGCGCCCAAGTTTTGTAAATATTTTCGTTCATTTTTGGACGAAGATACCTATAAAATTTATAATGAAAATTAGGAATTTATTTTCAAGTGATATTATAAGGCATTGCTGTCTAGACAATGTATCATTTTCAATAAAGCATATTTATCTGTGTATACATTTGCATTACTATTACGTCATACAGGTCATAACCCTTGTAGGAAACGGTGCATTGTCTAGACTGAAATACTTTATATTTGACATTTGACGCATGTTCCTTCACTATCATTGGTAAATGTAGATTTTTACAATTCACCTATGAATGGAATTTATAGCCTGCCAATGTATCCCTACGTTATTCCGTTGTCATTTTTCTCTATAAATACAGTTTAGACATAATATTCAACATAAATTTAATACCACTTAACTGGTGTTCGAATTGTTCCAACCTAGTCGTTATTTCACCTTATTCAAATACTATTATTAAATTTAGTTCAATGGCTGGTATTCCATCAACTAGTCAGTCGCACAATCAGTCGACTCATCAACGACAGCCAAGTGAGTATTGAGAGAACAAAGTCTGTTGTGTTGCTGCTGAAATGTCTTCTACCAGGTATTCCCATGAAAATTAAGAAGAGGATCCCACAGATAGTTGATAGAGTTTGCCCGGAATGGCCTGTTGATCCTAGGACTCTGCTTCAGAGGACACCAATAGAATGCAGTCGAAAGCGAGTTGGTGCAGGTATGTATTTGCATATAGGCCTACAAAAGAAGTTGAAGACTTTATTGCAATCGGAACCACTCATCACAGCTACATTTATACAAATTCAGCTCAACATTGACGGTCTGTGTATTTACAAGAATTCCTTACATCAACTATGACCGATATTGTGCCGAATATCCAGGCCATTCGTGACAGATGTCTTCGTTGTAGGAGTGTATGGTGGACCCACCAAACCGTCAAATGTCGACCAATTTCTTGCAGATGTTGCTGATGAATTGACAACTATCCTCAACAACGGTGTGTTTATCGACAATTCAAGGTGTGTCAAATACTCACCGGGCTCTGTGATATGTGATACACTGGCCAGATCGACAGTGAAAATGATCTGTGGGCATACTTCTAGAAAGGGATGCGACAAGTGTTCTGCTCAGTGTCGACGAATAAGTAACAATATGGTGTTCCCCATTGAGAAGCATGAAGACAGAACAGACTTATCTTTCAGAATGCAACAAGACAGTTATCACCACATCGGCCGCTCTCCATTCGAGAGGCTCTTGATTGATATGGTCAAATGCTTTCCATTGGATTATATGCACCTAGAATGTCTAGGTGTAGTTAAGAAAATCTGCCAACTTTGGAAAAAACTGTCAACGGAGAGAAGGTACGGGATGCACCCGAATGTCATTAAATCGATCAATGATAATATCACCGCCAGTTGGAGCTGCATACTGAGGGACTTCCACAGAAAATGCAGACCGATAGGTGAGCATAATTACTGGAAGGCCACAGAATGTAGGCAGTTTCTTCTATACATTGGACCATGTATATTGGACAAACTACTGCCGAAATTCATGTATGAACATTTCATGGAATTAGCGTTTTCCATCTATGTTCTATGTAGTCAACCGCTACATACAACTTTTCTGGAAGTGATTAACAATCAACTGGTGCATTTCGTTAACAACTATGCGGCAATCTACGGTAAACAGCACGTAGTATACAATGTACACGGTCTCGTAAATTTGGCAGACGATGTGAAGCAACATGGGATTTTGGATCATTTTTCAACATTTCCGTTAGAAAATTTCTTGTCTCAACTTCGTCGCCTGATACATAGATCAAGGCATGGAGCAATTTCAGCTACAGCACGCATTGGTGAAATAGAACCGTTGTCAACAGCAATGCCAAATCATCCTCAATCGTAGACTGACAACTATGACTATCAGAAACAATTCTGCACATCCCATGCAATCAAGATATCAACTTGACCGCACGGTAATTGTGAATGGTAATTCAGATTTATTACCGATATTTCAAATAATAATATGCTACTATTCCGACTGTTCAATTCAATGCTTATTAACATGTATATATGCGTGCAAGTAAGCGTAGAAAAGGAATACAGACAATTTCAAGGGATTGAATACAAATACTTTTCATACAACGCGTTGATAGAATCAACACCATCTCTATGCCTCTAAAAGAATCAACCAACAGAAATCATCTCGAATACTAGACGCAATTTTCAACGGATACTGTCTTTAGTTATTTTGACAAAAAAAATTTGTTTGCTATATTAATAACTACATTATTTGGACTCCTCTTCTTTTGGTTTTAGCTCATTTGACCCTATCTAGAAACCTTTCCAGTTTTATCTTCAGTGATCGGCGTCTGAACGTTTGGTTTACCATTGCACTTCTTCAATTAGGTTTCCGTAGTACTTGGCTTAGTGTTCGACGTTTGAAAATTGTTCCTGCTTTTCTGGTTTCGTCTAATTTGTCAAATAATTGGTCATATTTGCACCTTCTGGCCAGTGAATCATATTCTGGCTATTTACCTTTGGTTACGACGACAGCATGGTGTTGAGATACACAATAGAAACGCGAATCAAGAAGAGTATGCCTTCTGTTACAGAAAGTGATGCTGATAACACTCGTTATGTTGCGAGTATTGTTGATAAGTTGTAAATGTTAATGCTAATAGTTTATGTTTCGTTAATTCTAGTGTTGCTATGTTTGCTTATGTTGCTTATGTTTGGCAAGTAAGGTTTATTCGATAAATGTGACTATTGCGACTTTAATTATGTTGTTATAAGTGATTTTAGAAATTTTTCTTTAGACAGCCAACCGTCTGTCCACATTAGTGTAACTTATACTATCGTGAAGCTATCACAATATCACACAGAGTCTCCTACTCAACTACCCCTAAAAAAGAAAACATCTAAAGGATATATCATGCAGCGGCAAATAATCCCCAAAATAAATAACTGCATAGGCTCTTGATATTGATGCTGACCATGTTTGTTTTAGCGTACACAACTACTTGAAGGTGCTCTATCACGCATCACCTCCAGACCACGTCACACTGTGGGAAGCATCTCTCTATCTAGTTTGCCGTCCTAGACGTTGCTAACCCATTGACACCCTATTTATTATCAAAAATAACATTCCTTCAATCTTTCATCGCCTTCTGATTTCTTCTTATTAGTAAGAGCGGGTTCAATCGTTAGAAGTCGCTCTGGTTATATGACGAACGTTACTTGGTCATATGGCCGTTTAAACTTCAGTCAATTCTGATTTTAGAGGGAAAAATAAATGACCACTGGGATTGGTACAGCGTGCAATACTAGATAAGGATGAAATGATGATGCATGTAAAGTTAAGAACCGGTAACAGCGTTTTTGTGAGGGACATTTGAAGTTCATTCATTTAGAAGGCTCTGGACTGATGTGACGATTCCTAGGCGTTCCGCTGTAAGACCTAAGGATCATTGAGTTAAGCGCGGTCTTAGGCATACTGTTGTAAGACCTAACACTCACTGTCTTTAACCGTTTGTATGAATGTGAGTCGTGTAATTTTTGTTTGTATTTGCTTATTGACGTAATTGTTTCGTTCACATGTGTAAAGACTTAATGTTCTTTTGATGGGGAGTGTTACGGTAAACTTAGGAATTGTATGAATTTGTAAACTGTTCATATCAAACTCTCTCCAACTTAATTGACCTATTTGTTGTATGCAATTTAGTGTTTGGTTTGTTTATCGTTGCTTCCGCCACTTATGCTTGAGCAGTTGTATTGGGCTGTTTGACCATTTGTTTTATACTGAGTACCTATAGTATTGAAGACTTGCAACGACACATTCATTGCACAGAACAATAATTACTTAATAGGTTAATAGGTACATTATTTGGACTTCATTTCCTTCGGTTTTAACTCCATTGGGCCTTATCTAAAAACCTGTAAAGCTGCATCTTCAGCACCTGTCGTCTGAACTTCTGATTCACCGTTACAGTGGCTAAGCTTGACTAGTGATATGATGTGAGGGAGTAAACCACCAGCAAATAAAATGCAGTACCAAGTTATTTATTTAGTATGATCAGTGGTTTTATGCAAAAATTTCTGAACAAACCAGTGACAAAAATACAAAATACACTGAAGAGCGAATCTGCGGAGGAGAGTTTAATATCAAAAAGATTATATTAGTTTCGTAGTAAAATTACAATGATTTGGGATGAAAAATAGATGTGACATAAGTTAATAAATCCATGGAAAGCTTGAAATTTGAACAACACAAATAGTGTCGTTACTAGATGTTTAAAAAACGAAGTGCAACAGTAGGGGTGCTAATGTCCCGATAAATAAACCCAAAGGATTGTGATTCCGATTTTTTGACCCTATATAACAGATTGCATTCTAAAGAAAGCCATGAAATCCAAATAAAGATCTGTTTTGGTAAATTCTATTATTGACGGCCAAATTTCGATATTCTCACTCGTGGTAATTTTTTAGTCCCTTTTAATGATTATTCATAAGTAAAGTGTATCTTGTAAACCTACTGAGTATTAGGGTTGAATATGACCTTCATACGACCTTCGTTATTTTAAAATCTTTTGTGCATACTATTCTGCACTAAACTATAGAACACACATTTACCTCCGGGACAAACGGCAAGCAATCAGAAGCGGGAGCTTTATTTCGTCTGAAAACATTAGAAACCTAAAACATTAAAATTAGCAATTTAATTAGTATTAATAACACAATCGTTAACATAATATTTTATGAAAGTGTTGTGTCGTTACTTTTTGCAACCAAATGCATACAAGATAGGTGTTGTAGCTCTGTTTAGTTTATCCTATTTTGAGCTATTAAACTGCTGTGGTTTAATTAAATAGGCTTGTTATTTAATGTTAGTGAAAGACACTTAATCCTTGGTGACCTTAAATCACCCACTATTGACTAAAACAGCAGAAACGGCCATTACATAACATTCGAGGAACAGAAATTAAATCCCCATTGTGCATGTGAGTAGACGAGGTACTACTCAGGCCCAAAGTCATCAGTGTTGAAATCGATCCCAACACATTGTCTAAACTTTTTTGCATGCATAAATTAAATGCTACTTCCAGATGAAGAATAGACTTCAGTAATAAAACTCAACAAATCATGCATTACGTGGAACACATTATATCGAAATGTAAAAAAATCTACCTTCTAAACTGGTGGTTTCCGATACATCTGGAAGATGTGTGATTAGTTAATATAGTGTGAAAGACATATGAATCAATGGCTAGACTATATTTATATATATCTTGTATATTATTGGTTTATTTTTGTTGTAATACATGCATGTGAGTGACTAGTTGGCTTCTTAATAAATCAATCGGATTATTGTGCCTGAGCAATAGATTAAGGCAAGGCTGGGTGCTAGCTGTAGGACATAGCGCTGCAGATAACAGAATCGATAATATCGGCCATCCCTGCCCAGATACAACTGTGGCGACGGGTATTTAAGACGAAGAACCTACGTCTGATATAGGAGCGTTGACGCTGACTGAAAACTGAATTCAGGTTTTCCTCATTGTTGGAGGTTTCATACTTCATAATGGAGGACATTAAGCTGTTGCTACAACAACAGAATACTCTTATCGAGCTTATGGTTAAGAGTTTATCAGTCTCACAAAAGTCAAGCTCCGAAAATTCTGCTATGACGTCAGAAGCCATTACAAATTCAATATCCTAATTTGTTTATGATCCTGAAAATGGAGTAACCTTTGAAACCTGGTATAGACGATATGGAGACTTATTTATTAATGATTGCAAAGATTGGGATGAAGGCTCGAAACTGAGACTGTTACTTCGGAAGCTTGATGTATCTGCGCATGAGAAATACTGTAATTATATCCTTTCGAAGAAGCCGGCCGACCTACAGTTTTCAGACACACTTAATTGTCTGACACGCATGTTTTGGGAAAGGTTATCTCTTTTTCATACTCGACACAGTTGCTTGCATCTAGTCAAAAAACCTAGCGATGACTATCTGACTTATGCCAGCCTTGTGAATTCCCAATGTGAGCGATTCCGACTGTCGGAGATGACTGCAGATCAGTTCAAATGTCTTGTATTTGTTTGTGGTTTAAAGTCGCCAGCAGATGCTGATGTCCGCACCCGCATACTAACAAGAATGGAAGCTGATCTTCACATAAACTCACAGTCTGTTTCTGAGGAATGTCAGCGGATTGTAAACCTGAAAAATGATATTCAGCTGCTGGAGTGTCGTGACTCCGTTAAAATTAATGATTGGCATGAGTCCATATAGCAGAAGAGAACTGTAAAAAGGAACAAGTAAAGCATCGAACGGATCGGGGATTACGATGCTGTCGTTGTGGTGATTATCAGATTCCCAGAGTTTGTCGTTTCAAGAAGAATGTGGTAAATGTAGTAAAAATGATCACATTCAAAAGTGTTGCAAATTTACAGTGAAGAAAAGTGCCCATTTTTGTGGCTGACACACCTCACGAAATTCTTATGTTACTCTGCAAACACGAGAAGTGAATTCCTCTGCACAGAGAAAATTTGTGACACTTTATCACGGGAGTAATCCTATCAAGTTACAGATGGAGACAGGGTCGGATATTACTATGATTTCAGAAGCAACATGGTTAGAGATTGGAAGACCGGAGTTGCTTCCTACGTTGGACAAAGCCAAAAGTGCTACTGGAGAAGATATAACTCTCCTTGATGAAGTTCTATTGAATCTTACTTTTTTGTGGTAAGTCTGAATTCGATAAATGCTATGTTTCGAAAATCTGTGAATCCGATTTACTGGGCATAGATTGGATCGAAAACCCGGGTTTTGGGATGTGCCATTTAACTCTGTCTGTCGTAACATTACAAATATATCCGCACAGAAAGCCATCGGAAATAGCCATAGTGAAGTATACCCGGGTATATGACCAAGTTACTCTTGTCGTGCAACCGATGCCACTTCTATCGAATGGACCCACTCTTACGAATGAGAAGAAATTAAAAGGCACTGAAGGATGGAAGAGAAATTATATTTGATCGTATACAGAGCTTTAATGGGATAGCAACGTCTAGGCTGGCAAACTAGAGAGAGATGCTACGCACGGTGGTTCGAGTTGTGATCTGGTGATGATGCGTGACCGCACACCTTCAACTAGTAGTGTCCGCTAAAACAAACATGGTCAGCATCAATGTCGAGAGCTTATGCAACTATTTATTTTGATGATTATTTACCGCTACGTTATCTTGGATTCATACCGTGTCTCCAAATTACGTATCCAAGATTCTAACTAAATTATTCACTTGCCTTTACCAGGCCACTGTCCATTTATAAAGTGGTCTGACCTAAAATCCTCATGATGTGGTCAAGTAAGGGTGGTACTCATTACAAAGTAGAATGAGCACGTAACTCATGGAATTCTGCTGATAGATACTCATGTGCTGGTTCTTTATTATGTTACATTTAAAATCAGAAATGCGTACAATCCGTAGCCTTTTTATCGTTTCTGATGCATTACTAACTGACTATTCCGGAAGAAATAAAGGGTGGATTTAATGAAAAGCCGTTTAACCTGATTTTATGGCTAAAATCCTAGATATAGGGCCCATGTAAGTTAGTTTTCATGCTCAAGTAGATAGCTTAAACCATTTAGAAGGAAACTTTTGGTAGATGTTAGAGTGTCGAAGTTAAGCGAACAGATAGTTACTGTGTCTGGTACTACTTTTTTAGGTAAACCTTTATTTCTAACAAGTACAAGTACCAAAATTACAAAATATCGTCTAACGCGACGAACATTCTGCATTGGATCAACATTGAGCCCTAACAAAGCATATCACTATCAGTCATCGTTGGAAAGGCTCGATAGACGAATGTTAGTGGTCCTGTGGCGCATGATTAGGCTGATAATGTTCAAATAAGGACATATAGTTTTTTGCTCCTTACTCGACACATAAAAATCGGAACAGAAAGATTACATTAAGATTCAGTCCGACAATCAGAAAATTAATATTGATTTCCAGAAACAGGTGAGTACACACTCATCCATCAATGAAAACGAGGCTTTGCCATAATATAGCCTGGAAAAGTATCAAGGTATTTGTGGAAACATCAGTGACAGCTAAAAGCAACTTAAACCAAAGTGATGAAAATAGTCAATGGATTTTATCGACTAGTAGCAGATCGATAAACTTTCAGAAATTTATCCTGCCAGGCTCTGAATATGATAAGAAGCAAAGACAAATTAGATGTAGGCTGACAAACTGACTGTGGAATAACCATGAGTAGCGTTGGCGCCGAAAGTAAAAGACTTGAGAAAGGCAGCTGTGATAGGCAATACGAAACAACTTTTCAAATCAACAAAAGAAACAGGGGTTTGAATGTCATGTGTTAGTCAACCCATCTCCAAAATCAGTGAAACATTTATTTCTCCAGCTTAGAGAACTAGAATGATAGGTACACACTCCAAAGAGCTGTTCTGTGTCCATTTATCTAGGTTAAAGTAACCCTTAACATACTGAAGCGTTCCCCGGATATAGGACCAAGTTGCGCTTGTCGTATAACCAAAGATACTTCTATCGAACGGACCCCACTCTTACGAATGAGAAATCAGAAGGCAATGAAGGATGGAAGCGAAATTATATTTGATCGTATACAGAGCTTTAATGGGATAGCAACGTCTAGGCTGGCAAACTAGAGAGAGATGCTACGCACGGTGGTTCGAGTCGTGATCTGGTGAAGATGCGTGACCGCGCGCCTTCAACTAGTAGTGTCCGCTAAAACAAACATGGTCAGCATCAATGTCGAGAGCTTATGCAACTATTTATTTTGGTGATTATTTACCGCTACAGCTCACTCCCCCTAATGGGTTCGTGAGGACCCTAAGACGTGCCAGCCAAAGGATAAAACCCAATGCGTCAGACATCGGTAAACGTTCTTTCGATAGCTTGCGATGCTGTGCGGCTTCTGGACGTCAGTCCTTACACTATGGTGTCGTTGCATAAAATAATTGTACATAAAATAAAATTCTTGTTTCTTCCACGTTCTTCTGTTTGTTTCCAGACGGCCTAGAAGTCGAAAATAAAAAAATTTAAATCTGTGCGTTTTGTGTACAAAAGGAAATAATTGGTAACTCGATGCGTCTATAAAAAACGTGTTGAACACCGACAACAAATAATGAAAAGTTTTTTTTGACACAAAAATTTATAAAATGCACACAGTAAAATTATTATTACTTTTTTAGAAAAAAAATACATAAATAATAATAATGGGTTTATCGATTTACATTTTTTTCCTTGTTATTATTTATTTTAAGACAACAAGAAAGATGTTGTACGTACGTAGGTAGTGGGAAGAAGTTAGTAGACATAGTATTCGTGTAGGCGTTCTGGAAATCGTACTTTTCTACCAGAACGCGTAGCTTTCGGCGTTACAGGGCTCTTTGACACTTCTACTTGCGTGTTAGTCATTGCTTGCGGCGTAATGGCTTCGTTCCTGCTACGTTTTGCAGGTATTGTAGCGAATTCGACACTAAAAGGTGTACCTTCTAGGTAAGCTGCTTTGAGGCGGTCAATGCTGACGTTATCCTCGTGGCCATTCTTGTCAATCGTATAGTACTTTGTTTGACGTTTCAGGACCTTGTATGGCCCTTCGTAGGTTGCGTCGAGAGGTCAGCGTACGGCATCACGACGTACGAAAACGTGTGTACTATATTTTAAGGCAGGTTGGATAAAGGTGTCTGTCGATTGTTGTCGAGTTTGAACTGGCTTTACTGAATGCATAGCATTTGTAAACCGGTTCACGTAAGAATTCATATCCAGGCTTGCCGAAGTGGAAGCGGTTTCTACAAACTCACCTGGTAGTCGAAGAGTTGTTCCGTAGAATAATTCGGCGACACTACATCCAACATCTTCCTTCACTGTGCTGCGAATCCCGAGTAAAACTAGTGGTAAGGCGTCGGTCCACTGAGGGATGTTTGTTGCTGAAAGTGATGCTTTCAGTTGTCGATGAAATCTTTCTACCGAACCGTTAGATTGTGGGTGGTAGGCAGTCGTCCTGAAACGCGTTGTTCCAAAAAGTTTCGTCAGAGCGTAAAACAATTCAGATTCAAACTGATGTCCACGGTCTGTCGTTATTATAGATGGACAACCAAAGTTGGCTACCCATCGTTCGACGAAAGCGCGAGCAATCGTTTCACTAGTGATGTCTTTGAGTGGAATCGCTTTGGCCAGCGTGTAAACTGGTCCACGCATGTCAGAAGATAAGAAAATCCATTTGATTCTGGTAGAGGTCCTACCAAATCAAGGTGGAAGTGGTCGAATCGAGCGTCAGGGGTTGAGAAGGTGCCTAAGGGGCATTAATTATGTTGGATTACCTTGTTCTTTTGGTTGGCTATGCAGGTGCGCGCCCATTCTTTAATATCCTTATTCATCTTTGGCCAGAAGAATCTATCAGTAATCAGTTTACGTGTAGCACGAATTCCAGGATGAGAACGGTTGTGCAATGTGTCGAAGATGACTCGTCGATAACTCCTGGGGACAACTGGACGGGCTATACCTGTAGCAGAATCACAAATTAAAGTGTTCTTACCTTTTCCAATCGTTTTAGTTTGTAGTTGGAGCGTTGTCGCGGCTAACTCGTGATGAAAATTGATATATACACTTTGAAGTTGAGCTAGTTGAACAAGGTCGATTCCTTGGATACGATTCAAGGAATGTATTCTCGATAAGGCGTCAGCAACTACATTGTTAGCTCCCGATATATGTCGTATGTCCGTAGAGAATTGGAAGATATAGTCAAGATGACGCGACTCTCGTGGAGAGTACTTATCTGAAGATGATTTCATCGAAAACGTAAGTGGTTTATGGTCGGTGAATATTGCGAATTCCCGGCCTTCGATGGAATGTTGAAAATGACGTACAGCACAGTACATGGCTAGTAGTTCACGTCCAAAAGTGCTGTATCTCGATTCGGTGTCGTTTAATCGTCTTAAGAAGAATGCTAAAGGCTGCCAAGCTTGGCCAGTCCAATGTTGCAGAACTGCGCCAATCGCTGAGTCAGAAGCGTCGACCGCAATGCTGACTGGAGCTTCAGTATAGTAGTGTGCCAGCATAGTTACATTGGCTATTGCCTCTTTAATTGCAACAAAGGCTTTCTTTGATTATGAATCCATTGTTCTCACCCTTTTATTTCCACGAGGCTGATCCGTTAGTGGTTTCACAATAGATGCACAGTTGGGGATAAATCGTCTGTAGAAACTTACCGACCCGTTGAAAGCTCGTAACTGCTTAATGTTTGTTGGTTCCGGATACTCCAGAATTGCCGCCACCTTGTGTTTTTGAGGCTGTATACCATTATCATGAATGGTATGCCCTAGAAAATCTAACGAAGTTGTTCCGATTTGACACTTTTTGTATATTAATAGTAATTCCGTATTGCTGCAGTCTTTTAAAAGCTGTGTCCAAATGTTTCATGTGTGTTTCCTCGTCTGGGCTTGCTATCAAGCAGTCGTCGACATATGCATGGACATAGTCGAGCCCGCGAAACACGTCATCAATGAAACTTTGAAACGTTTGTGCTGCATTCCTCAAGCCGAAGGGCATTTGAAGGAATTCGTAAAGACCGAACAGGGTTACAATAGCCGTTTTTGAGATGTCATTTTCAGCCATCGGTATTTGATTGTAGGCTTTTACTAGGTCAATTTTTGAGAATACTTTCATTCCCTTTAACGTGGCCGTTAGGTCATGGATGTGAGGTAAAGGGTAGCGATCTGGCGTAGTTTGTGCATTAAGACGTCGATAATCACCAGTAGGACGCCAATCATTGCTGTCTTTCTTCGGGACCATATGTAATGTAGACGACCATGGGCTGCTGGATGGGCGGATTATTCCCAGATCAATCATATGGTCAAATTCGTTCTTAGCAATCCTTAATTTTTCGGATGCTAGTCGGCGTGCTTTGGAGAATACAGGTTGACCTGTAGTCGTGATGTGATGTGTAACATTGCTGGTTACACATGATAACTTCGATGTTGCCTTATTTAGGTCTGGATACTTGTCAAGTATTGGCTGAAAATAAGGGTTAATTAAATGCTTAAAGCGAAGAGGACATAGGCTACAACCTTTAGCAGTGGTTCCACGTACGTACAGCTTTGTGTTGCTGTCGACTAGCCTCTTTTTGCTAGCGTCCACAAGCAAGTTGTGATGGCTTAGTAAGTCTATGCCTATGATAGGTATTTTAACATCGGCGATAGTGAAAATCCAGTGTATGGGTTTGCGCAAACCCACGTTAAAGTAGACATATTTCTTACCATACGTGGCGATTTGTTTTTCGTCAGCTGCCTGTAGATCGAAAGCAGCTTCATGTTGGCGATCAAATGAAGTTGCAGGAAGGACGCTGACTTCTGCGCCAGTATCGACGAGGTAGCAAACCTTAGTTATCACATCAGTGATGAATAACAGGCGGCTGTTTCCACCAGCTTCGGTTGCCGCTAACGCGTGCCCGCGGGATAGTTTCCCGACGCAGTGGGTTTGAGGCTAAAGAAACAACAGGGGTTTCTACATTTCTTTGATTCAATGCCATAAGTGTTGTGGTACCAACACCAATGTGGATTTTCCGTTCGTCGAGGTCGAGATAAGGATTTTTTACGCGATGAACTTCGTCGTCGAGGATTACTTGGTCGGCGTTGCTCGTGTAGATCGAGAAAACGAGAAAGAGTATGGCACAATTTAGTAATTTCGTTTTCGGTCTCTAGAGGTTTTTCTGTCACAGAATAAACCTCATTGTGGCGAGTTCTGGTGATCTCCAGAATTCGATCAGCAGATGAAGCTAGTTCATCTACTGGGTTGTTGCCTAAAGTTACCAATACTGCCTGCACTTGTTGTGGCAGTTTTGATAAAAAAAAGTTGACGGAAGAGACCTTCGTCAAAAGTACGTTGACCTATGAACTCTTTCATGCGCAATAACGTTTCGGTCGCAGAACCGTTACCAAGATCAATGGTGTGAAACAACTCATCAAGACGTTGTCGGTCGGACAAATCTACTCGTTTAAGAATCAATCTTTTGAGTTGTTCGTACGGTTCTAGGCAGTCAGGACTAAATAAGAAAGGGGTGACGTACCTGTTAAACTCACGCGGAAGTGACCTTACAACCGCCAGAAATTGAACGCGTGGACCAGTCACACATTGGTTTCGGGATTCTGCTTCTGCGTAGCAGGACCAGGCTTCGACATTATCTACCCAGAAAGGAATGAGCTGAAAGTTTGGAGGCGTAGGGGTTTTAATCCTAATTAGCTTAGGAGTCTGGTCTGACATCATAAAAATAGTAATGAATGCAAATACAAAATTACTGTGAAAAATATGCGGTAAAACAAAATTAAACCACCAAAAATACTCTGTTAAAAACTATATAAAGGAACGGACTCATAGTAAATTATCGTGTCTAGATCACGTTGTGCTCACCAATGAAGCGGTTCCCCGGATATACGACCAAGTTACGCTTGTCGAATAACCAAAGACACTTCTATCCAATGGACCCCACTCTTACGAATGAGAAATCAGAAGGCAATGAAGGATGGAAGCGAAATTATATTTGATCGTATACAGAGCTTTAATGGGATAGCAACGTCTAGGCTGGCAAACTAGAGAGAGATGCTACGCACGGTGGTTCGAGTCGTGATCTGGTGAAGATGCGTGACCGCGCGCCTTCAACTAGTAGTGTCCGCTAAAACAAACATGGTCAGCATCAATGTCGAGAGCTTATGCAACTATTTATTTTGGTGATTATTTACCGCTACAATACCAACAGCTATAATGGAAAACACATTGATTCCATTTAAATTGTCTGTTAGCAGTAGAATGCTTATATGGCAAATTGATCCTCCCTAAAGATACTACGACAATTCATGCACACAAATCACTTTGATGCCCAAGGTGACTCTTTCCGTTAGCATTCGCGGTCAATTCTCTTTAAGGGTTTCTTGTCACTACTTTAGGTTGTTTAATGCTAACTTATTCAATACCGTTTTCATGCCCAATCTAAAGTCACATATATAAAATGTTTTTATAATATCGTTCTACCTTACGGATTTTGATTTCGTGGAACGTTTTCAGAGTAGAGTAGACAAGATGTTGATATTTTCTTCACAAAGTTAAGCTGCCTCCAACTTTGTACGGTAGAATTAAGCGAGATATTTTCATAATGTATATATTGCTTACAACCCATTTTACAACATCGTACAGTTACAAAACTTATTGCTTCCACCCGAAATCTCAGACGACGAAGTGAACATCCAGAGTATGGTTCTGCTAAGAAAAGACAGGGAACACAGAGTGAAAGGTATAGTCGCACTGTAAGTAAGTAGCCTCATCAGAACAACACCCGCAAATAATATTCGTTGAAGAGCTTACATAAATCTATCTGGTGTCACTGTAGTATCTCAAATAATATGTACTATTCGGCAGGATTTGGCACCCTTCTACAAACGCCCAAGTAGAAAATGAGAGCTTGATTCAAACGATTTTATCGCTCTCAAGTGAGATAGAGGATACTGTGATGGTCTCGAGGGACTTCAACACCCCGTCACCGAACTTGTCCAAAGGGGTCTCATTAAAAAAATGCCATGCAAATAGTCTTCCGGCTGCCATCAAAAAGGTGGGACACATATAATGAGTAGGTAGCGATACCAGATAAGAAACGAAGAATAAACCCTCGAAGTCAGATTACATATATTCCAATATATTGAAGTTAACGCTCCGACGGGGAACAGCTGTCACCCCCTGATAACGTTCAAAATGGTCAAAAGTGAAATTTTTCCATAGAATGAGAACACATCATGTTTTTATTACCCTCACACATATTCCTGGGCCCTGAACGAATATCTAACTTAGGCTATATGGCTCAAAGACTGGAAGAACGTGTCCATAGACCAACATTGGTGTACCGTAATAAATACCATCGACAAAGCAACCTTAAGATTAACCCCTATCATAAAAAGTAAACCAGCTGAATTGATCCCCGTGGTTAAAAAGAGGGGTCGAACGCCTTCTTAAGGTGAAAAAAGCCTGGCACAGATGAAGAATCTCACGGAATGCCTCTGACCACGATTTGTAAGTATGCCTACGGAATAGACGCAACGTGCTTGTTAGATGCAACAAACGAAAACTCTAAACTCACTTGGTTAGAAAGCCTCAGGAGAATCCAAAGCAGCTGTACAGATTTACGGCCTGAAGGTCATCTTTCAACCCAACCCTCCAAAATAATGCAAGCCTTCAGGGAGAGCATTTTTCCAACGCTGAGGCAGGTTAAAGTTTTCAACACCCACTTCGGCAGACAACAAAACTATCCTTCATCAGTGATCACCAACCTGACAATCACATTTTCGAAGACTAGAATCGGGCATATCGAGATTTAACCAGGTTAGTCATGAGAAAACTCAGGGAAGCAAAGTTCAACAAATCGCCGGGCTGCAACTACATAAGGCCAATGGTACCAAGATGATGCTCCGCAGTAATCTATTTCAACACTCGTTGGAATCCAAAACATTACCATGAGAATGAAAGTATGTGATTGTATCCTCAATCTACAAGGAAGGGGATAAAAGAGATCGCATATGCTACAGATCGATGAAAATGCTCCCCATACTGTCAAAAGTTTTTGGAAGTATTGTGGATGTTCAAGTGCGAGAGTTCCTTGACAATTACGATTAGCTTCATGATGCACAACACGGCTTCCGGCAAAACAGGTTCTGTAACACAAACATCCTTCTGGTCTGCGATTACTGGCGAGTATGTTGGGACACCATCACTCAGGTTGACATTATATTTCTAAACTTTTTAAAAGCATTTGATACTGTACCACACAACTCACCGATCTATAAGGCAGCAGCTATGGGCTTCACAGGACCAGTACTTTCATGATTATACGCCACGTTGCACCAAATCCGTAGGCAGCTGGGCATGGTGACACCGTACCTGTTTCTGATAATATTTAAGACATACCGCCTTTAGGAAACCACAACATCATCGCACCCATCCCAACACTCACATTGTATGACAACCTACTGGAGAGAGTCCAGAGGGGGCTATCAAGGACGGAACAAGGAGACGGAGACTAGTGCACCGAAAAAGTTTTAAAAAAATTAAGATAAAAAACATTAAAAAGAGAATAGAAAAAAGAGAAAGGAAAGAAAAATAAAAATGAAGGAAAGAAGTAGAAAAAGAATTTAAAAGGGAATAATAATAATAACCAACTGAAACTTCTAGTTTAAGAGCAGTCGTGTAGCCAGCCAACTACAAGTAGAAGCGAAGATCAGGAGCCGAAACCGCGACACTCAAGATGCTAGCACAAATAAATTACTTGGTTTAAACTAGCTCATCATATAGACATTGGAAATTGGAATAGGAGACTGGACACGTGCTTACTCGTTAGAAATATTGCCAGCCAGTAATCTGGGAGCGGTTTATTTACTAATCTCCTATACTCAAACTTCAGAAGGAACATAATGTGTGTTATACTCCTTTATAATCATCATCACTCCGACATTAATCAAATGTCAATCTTCAGAAATAACTTGAAGTATCAATAATTACATGTTTTATTTTCACGTGATAATAACAAATATCAAACTGACTATTTTCTGTGTATAAGCATCGAATTGTTATCAGAACATTAGATATTGTTCAGTCGTTGCACTTATACATATATTGAACATATTGATTGGACTTGTAACAATTTTTAACTCTGTTACATTAATAAATATTCTGTCTACTCTTAGTTCTGACTTTTGATATACATCGATTGTGTCTGCTTTGTCGATGTTACTTAATGGAATAACGAAGCATAATGTTGTTGGAATATTGTACTCGGATCACAGCTTTCTTTCAATAGTGACATTCAAGAACTCTTGTCTATCCATTCCGCTAAAGCTAGTCCGCTTACTTTTCTAAGCAAAGTTTCGAGTTTAAAGTTACGTGGCAATTGTTTGAAAACCGTCGTAAATCACAAGGTGATACAGGATTCTTATGGGTCCATCAATGATTGTTGCTGTCAGGTTAAGGCCTTATACGAAACAGTAAGTACAGTTACTTTTAAGATAACATATTTAGAGAAATATTAAAAAACTCTTCGTGTCCTATTCAGATTCCCAAACCAGGTGTCGTCCGTGTAAATGAGCCCAACAGCAAAAGCAATAATATCCGTGAATTTAGATTCGATCACACCTTTTGGTCGCTTAGCGATGATGAGTCGAATCCTGTGCCGTATGCAGATCAGGAGTTGGTGTACCAGACACTTGGGTACCCGTTGTTGTTAAAGTCTTTGGAAGGTTACAATACATGCCTTCTCGCTTACGGCATGACTTCATCTGGCAAGACATATAGGTAAGTAATCTCGGATTTATTCGTTTATGTAGTCATAGGGTGTATTTTTCTTCTAAGAGCTATGGGGAGTAAAGGCAGATACTTCTGTCATATGGTGGGCTTAAATGTAATAAGCTTTTAATCTAAATAAGAAAACGTTCGAGTTACTTCTCTTGGGATGTATTCTGAAGGTGCCTATCACGTCTTAGAGTTTGGTACTGCTTATCAGTTTGGAACTTACCTACTTAGCAAAAATCTTTGTACTTATCTTCAATCGCTTCTCTGATAGTGGTATTACGCAACTGTCTGATTAAAAGTCAGTGCTGGTTTTAAAACCAGTTGTCGGTTGGTCATAGGTCTAGTATTATGCTGTCACTATCAAACTACAACCCATTATGAAATGACAACTGCCCAGTTATCCGAAAAGTAAGTACTGGGGCAAAATGAATTCATGTGTGCGCTTTGGTTACGTCTGTTGGGACTTATCAGTGTAGATTTTTGCTCTATCAGGTCAAAATTGGGAAACATCTAATTAATGGGTTGGCAAAATACTGTAACCATAAAATTTGCTTTTCATGTAAGTTATTTCGGAGCTAAATATTTTTCTATCAGTTATTGATTATAGGTGCTGCTAATCAATCTGAAGGTGATTAGATTTAAATTTTATAGTATCCAATCCTAAGCAGGGTTCTAGTACTCTTATTACCGTGTTTAAAAATGTTCGGTGGTTTTTGTCCCACTAAGGAGCTCTTTGAGATTGTTTGAGTATGTAGGTTCAGGTGGCATAAGAAATATTATCAACGGAAACTTGCGTTAGTTCAACTTTGAGTGCTTGAAACTTTAAGGCATTTATACGTGTAGCTTTTACTCCTATCGTTAGTTTATTGGTTATTTTTACCCTGAGAATTCCTGTCGTATGGGATGATAAGTATGATGTCAGTTAAAGCGATTATTTGTGCATTGGTATCTCTGGTCCCTGATTGCATATTTTGATAAACTGTTATTATCTGTCTTTCTGAACAGTCTGACAGATTACATTTAATCCATCTTATTACGTATCGAGTATTTATACCTTAAATTCGGTAAAATTGACGAAACTTACTGTTTCTTTCATATAGTGTAAGTTTCAGTAATTTTCCAGTTAGCGTTTCTAATTGTTCCATTCAGTATATGAAAAAGGTTTTAAAAAATGAGTCACAAGTCCTAACCCCACTTCATGCTCTTTGGTTTGGCTAGTCAGTTAAGATCATTAGTCGTACTAGATTTGCTGGATAAACAGGTTACTCTACTCCTAATTCTTGAGTAATGTAGTATATTTTACTCGAGCTTTAGGTCCTTACTCCGCTTACTTTTCAAATAATCGAGATCTTTTCTATCTTTTAAATTTAGTATATCCGGACCTCCCGACGATCCGGGAATAATCCGACGAATCTCAAAAGATTTATTCAAGGAAGTCGAAAAAATCACGGTATTCTTACTAGTTAATATCTGATGTTAATTTAGACATCCAATATTGGTTTTTCTGTTAAAATGAGTTATTATGAGATATATAATGAACGAATACGTGACCTCTTGACGGATTCGGCAGGGAATGGAGTAAGATTTAAAATATCTTTATATTTTGATGTTACCCCACTTTTAATGTAAATAGTTATCGGCTGTTACTTTCTAGGCCTCTGGCAAGTGTGTACACTTGGAATAAAATCCTTTGTTGGTTAGTATTTTTTTCGTTAGCAGTTCACTGCAAGAAATGAAGGACGCTTAAACATTTTAATGCAGATTTCTAGGTATCTTTACTTTGCCGTCGAAGGGTTTTTGCTTTGTCTTCATATTTCATTTCTACCTCCATTTACGTTTACCATTATTATAATAACAATTGTCATTATTATTATCACTCTATTATTATCACACAGTCTGTCTCCAATCAAATCTTCACGATTTTTGTTAACAAATCTTTGCCCTAATCTAATGATAATCACAATTACTGTCCGTCTCCACTTTGCTGATTACACAATCCTCATGCTTCGCAAACCCTCTTCTTCAATTACCAATTGTTAATTTGAAATACTGAATGGCCAAAATAATCACATGACAACTAGTCGGAATTCTTATAACTACTCGTTGACCTATAATTCATCGTATATATATATATATATATATATATATATATATATATATATATATATATATATTGTACAGCTTAATAATAAATTCATTGAAAAGAGATCCCTACGCCAAATGAGCTTGTTTTGATTTAATGGATATATTTAAACTAGTTAAACCAAGCAAAGTCTCTTAGGCGATAAAAGAACTCAATGAGTATCTTTATTTTTTCAAGCTATTTAGAGAACCTCTGTGTAAAAACATTGATCTTGAGAAAGTTGTGAAATCGTAACTTCTGAATGCTCACTGGGAATAAATCTCTACAAAATTGGGATAAGCAACGATTTAAAAAGAAACACTAAATATTACTCTCCATTGACATAACGTTTTCTGGTTGAAGCGTAGTTTCATGATTCACTTACAAAAAGCTCACAATTTCAGCATTGATCTTATTAAATGATATTTTTTGGTCAGTGAGTGTTTGAAGTTGATCTCTAGTGTGTCAATATTCAGAAATTTACGGTGTACATGGACGATCACTTTTAAAACATGTTGTTTTTGGTTGTCTACCACTATTCTCTGATTAACTAAAAATTATGTTTCCAATAAAACATTCTCAGATCTCTTTTTTCGCAAGCAAAGTCGGTTATTGGGCTGCAAATTTCCTTCAGCCTTAGTCGCTACGATGTGTGTTACATATGCCCAGCCACCGTCTACCTCAACTTGCGATGTTGGTTGGAGTAGAAACAATCAATTAATCGGTGTCTGTCACTCCTTGTGGAACATAGGCCGCATTCTCCAACCAACTCTGTCCTAAGCTATCCTTTTTAGTTCTTCCCGTGTGCTGTTCATTTTCTGCATGTCTGTCTTCAATTCTCGACGCAAGTGTCTTCTTGGTTCTTCCTCTTTACTTCTGGCCTTTAGGATTTCAAGTTAGTGCTTGTTTTGTGACGCAGTTTGATGATTTCCTCAATGTGTGTCGTATCCACCTCCAGCGTTGTACCATTCTTTTCAGTCTAGTGGCATATGTTCCTCCTCTCAAATCTTCCTGAAGAGAATGTTGATCGTGTTTGCAGTTACTTCTGTATATGACTTCAATACCTCAACTGCTATGTTGTCTAATTCTGCTGACTTGCCACTCTTGATTTGTTGGACGGCTATGCTGATTTCTTCGATTGTTGGTGGGTCAATACTTATATGGAGATCCGTAAATACTGCTTCGATGACTGATAAATGTAGTGGGTCTGATCTATTTAAGAGTTCTTCGAAGTTTTCTACCCACCTATTTTGTTGTTCTTGGGCCTCAGTGTTTGGTTTGCCATCTTTGATTTTGATTGACCGTTCTGGTTTATTGAATTTCCCAGCAAGCTTCTTCGTTATATCGTAAATGTGCTTCATGTTTCCTTCTCTTGCGACTTTCATTATCATTGCTAGGTCTTCTACATATATCTGTTTATCTGATCTAATGCTCCTCTTCACTTTCTTGCTGGCTTCTGTATATTCGGTCTGTGCCTTGGCTTTCCCTGTTCTTGTCCAGCTTTTATTAATTGCCATCTTTTTGCTCCTCCTTTCTTTGATCTTATCCAGAGTACCGACAGAAATCCATTGCTTATGATGATGTTCCCTGCGACCCAAAACCTCCTGACATATTGAAGTTATTGTTTCCTTAATCTCTTTCCAGTTGTCTACCATAATAGTTCTATCTTCTAATATATCGTGAAATGCCTGGAACTTATTGTTGAAAGTTATTTCGGATTCGTTGACTTTTTTAGTTGTTAGTGGGATACAGACAGGATATAAGCATGTTCCGTGCGTGATCGTGATGAGACACGCTGATTGGATGTTTCTAGACCAATTAGCTCTAGCGGATTATTGGAGATGATTCTAGAAGTTTCTTATGTAAATATTATAAATATATTAACGTCTCTCTAACTATGAATTCCTACTTCTATTCATCCTTGTTATTTGAAATACAATTTCGTTCCTATCCAAACGTGTTCTGATTCGGGGTCTTATCAAGTGTTCAGTGTCCAAAAGTACTAAGCAATAGTAGTAGCTGGATCGTTAATAAGCAACAAGTTGTAACATTAGTATTCCGAAGAAGCGTTGTATTAAACTTTTGTAATATTGCTGCTCCAGTTGTCGAGTGCTTCTTCAGCTTCATTTTCACTTTAGCCACCACCAGATGGTGATCTGAAGCTATATCAGCTTCTCTCTTTATTCTTTTATTTTCGATTGTCCTTCTTATTGATGCAGGTGTGGTCAATTCGGTTCTCCGTAATGTGGTCCGGTGAAACTCATGTAGCTTTGTGTATGTGTTTGTGGAAGAATATGATGTCACGTATAATAATTTTGTTGAAGGCCCATAAGTTTGCAAACCTCTCACCGTTATCGTTCCTTTCTCCCAGTCCATGTCGTTCCATGATGTCTTCATATTCGAAGGTGTCCAGTCTAATCTTCAACTTGAGGTCTCCCATCAAAATGGTCAGATCGGGCTTGGGACCGGCAGTAACCCCAGGGGAATTCCAGGCGAAGAGATTAGAAGCAGGTTTGAATAAAACGAGTGGCGACCAAACCGTAACCTGACAACTGTTCATTAAGTATGTTTCTGGATCAAGCTGTGTTGGTAAGCGTAAATTACTTTATGGGAGTTGAAGATGGTAGGTGACACGGCCCGGAATCGGTCTCAGTGGCACAGATGGATTCACTTTTTATCTTCTGATTAGCCATAAGCTTTAGTATTATATCATGCTTTACAATTGATGAATTCATTCTATATTATCACACCATATTGCTGAATATTTAATCCTTTCAATGTCATAGATACTACTATTGTCTCGACTTATTATTTAAATGTTAATTGCTTACCGTTGTATATATGTTATATGAAAACTCGCTGACATTCATTCCTGTTGTGTAGTGATTAGGATTTTTTTAAGGTTTATCAGTTACGTAGATTACATTTCCTCATCATAATCATTTTAATGTTTCAAAAAGAAGTGAATGCTTTCTGGTCTAGATGTAGGTATTGACATATCTAATAATTCGCTATTACAACTGGTTTGTTATCTTTCATCAGTTAGTAGGTTAGACTCAAAGTATAAGGAAAAGAAAGTAAATCAGTCGATACAATCGTGAATCTTCACCGATCAAGCTGGTTGGAGTCTGCGTGATGATCGTAACATTACAGTTAGAGATTTCAATGGTGATATGGCTGAAAATCATTCGCAATGACGCAGGTGCTTCCACTCCTTGTCTTCCTCCAAATTCTAAGTTTCTGAGCTTATCATAATTTTCTTTTTACTGAATCATATTTTCTTAAGTCTCATCTCCGATCTCTATTCTTTTCCACTAATAATAACTCTTTTATTACCTCCCCTACTCTGGGATTTGGTCCGACAATTTAATCTCTATCTGCTGATTGGGGCATAGTAACTTGAACTGATGTACACATGTACCAATTTCTACATTGTAGCTGACTGACATGACATTGTTGTGGTTCGGAATACTGATACCACTAGAGTGACGAGTTGTATTATAATCCCTGCGACAATCGACATGACGAATTGTTTTTACTGATATTGCACCAGAGTCCGAAAACCCAAGTTTTGTTACCCTTCAGTACCCCGAGCTATTCCAAAATGCGAGACTTATGAGAATTTATTGTAGTGAGCGGGACGAGACGAGTATCATTTATTTATATATTAATCAATTTATTATTATTATTATTATTATTATTATTATTATTATTATTATTATTATTATTATTATTATTAACTAAATATAACAGATGTGCAAAACGTATTACGAATAATTAACTCAGAAATTGAGTGCGAATTTATACTTTCCATGTTACTACCAGTGATGTTACCACTTTTATTATTTTTGGCGTTCATCTTGCCATACTAATGAAGTGTGATAACTTGAATCCATGCGCATATTTGACAGATTGTGCATTGTACATGATTCACATGACTTAGGTGTATATAGTCTTTAGGTTCTAGAGAAAATTTTAGTCTGAGAACTATAGTATGTAATGTTTTAGATGTACTGAATTTCTAAAATGTGTTTGTAATAGCTAAATTCTAGAATAACAGTTAATAACTTCTTCGCAAGGCTTTCTTTAGTATTTTGTTCCGGACACTAGTGATATCCCATTACTTATAAAATAATACTTTTAGAATGTAGAAATTTTTCTGTGTTGTCATTGTTCATATAAATTATCGTTTAAATTTCAGCTAATAGTTCGTGAGCACCCAGTAACTGGTCCATATATCGATGGTCTATTACATGAAGAGGTTCGATCTGAATCAGATATTTCTAAACGACTTGATTCTGGAAATCGTTTACGTGCCGTAGCTCCTACTCCTTTTAATGAAAACAGCAGTCGGTCACATACCGTACTCGTGTTATGGTTGACGAAGCGTTCAACTGTAAGTTCCGTAAGTTTTTCGACTCATTCTCAAGTGTCGTTGCTAACATTGCAGTAATTATAGATTTTTGTGCTCATTGGTATACACCAAATTATTACCAGTAGTTCACTTACATGAAGTACATTTTAAGAGGCCCAAACAGTTCTGCTAAAGTTTTATCAATTGTTCATTTTATTTAATGAGTGAACTACACTTGGTGGTCATTCATCGAGAAAGAAAATGTTATCCTTTTTTTCTAAAATATTTATGTATGCCCGATTACAATTAGTTAAATTTCAACATTTGTTGCATGATCTAACACCAAGTCACCCTGTGCTACATCGGTATCGATGTAAACGCATTCATTAGTTTAGCGTAGTTAATCTCTTTTCTGAGGTTTCATTCATAATGCTATACAGCTTCATCTCTCCCTCTCAACCGAAGTTCGAAATTCTTTGTCATGTCACTTCGAAATTCTCTGTAAGATTATTTTCGATTCTATTTTCTAAATCAATTTTCTGTCCAGATTCATTGGATATTTTTTATTCATTTAATAGTTTACCTAGTGTTTATAAAGTAGCTTAACAAGTATGCAGTACGTTTAAAATAGTTTTAAGTACCGATTGCATTAAAACATTTACCTTTTCTAATTGAGTAAATCTGCTATTCTGCTATATTATAATATTTCCAGAACTAGCAATAAAATTGTACTATATATAATATACAATGATATTAAAATATATATTACTGCTAGCAATAATCCTTCTACACAATTTGTCGAGTAGGTATTCACTTTTGGAGTTGAATAAGTTTAACTCTATTCTTCTTTACATACACAACTTCGTTTTGGCAACATTAATTTTTGTAATGAATTACAGACTTAAATTTATTTCTTGATTCCGAACTGATATGGCGTTTGTGTTATAATAACACTACTTGGATTACGCAAGTTTTGTTTGGTTTAAACTTTTACAGACTAAGTATCCTTTGGGCGATATTGATAACGTGTATAATAGTCGCATTACTATTGTTGATCTCGCTGGGAGCGAACGTCAAACGTCCACATCTACTTTAAGTGGACGTTTTATTGTAAGTTTGTTTTGTTTGAGTAATATTTTGTGGAGTAGTTCTTATTGGTTTTAAGCTTTTCCAAACTAATTTAGATTGTTGATGAATTAAATAATACATAACTTGTTACTGACCCTCCTTAATTTTCTGTAGTAACAATGTGTTGATATATTTCATTTTTTAAAATCCAATATCTAATTATCAGAAACGAAAAGTGCGCTAAAGTTGTGGTGGTCCATTTCTTTTTTGAGAGAGTTTTTAAATAGGTAGTTCGAAACATGATAACTAGCTTGAGAAAGTATACCTAACAATTAAAAACCTGTAAGTACTCAGGGGCATGATTTGTTTTAACTAAGTTAAAATTTTTACTTTAAAACTAGCTATAGTGTTCTGTACAACTACTCGCCTATAATATACCAATTTTTATCTACGCTGAATAAGTTAATGTACATTATGCATAGATTTTTAAAAAGTATATTTCAGGCAACCATAGTCAATAAGAACGCAAAAAATTTTGAGGCTCACATTAGCCAAAAGCATTTATAGTAATATACTGGTTTTCGGATAAGTAGTCGTTTTCATGCAGTATGTGGTTGTATTGCGTAATACATGAAGAAGAAAGATCAAAAAGAAAAATAGTTTATATACTGTAAAACAGTTAGCATTCACTATGGATGCCGCAGCTGTCATGCACCTTAATGCAGTGCATAGTATAGTTCGAAAACTGGGTGATAAGTTCGAGGCACGTTTCCCGATTAAATTACTTTTCTTAATTCTTTTCCTAGATTTCTGTTATCAAGCAAACTGGTTAGTGGTAACACAGCTGATTAACCATCCATCTGTCCTTATTCATCTGAGAGAGTGTGCATGAAGGAGTCTTTCGCTCTAATAATCGAAGTTAGTGTACTTTTAGATGTAATTTATAGGGATGGGATTAGTTGCTATATCATAAGCTTACATGCAACTAGTGAATTGTATCGAATTATTGTCACATTCCTATCACCCTAACCTCCCACTAGACTTATAAACTGTATCATGTCATTTGTTATTCTGAAACAATAATCTGTTAACTATGTATCTGTACCCTCAGTTCAAAAACATAATTGTCTCAGTTTTTGTATAAATGCTATTCTTCCTATTCATGCACTGCATGGTCAGGTTTTGTATTTATATAAATGGATAAGTCAAATATAATCTGACTATCTAGCGGTTGGCTCAGCTTTTTTGTTTTCTCCATCCCGGCTTAAGGGACTAGTAATCACAGGGCAGACGTATGCTTTCGAGTTTACTGTTTTCCACACATTGTGGTCGGCCGTATTCTTAAGATATTACTGGCCTCATCAAGGATGTGCCCAGCAATTACTACTGGAAACCTGTTAATCTTTGAGTATCGAATTTTTAGGAATGTGCATGGAATTGCGGGCACTAATTCTTCTTTCTGTTCTTCTAATATGTGTGCTTTGTCATATACATGTGAATTGGCAAATACACAGATAACAGAAGATCAGGATTTTCACACATTTGACTATTTGGATGAGTAGTTCTTCTGTAAAATGAGACTAATTTAACGGATGGATAGGACCTTTTCAACATGACATCAACTATTCTAGATATTTCATTCAAATTTTATAAAAAACAAGCTTCTTTTCAACAGTGGCATGATGTTTCCTTTATTTTAATCTTACCATTACTTTATTATTAGTTTTTGTGAATATCTGTTTTTTTTTTTTCACAAACAGCATTCAATCTTTGCTAATTCTCTATTAATTTTATCTTCCGAATGTAGCTTACGCGCACGGTTAAATAACGTGCTAGCCACCTATTGAAAAGTGCGTTCTTTTCTCAAATACTACACCTCAATCAACTGAAAAGATCTTTCTGTAATCTCCACTTCTTATTTTTAAACTACCGACTTACCGTCTAATCAGTTTCTAGATACTCATAACCTGAGAGACCGATTCTCAAGGGTATGTATGCGTATCCATATATTTTTCCAAGTTATTATGGTCAATGGAAGCTAGGTATAAGCTCTAGTCATTCTTATTTTTCTGTAATTGAGGGCTGGATCAGAAATTATCTTGAAAAAAATGTGGGGGGGAAGTTCTTTTGAGGAGTATTTACATTCATTCTCCATATATGTCAAGTTTTGCGTTAGTATTTTCTAATTGTCCAGGTAGAATCAGATTACAATTTCATCCATTCACTTCTTGCTTTATCTTGACATTTTAAATTCTAGAAATTGTATAATCAGTATTGGATATTTTCTGATTTTTCTTAGTGCAGTCTCGTTAATTGTATGTCTTCATGTATGCATTTTAGGAAAGTTGTCAAATCAACAAATCATTGTTTACTCTCGGTAAGGTCATCACTCAGCTTTCCCAGAATACCACTAGCAAAAAAAGGGCATTTCCATCATCAGAACCACGTTCAGCTTCTCAAAATACTGGTCCGTTAGTTTCAGTGACTCCGTGTCGTTTGATCAATAAGCAACGTGATTTTGTTTCATATCGTGATTCCTTGTTAACCTGGTCTGTGATTAATTCTTGTTAGACAGTTTTATACATTCAATTTATTATATTTACTTAAACAGATACAGCTAGTATCTAATCATTGATCTGCTGTTCAAATAGTGGTCGCATAAGTTTTAAATGGACATATTTATTGCATTTTTATATGTACTTCCACTTACTAATAATGTATTATTATCATTAGGTTAGGATATACTGCTGCATTTGGTTTCTTACGTGTTAATTGTACTACATTTGTATCTGCATAAGAACTTCCTATTCCTTTATTAACTGTAACTAATAGAATCAAAACATTTAGGTTGATCACTTACTAACAACAGCATGTCAACGGCCAAGTGAATCAACACTGAAATATCAGATGTAAATGGCATAAAACGATTAAATCACAATAAGCATTTCAGAACAATGGTAACATCACTCAGGATTCGTATCATTTAGTACAAATTGCTATGATTATTTTCAGTAACCTAAAAATACGATACATAAATCCTCATCATCATTGATGTCAGGATGTTTTTACATTTTTATGAGATATACTAAGCTCTCTTTTTGTCAATACTAAGATAATCGATAATTAAAATGTTTAACGTATTTATCGTAGACATGTTTCTTTAAAGGTCGAGAAATCAAATGTTTATTGGCATCATGTAATTATTCTATTTAAACTTTGTTCGTGTGATTGTTCCCACCTATTCTTTTCTGCAGTGTCAGTCGATTTGAATACCATAAGAATTAATTTGCATTCATAAAAAGACCACTGTCATGTATTCTTGGAAACAAGCAACTGTTCTTACCTTGCAAGTTGCACCCTACTCCTCAGAACTTCCTTTTAAAGTGCTTATTGTCATGCATTTTTATACCCTTAACAGAAACGTAATTAAAAGTGTTAATTAATTTCAAATTAGATTTTTGTAATTTTCAGTAATTAACCCATAGTCATCCCTATACTTCAATCACTTTGTGAAAACAATGAAATATTTGGACTTAATTATTTTGTTTTTCCCGTCCGATGTTTTTCACTTTAGGTTGCTGAAGGATAGTTTAGGAGGCAATTCAATTACAGTGATGCTAACAACCATCAGCCCCTGTGAAACTCATTATGATGAGACACTAAGCACTTTACGGTGAGAGCTTTTTAATTTAATGTTAATAAAATGTCTTTTTTGGGGACAGTAAAATGAAATTGTGTAGATCATGTAGATCATCCCATTAGTTGGTTACGTGACTGTTGTTTGCTATTGGTATTCCTTTTTTAAATTTTTATTTAATCCAGCTGTTATGGGACAAACTTGTTAATAATTCAGTTTTTGTTTTTTGTGTGCAGTAAGTAAAATATTTTTCGTTTCAAAAATACTTAGATTATCCTTCGTTTTTTTCAGTTACGCCAAGAAAGCTTCATCTATTGTCAATTCGGCAATTGTTAATGAAGATCCAAAAAGTCGATTGATTCGTGGTAATTTACATACACTTCCTTATTTATAATGTTCATACATATGATTTAATTCGAACGCTGTTAAAAGGTAAACTGGTGAAAACTACCTACCTGTAAAGAGATTTAATCCTCTATCTAGATATCACCCAAAGTATGTGTTATAGAACTTTGATAAAATAACCACCTGAGCATTTACAGAAGTGCATCTAAGGATATAACGCAACATTCTTTTTTCACTAATAAGTAACGTTATCCATCTGACTGATATTATATTCCCATCGCCCAAATAAGTGACCACTATTCTGTTTAGTTTCAGTTTTTATCCACCGATTTGCCACGGTTAGCTTTTCCACATACTACTATATTTCATTCTTTTTAAAATTTAGTTAACTTTACTTTTGCTTAAAATACTTTCAAAATAGAAATGGGATCCCGTGTTTACAGTATTCTTCCTTTCAATTTTTAAATGAATAATGGGGATCTTATAAATGTAATTTGGCATTGCATACTAAATACAAATCAGTAACATCAAATTCAATAAGTTCTTGTTATGGTGTCTGGTTTCTAGAAACTTGGTGGGTAGAAAAAGTATTTGATCATACAACTTGGTGGTCAGAAGTCACTTAAAACGCTGGGTTCGATTAGGATTTATTATTATTTTAAAATGTGGAATGAATATTAGGAAGAAGTGGTACCGTTCTGCACATTATCGTTTTTGGCGAGTTATCATCTAAAGTCCATTTTGTAAATGCTGACATCACGAATTGATCTGAATTAGACAACCATTAATCACCTGGAAGCATTGGACAGCTGTTCCGTTCTAGTATGGGACTCCTCATCAGTGCACATCCACGACCCCGATGGGGATCAAGCCCAGGACCCTCTGACAATGGATGAGGTAGCGCGAACGTATCGCGAAGTGGCTGAATTAAAAATATCAACCGTTAGGATCCGGCTCAGTGGTCCAATGGTAAAAGCGCTCGTCGCGAAGCCAGAAGGTCCTGGGTTCGATTCCCAACGAGGTCGTGGATGCGCACTGCTAAGGAGTCCCTAACTGGGACGAAACAGCTCTCCAGTGCTTCCAGGTAAAGTTCATTTGTTGATTAATGATTTGTGTTTAAAAGTGATATTTACGAGTTATTGTAAATCTGAAACTTTATTCCGCAAAAAATTCCACTTAAATCTTCAATACATATATTTAAGAAAATCTTTTAAATTTTCCCATAGAACTAATATCTGAATTACGTAAATTACAACAGAAAGCATCCTCCTCTGTATTTGAATCCGGAACATCTCAAGCTTATGAATTAGCAAAGCTTAAAGAATTAATATCCATACGTAAAGAAGGTGTTTTACAATTGCAAAGGTATTTTTTATTAGTTGTAATGTAAACCGTTTACCGATTCGCAGCTCATTTTTATAATTAAAATATGTTGTGAGTAAATCTAATCCCTCCCTTCACTGGATCGACAATTTCAGAGAGAAGCCGAGATGAATAGGTTTTGATAATTACTGGTTTTGTGTTTGACAATCTATCACTAGCTACTAATTTCTGAATTTACTTGCTGCGTATTTGTTTGTAATCTGTTCTAACTATTTGTACTTTGAGTTCGACAGTGATCATATAACTGTGCCACTGATAGCAATAGCTCTCGACCTTTTTAGAGCTTTCTATATCGATTCTTTAATCATTTTGAAGTAAACTTGCAGGTATTAGAGCATTTTATGTGTTGCATTATTTACTATCGTCGCGATAACATTTCTATAAGTGTACGCCATTTTAGCCTTATGAAGTGTCAGTTTTATGTAAGCTACCTTACAGGATCCCGATCACTATGCAATCGTATTAAATAGGTGAAATCCCAAAGTCATTCAGCAGAAAGTTACTTTTGGTTTCATGCAAACATGTCTTTTTATAAACGTCAAAAATCGTTTTGAATTGTCCGATTAGAAACTCTGATCGAAGCTTGTCTATGTTGATCGATCGGAATGTTGATTTGGTACGTCTAGGATACTTGATGGTGTTTTAGATAAATGTCAAGTGCCTGGACGTACATTTTCTTGGTAATTTGTATCATTACATGAGAAGACTAACTGATTTGTTTCTCCACTTACAAGTTAATTCCTCCCGCTATGCATGACTTACTTTGAGTGAGTTTCTATATTACTCGTTTCATTGGAATTATAAATGCTCTGAATGATATGAATTTTGTATGTTTGTCTTTATGCACCATCACTTTTTTGGAGTTCACTATACACTCAGATCCATTCAGCCATAGCCGTATACAGAGATCCATTTTACCGCCTTATTATATGTTGTTTATTCATGAAATCCTCATATTTTACAAAGGAGGCTAACTAATCATCGTCTTCTGAATGAGAACGAATCAACTCAATTTTTTACGCATGGATTGTGTAAATCAACACAAACATCAAGAGAGTTGTATCGAAATGAAACAGTTCTGGAGTTGCCAGGATCCCGGAGTTCACTTTTCAATCATAATCATGCGAATACTGTGTAAGATTCATACTTTTTTACTTATGGGGCTTATTCCGAATATATTTTGGTTTGGAAAATATTCGTAACATTTTTAAAAACATAATATCACCGTAACATTTATTTGACTAGCTTTAAAAGCGTTTAGCATTCGTGCTACAGGTTATTTTTACTAGTTAAAACAATGATTCTATACTCATTATTTCATTCAAACTAGAGGGTCCTGGGTTCGATCCCCAACGGGGTCGTGGATGCGCACTGCTGAAGAGTCCCATACTAGGACAAAACAGCTGTTCAGTGCTTCCAGGTGATCAATGGTTGTCTGATTCAGAACAATTCGTGATATCAGAATTGACAACTAACTATCTCCACAACCCCGAATAGTAATTAAAAATATTGTTTAATCGGTAATATTCAGTTTGTATATAAATATGTATATATATGCATGCATGGATTTGCGTCGGTTTTTGTGGCGATAGGCATTAAGCTTATTTGTTTGTATTCGTCACAGATTGATGTCAGTTGAGTACCATGGTAGCACTAAACGGCCGTTTCATCCCGGTATGGGACTCTTCAGCAGTGTTCGCCCTCGATTCTACCAGGAAATATGTATTTGATTAACGGTTGTTCATAAGCTAATGAGCGATTTAGTTATATTGCAATGCAATTGACTAATCATTCATTCAGAGGTCCAAGGGCTGTTGTTACTTATATGAGTCATGTTTATTCTGTCGAAAACTGTCATACTAAGTTTTGAGAAGTTTAGCTGGACTTTCATGAGTTTTCGAATGTTCAGCATTACTACATTTAATTCTTATTTCCTTGTGTTCCGCTTATATTGGGGTTTATGCAAACAACGTGGGCCAATACATATAACTAGGTACGTTGATACGCGTGATGTCAGATACGATACCCGTTATTTTTGATTGTGATCCAGATAAGGAATATGCAAAGTTTATCAGCATAATTTGCACTTTTCTGAAAGTTTGGGGGTGGGGTGGGGAAAGCTCAGTGGCTCCATCTTTTAATTGGGATATATTGCTACGTTTGATACTATATTTTCGAAAATTTTTGTATAAACAATTCCTGAGGTATAGTAAGTTTCCGACAGAAGTAAAAAAATATCACTTCATTCCACTATTTCTTTTAATTACTTGGATTTACTGATGCAATAACATTCTTAAACATTTGAACATTTTCTGTCAAACCATTTGTTGAGGAATGGCGCAATGATGTGATTAAGTGACGAAACCCTATGTCATTGAGCCAGCTGTTAAGATGCCTCTCTGTGAAATGAGCTCACTTGATATCTCTTCATGACTAAATATCTTTCTTAGGGATGTTATGTCACTGATTAATTTCTCCATTCCATCATATTCAATGAAAGTTATGTTAATTATAGAATTAGGCTGCTTAGCTTGACAAGCTATAATGTTCTATGATGTCATGCGTATCCACCAATTATTTTCATTGATGATGATGACACGTCAGATTTAAAAAATCTGTTAAAACTTTCTGATAGTACTTTTAACATTAGTTCATACACATTGATGTTCTTAGATGCGAAAACTTTAAACTTTTCACATAGTGTTTATATATATATATATATATATATATATATATATATGTATATATATATATATATACAGCTGCAGTGTAAACTATCCATTAAGAATAATTATGACTGTACTCCCTCTTCTTTTGCTCAAATTTGTTATTTCTTGACAGAACACCAATACGCATCCATGTAGACAAAGTGGATTCCGAAGGTATAATTGAACCAGACGTACAAACTACTTTACCAAGTTCTTCTGACATTTCTACTCTCGTTGGTCATTCCCTACTGTGTAGTCCGAAGACCCACTGCCAACTTGTTGATCAGATTGCACATTTAAAGTGTACACTCCAATCTGTACAAGATTCGGTAGATTATTGTAAAACTTGCTCATCATGTCTCTTGTTATTTTCAAATGCGCATATTTTTCAATAATATAATCGAATCTGTTTTTCTGTAGAAAAGTGGGTATCGTTCATTTGGAATATCAGCTTCACCTAAATGTTCTTTTTTATACACTGATTTATTCGGATTTATATCTGCTATTACTTACTTACTTACGCCTGTTACCCCTCTCGGAGAAGCATAGGCCGCTCACCAGTATTCTCTATTCAACTCTGTTCTTAGCAATCCTTTCCAGCTGTCTCCAGTTACTGTTCATCCTTTTTATGTCTGCTTCCAGCTCTCGACGCAAGGTGTTCTTTGGCCTTCCTCTTTTCCGTTTTCCAACAGGGTTCCAAGTTAGTGCTTGCCTCGTGATACAGTCAGATGATTTCTGCAATGTATGTCCTATCCATTTCCAACGACGTTTCCTGATTTCCTCTTCAGCTGGAAGCTGGAAGTTGTTCTCTTCAAAAGTAGGCTGTTGCTGATGGTTTCCGGCCAACAGACATTCAATATTCTGCGCAGACAGTTGTTTATAAATAGCTGTACTCTCCTGAGGATGTTTGAAATAGTTTTCCACGTTTCAGCTCCATACAGCTGAACTGTCTTGACGTTCAAATCGAAGAGTCTGACTTTCAAGTTGGTTGACAATTGTTTTGAGTCCTATATGTTCTTCAAATGTAGAAATGCTGCTCTTGCTTTGCCAATCCTTGCCTTTACATCTGCATAGGATCCTCGTTGTTCATCGATGATGCTTCCCAGTTACGTGAAAGTATCCACTTCTTCCAGAGTTTCACCATCAAGTTCAGTTGGGTCGGTGCTCTGTGTATTGAATTTGAGGATATTACTCTTTCCCTTGTGTATGTTCAGGCCTATTGATGCTGAGGTTGCTGCTACGTTGGTTGTCTTCACTTGCATTTGCTGTTGTGCATGGGATAGAAGTGCTAGATCATCCGCGAAGTCCAGATCATCGAGTTGCATCCTACTTGCCCATTGAATCCCGTGCTTCCCCCCAGATGTAGAGGTTTTCATGATCCAATCAACCACTAGGAGGAAGAGGAAAGGAGAAAGCAAACATCCTTGTCTGACACCGGTTCATACTGGGAATGCATTTGCCAGCTGTCCTCCATGCACGATTTTGCACTGTAGTCCGTCGTAAGAATTCCGAATGATGTTGACGAGTTTCTCTGGTATACCGTAGTGTCAAAGAAGTTTCCATAGTGATCTCCTGTCTACGCTGTCAAACGCCTTCTCATAGTCAATGAAGTTGATGTACAGTGACGAGTTCCACTCAATTGATTGTTCAACGATGATCCGCAGTGTTGCGATTTGGTCTGTGCACGACCGATCCTTACGAAAACCAGCCTGTTGATCTCGAAGTTGAGCATCCACTGAGTCTTTCATTCTATTCAACAACACTCCGTTGAAGACTTTCCCTGGTACTGACAATAGTGTGATCCCTCTGTAGTTTTCACATTTGCTCAAATCTCCTTTCTTTGGTATCTTGATAAGGTGTTTTTCCTTCCAGTCTGCCGGCACTTGTTCTTCCTCCCAGATCCTCTTGAATAAAACGTGGAGCATCCTCGCCGTTATGTCTATGTCTGACTTGAGTGCTTCGGCTGGTATATTGTCGGGTCCTGCTGCTTTCCCACTTTTGATCTGTCTGGTAGCTATCTTGATTTCTTCCATCGTTGGTGGATTGACATCAATCGGGAGGTCTGTAGATGCTGCTTTGATATCTGGTGGGTTCGGTGGAACTGGTCCATTCAAGAGTTTCTCAAAATGTTCTACCCATCTGTCTCTGTTCTTGAATCTCGGTGATTAGCTTGCCTTCTTCGTTCCTGACCGGTCGCTCTGGTTTACTATATTTCCCTGCCAGTTTCTTCGTTGTGTCGTATAGCTGTTTCATATTTCCTTCTCTTGCAGCTTTTTCCGCTGTCGTTGCAAGGCCTTCGATATACTTCCGTTTATCGGCTCTAATACTCTTCTTTACTTGCTTATTTGCTTCTGTAAATTCACTTTGTGCCTTGATTTTGTCTGCTTTGGTTCGGCTGTTGTTGATTTCTGCCTTCTTGTTCCTCCTTTGTTGAATTTTGTTCAGGGTCTCTATGGAAATCCATTCCTTATAATGGTGGTTCTTGCGGCCCAGAGCCTCTTGACACGTTGAAGTTAGTGCCTCTTTGATTCCTTTCCAGTTGTCCTCCATAGTGGCTTTTTTCTCGTCCAGCAGATCTTGTAAGGCTTGAAACCTGTTATTGAGAGTTATTTTGAATTCCTTGAGTTTGTCAGTATCTTGAAGAGAGGCTGTATTGAACCGTTTTAATGCTGTTGCTCCAGTTATCCATTGCTTCTTTAGCTTCAGTTTCATTTTGGCAACCACTAGGTGGTGATCTGAAGCTATATCACCTCTTCTCCTGGTTCTCACATCTTCCATTGATCTTCTGAATTTTTTATTGATGCATATATGATCAATTTGATTCTCCGTAGTATGATCCGGTGAGACTCATGTAACCTTGTGTATGCGTTTGTGGGGGAATATTGTACCACATATGACCATTTTGTTGAAAGCGCATAGATTTGTAAATCTTTCACCATTCTCATTTCTTTCTCCCAGTCCCTGTCGTCCCATGATGTCTTCGTAACCGGTGTTGTCCATTCTGACTTTGGCGTTTAGGTCCCCCAATAGGATTGTCAGATCCTTTCCTGGACACTTCACAATAATTGACTGCAGCCTATCATAAAACTGATCTTTGTCCTCGTCGTTGCCGTCGTTGGTGGGTGCATAACACTGGATGATGTTCATTGTAATCCCCTTCTTCATTGTCTTGAAAGATGCTTTGATGATCCTGGGTCCATGTGGTTCCCATCCTACAAGTGCATTGCGCGCCTTCTTAGACAGCATGAGAGCGACTCCTTAGGTGTGTGGGGCATTTTCCTCTTTGTGCCCGGAGTATAGTAGCACCTCTCCCGTGGCTAATGTTTTCTGTCCAGTTTGAGTCCAATGCGTTTCGCTGATCCCGAGCACAGTCAGGTTGTATCTCTTCATTTCTGCTGCCATCTGGGTGATCTTCCCTGTCTCCCACATTGTCCGAACATTCCATGTACCTATAAAAACTTTTGCTCTGGTCGTTAGAAGGGGTGGCATCGGCCTCACGACTTCCGAAGAATTTCGGCCTTCATCATGAAGCGTCATATAGATTCCTTCCACTCCCAGGGCAGAGTTTAGATGGTTAAGTTTGTTTAATCTGGTTAGCGTTTTTTTTAGCAGGTTTGTGTTTTACGGGATAGGGATGCTAGCCCTATGCCCAGCCCTCCTCCTTTACCCGGGCTTGGGACCGGCAGCATCTGCGGATGGAGTTATATCTGCTATAAAATGTTAGTATATTTATCTCTAATTTAGTTTCTCTATGTAAATAACAATGACTGCGGAAATTGATTCTCTTTCATTACTAATATCACATATGACTTCTTTTCACCTAGGAGGAAATAAATGTTTTCTGTTTAGTTAAAAAGCACTGTTTGTAAGGTTATTAAATAAATGAATTCCAGTGTTAGATATGGATGAAAAACTCAAATATCCACTTTGGATAGGTCTTTGAGTGTAGGCATATGAATAAGTGCCTGACTATAGTATCTCTCGATTTGAATGAAACACGTCAAGTGACACTGAGCGCTCACTCTATGTTTTTACTTATTCTTGTCATAGATTTGCTTTTATAAGTAATACTCCCATTAATTTCCTATACAGTTTTTTTAATGCATATGACGTACTGGTGTTTAGTGAAGTAGTTCCATGAAATAATATATGCACGTTTGGAATATGTTCCTAATTCTTCGAAAATGTTTCTTAAGGAACAGTTTCTGGGCTTATTTTAATCAGTGGAACAGTTGGAAACTAGCAGTCAAATCTGCTAGTAAACTGGTTTCCGATTCGGTTTAAAGGTATTTGTTTAGCCTCTCATCTGCCACTTATTACATAGACTAAACATCCTTTTGCTTACCTGTGGGTAGGTGTATAACACAGTGATTATCTATAGATTATTTCGCGCCTGTGAAATAGCATTTAGAGTATGAAGTTGCAAAGGTTCGTGTTACTTAATCACATATGTTATTGACACGTGGCATATATACGCTTTAACAACAACGTAGACAATACTTAAGTTAATCATAGTCTTTAGGTGAAATGAGTATGTTTTTGCGCATATCTATCCACGCATTTGATAATCTTGCTAAAACCCTCAACTTTGAAAATTCAAATTTTAGGCGAAGAACTCTGTCAAATTGGAAGACTTAAAAGCTCAAGTAAGTCATGATTTTTGTTAAGCAAATCTGGGAATAAGGTAAAAGTTGATTAGAGCTTGCTGTAATAACATACTTTTCATTTTATTTTAAGTCATTATTTACACTGTCATCTACCGATTTTCAATATTGTATTATATAATTTAGTTTAGTGCGGTATGTTCTACACCGTTTTACTTGGTGCAATGTATTTTCCAAGATGGCTTAATGGTTACACGCACAACAAGTCTTTTACTTCTACCACTAAATAGCTAATTTATTATAACTAGCTGAAAAAGATCTCTTGTTTGTTTCTAACAGTATGACATAATCAATACCAAATTTCTGTGCACTGCGATTGATAGTGCACCATGAAAGCACTTTCTGTTGTTTTAAATTCCATTCCTTCTTCTTAGATATTAAATGTAACTATGCTTCACTTCTTACTGTTAACGCTGTTCTTCTGTAATGTTTAGGAACTTAGTCAAAAGGTTACCATATTACAGGAAAAACTGCGAGCCCAAACTTGTTTACTTGATAATTTCAGACAGGTGAGTCTTGTTCATATCTTGTACTACAAATTTGTCTATATATTGTCATTCAACACTTCGACATAAATATTTTCTCTTGAGAGTATGCAGAGCATCCTAAGTTGATGCTTAAGAAAGGTGTCAAATGCTTTTGTTTGCAAATATTTTATTATTATGTACACCAATTAACAGAACTGATTGCTATTAGCATTGTAAAGGCAGTCTATTCGACAGACTTACGTTGATTAGAAATAACCGCCAAAGTACCTCTGAATCATATAACCTTATCGTAATCATCGACCGGAATGGTTGAATAGCGAGCGTACCAACTTCTGCTACTTAGTTTTTTATTTGTCAAAGGACAAACCGACGTTCCGACTAGTAATCGCCAATCAAAATAATAACATCAAGTAAATCTATGACAAAGTTATGACTAGTCCCATGTATTATAGCTTAAACTAGACTAAAATACACTTAGACGAGTCCCTCAGTGTTTCAGCTCATGTCGATAAAATGCAGTGACCCAACTATGAACATAAACAAGTAATATAGCCATAGTCATCGTTGGAAAGGTTCGATAGAAGACTACAGCTCATTTTTAAGTATTTGCTGGAACTCCTATTATGGAAGATCCATTACCACTCAGCTTAATGATGAGAATATCTGTAGTAAATTCTAGGATCATGTAGATGAGCACATAGTCAGGCATGAAAGATGTAACTTATCAACAATATCAGTAGCATTAAATTACTGTTTAGATATTTAAAAAAATGGAATTAAAAGTCAACTGTTAGTGAGGCAATCTGCAAAGGAGATAGAATTTTTATCTACTTTCAGCCTAAACATTTAGAAGAATGCGTGTGAAATTTTAAGGAGCAATTCCGTTGGAACTTGTAAAGCATGAATAATCTAACGCACAGTTAGTATGACTCAGATTTATAGAAATTTTGTGTTAATTCCAAAGTACACCATATAAGTTAATCAGGTTCCAGATGTTTTCCGAAAATATATTTTACTTAGATTACTCGAAGTCCACGCTACTGACGGTTGCTATAACATCTAACACTATAAACTGTTATAATCTATGTAGGATTGAGGCAACTGAATAATATTAAACTAGGCGTATTTGCAAACTTGTAGAAGAAAGCCGGATGTAATAACAATTATTGAAGTAATCTACTAGGTCGTATGTGTGAGCTCCATTTCGCTTATTTTGACCCAATCAATCAGTGATTACACAAATCCTGTGGCATAAATCGAATTACATAACCCAACAACTTGGTTACTGAGTTTCAAGGCAAAAGTCTCTATCCCTCTGAGTTCTTACAGAACCTTTTAATCGTACAGCTCATAGGCATTTCCCGACTGGGACCCATCCAAATTTCCTTGTTCAGTTTTCATATTTAGTTTTATACCTACACTGGCTAGTTCTCAAAAATTTTCTATCGAGTTGCCAGATAAACGAACGATATATCGCACAAGGCAGAGTGCCCTGGAAGTGGAAGGAATCTATATGACGCTTCATGATGAAGGCCGAAATTCTTCGGAAGTCGTGAGGCCGATGCCACCCCTTCTAACGACCAGAGCAAAAGTTTTTATAGGTACATGGAATGTTCGGACAATGTGGGAGACAGGGAAGATCACCCAGATGGCAGCAGAAATGAAGAGATACAACCTGACTGTGCTCGGGATCAGCGAAACGCATTGGACTCAAACTGGACAGAAAACATTAGCCACGGGAGAGGTGCTACTATACTCCGGGCACAAAGAGGAAAATGCCCCACACACCTAAGGAGTCGCTCTCATGCTGTCTAAGAAGGCGCGCAATGCACTTGTAGGATGGGAACCACATGGACCCAGGATCATCAAAGCATCTTTCAAGACAATGAAGAAGGGGATTACAATGAACATCATCCAGTGTTATGCACCCACCAACGACGGCAACGACGAGGACAAAGATCAGTTTTATGATAGGCTGCAGTCAATTATTGTGAAGTGTCCAGGAAAGGATCTGACAATCCTATTGGGGGACCTAAACGCCAAAGTCAGAATGGACAACACCGGTTACGAAGACATCATGGGACGACAGGGACTGGGAGAAAGAAATGAGAATGGTGAAAGATTTACAAATCTATGCGCTTTCAACAAAATGGTCATATGTGGTACAATATTCCCCCACAAACGCATACACAAGGTTACATGAGTCTCACCGGATCATACTACGGAGAATCAAATTGATCATATATGCATCAATAAAAATT